>CM033025.1:30382024-30753265 GCA_019207045.1 Branchiostoma floridae x Branchiostoma belcheri | reverse complement strand
CAAAACATAAGATTTAGGCCCTTTTCAGCCCTTCTGCGCTTACTACGAACTTTGCCATTAAAGATCGAGTTTTGATCAAAGATTTTTCTTTTTGATTCTAAACATGTCTACTAAGTGTATTTCACCTTATAAAAGTGTCAGAACGTGAAAAAAAAAGGTTTGAAAAAATGCCATTGGTAATGCATTAGACACGATATTTCGCTCAAAACATAAGATTTAGGCCCTTTTCAGCCCTTCTGCGCTTACTACGAACTTTGCCATTAAAATCGAGTTTTGATCAAAGATTTTTCTTTTTGATTCTAAACATGTCTACTAAGTGTATTTCACCTTATAAAAGTGTCAGAACGTGAAAAAAAAAGTTTTGAAAAAATGCCATTGGTAATGCATTAGACACGATAATTTCGCTCAAACATAAGATTTAGGCCCTTTTCAGCCCTTCTGCGCTTACTACGAACTTTGCCATTAAAATCGAGTTTTGATCAAAGATTTTTCTTTTTGATTCTAAACATGTCTACTAAGTGTATTTCACCTTATAAAAGTGTCAGAACGTGAAAAAAAAAGTTTTGAAAAATGCCATTGGTAATGCATTAGACACGATAATTTCGCTCAAACATAAGATTTAGGCCCTTTTCAGCCCTTCTGCGCTTACTACGAACTTTGCCATTAAAAATCGAGTTTTGATCAAAGATTTTTCTTTTTGATTCTAAACATGTCTACTAAGTGTATTTCACCTTATAAAAGTGTCAGAACGTGAAAAAAAAGTTTTGAAAAAATGCCATTGGTAATGCATTAGACACGATAATTTCGCTCAAAACATAAGATTTAGGCCCTTTTCAGCCCTTCTCTCTGCGCTTACTACGAACTTTGCCATTAAAATCCAGTTTTGATCAAAGATTTTTCTTTTTGATTCTAAACATGTCTACTAAGTGTATTTCATCTTATAAAGTGTCAGAACGTGAAAAAAAAAGTTTTGAAAAAATGCCATTGGTAATGCATTAGACACGATAATTTCGCTCAAAACATAAGATTTAGGCCCTTTTCAGCCGTTCTGCGCTTACTACGAACTTTGCCATTAAAAATCGAGTTTTGATCAAAGATTTTTCTTTTTGATTCTAAACATGTCTACTAAGTGTATTTCACCTTATAAAAGTGTCAGAACGTGAAAAAAAAAGTTTTGAAAAAATGCCATTGGTAATGCATTAGACACGATTATTTCGCTCAAAACATAAGATTTAGGCCCTTTTCAGGCGTTCTGCGCTTACTACGAACTTTGCCATTAAAAATCGAGTTTTGATCAAAGATTTTTCTTTTTGATTCTAAACATGTCTACTAAGTGTATTTCACCTTATAAAAGTGTCAGAACGTGAAAAAAAAGTTTTGAAAAAATGCCATTGGTAATGCATTAGACACGATAATTTCGCTCAAAACATAAGATTTAGGCCCTTTTCAGCCCTTCTGCGCTTACTACGAACTTTGCCATTAAAAATCGAGTTTTGATCAAAGATTTTTCTTTTTGATTCTAAACATGTCTACTAAGTGTATTTCACCTTATAAAAGTGTCAGAACGTGAAAAAAAAAGTTTTGAAAAAATGCCATTGGTAATGCATTAGACACGATAATTTCGCTCAAAACATAAGATTTAGGCCCTTTTCAGCCCTTCTGCGCTTACTACGAACTTTGCCATTAAAAATCGAGTTTTGATCAAAGATTTTTCTTTTTGATTCTAAACATGTCTACTAAGTGTATTTCACCTTATAAAAGTGTCAGAACGTGAAAAAAAAGTTTTGAAAAAATGCCATTGGTAATGCATTAGACACGATAATTTCGCTCAAAACATAAGATTTAGGCCCTTTTCAGCCCTTCTGCGCTTACTACGAACTTTGCCATTAAAAATCGAGTTTTGATCAAAGATTTTTCTTTTTGATTCTAAACATGTCTACTAAGTGTATTTCACCTTATAAAAGTGTCAGAACGTGAAAAAAAAGTTTTGAAAAAATGCCATTGGTAATGCATTAGACACGATAATTTCGCTCAAAACATAAGATTTAGGCCCTTTTCAGCCGTTCTGCGCTTACTACGAACTTTGCCATTAAAAATCGAGTTTTGATCAAAGATTTTCTTTTTTGATTCTAAACATGTCTACTAAGTGTATTTCACCTTATAAAAGTGTCAGAACGTGAAAAAAAAAGTTTTGAAAAAATGCCATTGGTAATGCATTAGACACGATAATTTCGCTCAAAACATAAGATTTAGGCCCTTTTCAGCCCTTCTGCGCTTACTACGAACTTTGCCATTAAAAATCGAGTTTTGATCAAAGATTTTTCTTTTTGATTCTAAACATGTCTACTAAGTGTATTTCACCTTATAAAAGTGTCAGAACGTGAAAAAAAAAGTTTTGAAAAAATGCCATTGGTAATGCATTAGACACGATAATTTCGCTCAAAACATAAGATTTAGGCCCTTTTCAGCCGTTCTGCGCTTACTACGAACTTTGCCATTAAAAATCGAGTTTTGATCAAAGATTTTTCTTTTTGATTCTAAACATGTCTACTAAGTGTATTTCACCTTATAAAAGTGTCAGAACGTGAAAAAAAAAGTTTTGAAAAAATGCCATTGGTAATGCATTAGACACGATAATTTCGCTCAAAACATAAGATTTAGGCCCTTTTCAGCCGTTCTGCGCGCTTACTACGAACTTTGCCATTAAAAATCGAGTTTTGATCAAAGATTTTTCTTTTTGATTCTAAACATGTCTACTAAGTGTATTTCACCTTATAAAAGTGTCAGAACGTGAAAAAAAAAGTTTTGAAAAAATGCCATTGGTAATGCATTAGACACGATAATTTCGCTCAAAACATAAGATTTAGGCCCTTTTCAGCCGTTCTGCGCTTACTACGAACTTTGCCATTAAAAATCGAGTTTTGATCAAAGATTTTTCTTTTTGATTCTAAACATGTCTACTAAGTGTATTTCACCTTATAAAAGTGTCAGAACGTGAAAAAAAAAGTTTTGAAAAAATGCCATTGGTAATGCATTAGACACGATAATTTCGCTCAAAACATAAGATTTAGGCCCTTTTCAGCCGTTCTGCGCTTACTACGAACTTTGCCATTAAAAATCGAGTTTTGATCAAAGATTTTTCTTTTTGATTCTAAACATGTCTACTAAGTGTATTTCACCTTATGAAAGTGCCAGAAGTGCCACCTTATGAAAGCGGTCTCTAGCGACGTTTGATATTATTGCAGTCAAGGTAACCTAGTCCTAGAAAGTATTTACCCTACAGTAATAGACAATTTCCGCTAGTCGTCTCTTCTCACACGTCGACAATGTCATATCTATCTTTCTTAATCATTAATATAACTCATTGTGATATACATATTAGATAACTTTCCATCGAGCCGCAAGACTTAAAGAAAAGTGTACGAAATAGGAAGCCATATAAAACACGTAATAAATCGTAAAAGAAAAAAGCCGGAGCCTAACCTCTGCTTGGAGAGTCCTTGGTGAGAGTGTTATTTGAGGTTGCTTTTTGCCGACATACATGTAAACTTATTTCATATTTATCCGTGAGGTGAGTATCAGCGGAGAACAAAGTGACGTAAATCTGTTTCAGATTGCAATGTTTTCAAAATATTGAACTTCGAAAAAACAACCCGTTCACTTGATATTCCAAAATACCCTTTTTTGGAATAAATTGCAGATAGGATAACCGCTGACAAAGGACTGTGTGTGCTGAAATAAGTTCACTAGATTTCCATGGCATGTTCGGCTTTTAGTTACAAGCCCAAAAAATTCTGCAGAAGTCGTATCCAGTCTTCTAAGTGGATCGTATTAATGCCATAGAGTTCGAATGGATCTATTAAAACCCGTAGGAACATTCAAGCACTCTTAGTGTAGTTACCAGTATTGAGTCGTATGGCCTTTCGGGATATGACACGATATGTAAAAATATGATTTAAAATAAAAGCAAAAGTGCAAAGCGTAAAGGAAATTATTTTTAATTTATAAAGTTCGTCTAGCGTCTGCAAATATTGTTACCTATTGTTACCATATTAAAGATTTTAAAGCTCAAGTGTCGGGAACGCTTCAAATTGTGATTCATTGAGGCAAAATACAACAGCTCTGATGGGGTGACAATGTTACGCTAAGACATGGATCTTTGTAATCTGACCCAGTCAACTTTAACAGGGTTAGGGTTAGGGTTAGGGTTGGGGTTGGGGTTGGGGTTGGGTTTGGGGTTAGGGTTGGGGTTGGGTTTGGGGTTAGGGTTAGGGTTAGGGTTAGGGTTAGGGTTAGGGTTAGGGTCGACTTAAGTAGGGTGTTAAGCAAAGTTGGTATAATTAGACTACTTGGTACTTGGTAAATAGACAGAAGCATCCGACACCCCTGGCTTTCTTCGACGCATTTAAAAAGATTGACGATGTTGAACTTCGCAGACAGTGTTCACAGAAAGAATATCGCCATTTATTTATCCTTAAAAAAAATTAACGTTGTGTGTTTTTCAAAGTTTAACGTTGTGTGTTTTTCTAAGTTAAACGTTGTGTGTTTTACCTAAGGAATTCCTCGATATGTGTTGAGTTCATCTCGCCTCTCAGTTAGGCCGCCATTCATCAACCCCCGAGGAGGTAAGGTGGTATTTCACTGCACTTGGGACAGCGGTGTGGCACGGCGGGGTCCGAAAATTATCCATTGAATTTCAGAGATAAAGACGAATTTTTCGTACGCATCACAAGGATCAGCTGCCTTCTTGTCGTCATTATATCCTGCTACATCAGTTAGGTCTCTGTCGCTTCTTCTATGATATTGAGGCTACCAACTTCCAATTCATTGACTTAACGACGTTACCGACTGTTTATTCAGTTAAACATATGAAAGGGAGATATTATCATTCTTTGTATCATTTTTTGTATTTAAGTGTAACGCAAACCAGACTCTTCATCCTGTCTGTACGTCGCGATGAACAAACAGGATAAGTACCTGGCAAACTACAATCTTCTGTTTCTTATGGAATTGTTTTTTTATCTGGAGTTAAGGAGAGGACTTGTAAGTAACCCCAGCTGGCAGGTGATACTACGCGATTGTAAACAGGAAGAACTTTTAAAACGGCTAGCCGCGTAACCCCCACCCTTATTGAACTAGAAAGCGCTCGCGTGCGACCTTGCTTCGGACTAAATACGATTCGTGTATCCCTCGACTTCATAATCAGAAGATCATGAAGAATGTAAAAGCATGAATGTAGAGACAATGAAACACACAATGCGTAAAGATATTGATTTTACTATACAGTAGAAGCTAGTTAATTGCACGACGGATTACCGAACACTTTTGTTAATTGAACGTAATCCAAGAATCCCAAACTGGTGCGATTCAGCTAGATATCTTCGCATAATTGCACGAAATACACTGGCAAATTGGGTGTGTTTATACGCTTCTTCTACAGTATAAGAAAACCTTTGATCGCTAACCACTCGGTCGCAGTGAGGTCGCCACCTTAGTATAATGGGTGCATTACGAGGAACATTAGCGTAGCTAAAGAAGCCGTCTCCGAGGCGTTGCCAAAATACCCAGCGTTTTCACGGGAGACGACAAACAGTCTGTATAAACAGGCGAATCGGGCCGTTACCTCTGAGTTGAACAGACGAACGCCTGACTTGATACGTCAACAAACTTAGATACCGCGCGGGGCTTCGCGCCCTGGCTGAGAACAAAGGTCCACGGTTGTTAGAATCCTTTCTCAAGATAAGAGGGTGTCACTTGGAACGCTTGAGATGATTTCAAAAGTATCCCAAACGTGTCGTTCTCAGCCGCTACATCACTACTCAAACACGGGAACTCCAGCGTGCTGATATCACTGTTACTTGCATGGGATTCGTAAGCACCAACTAACAGACTACATGAAGTTTATTTGTTAGGTAGAGGAACAGGATTGTTAACCGGTATAGATCGGCAGTGCGGAAAATTAAGGTGAGTTCAGCATGTTTACGAACACTTAAACTCGTTTTGACAACCATTCGGCAAGGAATTTTAACTAAGGACATCAACAGACTTTCTTTTCTGACCTACTTAGATTAGAACAAATTACATTTGCTTTCGTATAGCCCCCTAAGTTTTACTTTAAAGTCAGCATGGGCTTTCATGCCATCTGAATTTTTAAAAAATCTGATACAAAAAGAAACTATCCCCTAGGAACGTGTCTTTTTTCTCCGCGATTCCAGTAGTCATATTCAAATGACTAAAATAAGTGTGCAAATTGCAGCCTTTTTTGGCATCTGGATCTATGAAAAAAAGTTAAATCTCAGCACCTTCTTATCATTATTATTAACTATGCAGATCATTACAACCTTTTTTCAAATCACAGCAGGTCGGTTTTAGGAAAAAAGTACCTTAGAATAACTGATTACCTTTTTGTATTGTCGACCTTAGTCAGTAAACAAAGTATCTGAGCAAAAATGCAAGGCTGTAAGTCTGTTTTGTAGATTTTAGTAAGGCATTTGAATCGGTTTGGAGAGAGAGTCTTGGAGTAAGGGATTAATTTTACCTTCTGTCTGTACTATGTATGTGGCACTGTTAATATAATAATAGTTTTTCTATTGAAAATTCTTGCCCGAGGGCTTATTGCAGGTACTAGGTATAATGTAATATGGAAGGGGAAAAACAAACACATAGTGTAGAACAGTATAGATTGTGTCTACTCTAGTCTAAAAGATAATTCTATAGGCTTAACCGTAATTTTATGGGTTCGACTTCTTTTCCAGGCACATTATAATTAGAAGACGAATCCCACTTTTAAAATAATGTGTGGGTTCCGTGATGTTAAGAAAAATGTTAATATAAGTTACCAACTTGAGTGCAGTGCATCGTTTTGTAGTCTAAGTGATCTGTATGTTCGTAATTTGTTAAAACAAAGGTTTGGGTACATATCTTTTAAACGTTGGTTTCATAGCTGCAATAGTTTCTGACGTTTGCATGGGATGATGAAAATACAAAGGAACACGAAGCTGAAAAAAATATTTCCTCATATGTGAAATTTGTTTTAGCGCTCTGTCAAATTTAGGTCACAGCGCGATTGATACGAGGTCTCCGCGGTAGTCGAATACGGGTGTCACCAACTTTTCGAAATATATTTGCTTATTGACAGGTGCGTTTTACGATTTACAGAATGATCGAAAATCCTTTTGGGGGGGGTGTTGCAGATGTCATTCATATAATCAAATGAACATGACCTATACTAACAAAGAATAATGTACAGACACAGGATAGTGCTTGCCTTATTTTGTTTGGAAAAGTTTAGACGTTACTGTGTAAATTCCAAATTGCTGGAACGGTTTCTGGCCGACCCGCAATACTTAGCATACGTTCTAAATGCGTCAACGGGTAACAGTGTATCTAGGAATTTTATGCTTTTTGAATTACGGTGTTCATCCGTGAATCGAGAAGCCTGCGAAGTTCTAGGTTTCCATGTTCTTGTATATGATACAAAGAGAGTGTAAAGTGTTTGGTGGAGGACTAGCAACGTTCCATGTCAATGAAGTTCTTGGTTTCAGCGTTCATGTAAATATTGTTACGGTTTAGGGCAACAAAATACCTTACCAAGAAGTGTGCCGTCGATACTCTAAGGTGTTGGGTAAAGAATCCAGACGGAGTGTAACGTTCCATGTC
Source organism: Branchiostoma floridae x Branchiostoma belcheri (assembly GCA_019207045.1). NCBI lineage: Eukaryota > Metazoa > Chordata > Leptocardii > Amphioxiformes > Branchiostomatidae > Branchiostoma > Branchiostoma floridae x Branchiostoma belcheri. The sequence goes on along the minus strand of CM033025.1, from coordinate 30,745,606 downwards.
CGTGAAGGTCGGTTACCCTATCAAACTAGTTCCGTTGTGGCGGAAAGCCCATCACTCTTCTTCTGCGGTCGTTTACCTCCAAAACCAAAGTCAGGTACCCAACATTAGATGCCACTTCAACAAAAGACCAAGCCTTTATATAAGAAATCTCTGTACCCTCTTACATCTATACACGTTTCTCTGTCCATCTTTACAGCGGAGGAAAGGAGACGGGTGTGCAGCGGTTTACACATCAGTTCCGTAAGCAGTTAACCCTTCCGCCATGTCGCCGGAAGACGAGAAAGAGACCCCGGAGAAAGAGTTCGCCGGTAACACGACTCTACACGGACTCAACAGGGTAGGTGCTGCATTTTTTTATTAAGAAAAAGAACAAATAAGGTGGGTGAAAATGTTTCACCAATGCATTTGTATATACGTAAATAAAAGGTCTGCCCCTAACAAAATTCATGGCATCGCCATCTTCAATATAGCTACAATTGGCCTTCAGTTAGGAAGGCTTATTTCGTTGGTCTTATCCTTCGTAGACACATAATAACGAAAATTGGTGAAGACGGTATTGAGTGCATTACTGTTTAGTTGCAGTGGAAGTTCAGAAAAGTTGCAATTTTTTGTCCTCAAGGAAATGGACCGTTTACTAGATGTTTATGTGGTGGATGAAAAACAACATCTCTTATGCTTTTATTATCATGCGCGTGGTTTAAGTTCAACTTGGTAAGGGAAGGAAAAGGCGATCTTTTTTGTCAATTCCCGGGTCGTTTTTCAAAACTTCCCTTGTATTTTGCATACCTTAGAGGCGGTGATTTCTTGTCAACTAGCAGTCAGTGCCACATGCAGTTCTTCTTGTTTGTATTAACATCGACTATTATCATTCCACCAGGTGCCATAATACCGCCACCTCAAAAAAAAAAAACGTTAGTACAGAGGTCTTCCGAAGATTTTTTTTTAAAAACCGAATGTTAAATATCCTAAATGTAATAGAATTCAAATATTTAGGTGTTGAAGACAATCTTGAGAAGGCCTCTATAACAACGTTTTTGAGGTGGCGGTATAATGGCACCTGGTGGAATTATGTGAATGTATGTTACATACCAGATGAACCGCCTCGTGGCGTAAGACAAATGTTCTGCACTAAACAGTACAAGCTGCATATCCGGATAGAGTTATTTCATCCACTCACATTTGGTTGCATCCCTACTTTTTACCCCAAATTTGATGGGTTATTTTAAGTTCTCACGGTGTGGCTATGCTCAAATACAAGGTGTGGCGTTCCTGTTGTACATCCAGGATTAGTGTTCAAATACGAGATATCTACAGGATCAACGTGAATAATTGATATCAGTCACTGTAGGGGGGCTGTTGTTGTTCACCTTGGGCAGAAAATAAGTTCCTTGTTTCTGAAGCATGGTATAGTTTTACAGGGATGGCTTGTTATATCATCTAATGTTCCTGTGCCACCTCTTCGAAACTAGGGGTCCAAATTTACGTCTCTTCCAAAAGACGGATGCAGCCCAAAACGAGATGTCCTTCTCTGGGTTGAACCTGGGCCTCTCAGTTACTAACCAGTCTAATTGGAAATAGAAGCTCAACTGTGAGGCACCTACCGGTTGATCAACAGGAAAATAGCTTGAAGGGCGGTTGTCCTGCCAAAATGTTTTGAATATTAAGATATATATAATAAAAGTAAAATAAATGTTACTGTATTTCATTCGTCTTCGATATTACCATGTCTATTTTGGTGCCATGAATTTTAATGCCCGATCTTTTTAAGTTCAATAAGTGTTTATAAGAACCACATACATTTGATTTAGAATCGACGTTGTCTTGATGTTGGGTGCAATTATACATATTAGGAAGAAGAATTTGCTACAAGTAATCAAATTTTCCTGTATGATTGATATGATATGATATGATATGATATGATATGATATGATATGATATGATGTATTAAAAGAACCTCTGCTTGGAGTAGTATAAAGTTTCCAAGAGCACAAAGTCAGGGACAATATCAGGGATGTAACTCCAAGACCTGTGTCATTACTGATATTCATGGTCATACTGATATTCATGATAAAACGTCCTCTCTTTCTTCTCTCGTAGGTTCGACTCCCAGAAGCTGAAGTTAGTAGAGTGGTCTTATCTGTCCCCGTACCTGATGGGCACTCAGTACGACATCCCGACTCTCCTGTCCATGGGCTTCAGTCCTGACGAAACCATCAACTCTACCATAGGGGTGGGTACGAATAAAAACACACCTTTATTAGAACTCATGTTCCTTTCACAACTCAGTAACGTTAGTTAACCTTTATCCACAGGAACCAAAGTTATTTTCTTTGTTGCATTTTATTTTAATTTTTTTAAACAGGGCACATGTTCAGGAATGTCAAAATCGATAGATTGTGATTTTGAACTGCTATATTTTTAAAATATTGCAATTTAAAACCATCGTCGGCTTTCCGATATCTTTGACCCACCTTTTTGACACTAGCTCACGAAGGTTTCTTTTATGCCATTCTTTTATTCCAATGCCAGTTATGAATCTCGTAAGGCCATCAACTTTTTATGCAACCAATGCAATGCTAATCAATGGCATTTGATTTTTGTGACGAAACAGAACATAACATTACAAGACTTCGTTTTCCAAAACGGCTTCGACGTCAACGCAGATCGCATGGCAATGTGCTTCTGGAAAGCCGAGGCTTGCACCTATTTGGTAAGTCAATATAGGGGGTCTGACTTGCATCCTACGTATGCCGATGCGATTTGGGGTGAAATGGTCTTTTCTATGTGGGAGGGGGCGGCCGGCGCTCCAAAGAAGTAACAAGGGGTTTGAATGATTTACTGAAATTATATATTCATCTTTCCTTTCCCTTTCCCATATGAATTTAAGTAACATGTAATAAGCAATTGTGATTTTAATTCACACAGAACTTTACTCATTCCTACACCTTCTTTGGCAACTGTTACACCTTCAACTCTGACAAGTCCAACACACTGTGGCAGACGATGGAGGGGTGGGGAAACGGTCTCATGGTCTTCGTGGACGTTAGAGAGGTAAGTAAGATATTTTTCAAGCTTTATCACCTATAGCTTACTGATACAGCCTCATACTCGTCTACATGTAAAGTAGGCAATAAAAAGGCTGTGGAAAGTCACCTACCTGTTAAAGTCGGTGAAAGACTCATAGTGACACCGTAGTCTGACTTCTAAGGTGACCATCTAGTGGTTTCGCCCAAATTTCTAACGGCGCAATTTATCGTCAAAGCAAACTCCGATGACCCTTGACCTCTCTTTGCAATGTATCAACGCAATCTTAATTTATTTAAAAGTCTGAAGGACACTAAAATAGGCTAAAGCATATCTGTCTAACAAAATAAAACAGCCAATAACCTTTGCTGTTATTTCTAGCTCGAAAATGCCAACATTTGCCAAAAGAAGGCTTCTTACACTTTTTTCAACAAGGCATATGCGCATGCCTTTAATTGTGACCTTTTCACGTGTAATAATTGGAGTCATACCTACGTGACGTCATTGCTTTTTAACTGGCCAAAACGTGCCAAAATTTCTTTCAAAGCAAACCTGAATATCAGATTTATACCTTTTAAGTTGTAACAGCGGTGTTAGTCTTGCCACATTGGTTGGTTGCTTAAATGAATGTGAATGAATGAATGATCGATTGGTTGATTATTTGTTTGATTGATTGATTGTTCATCGATGGTATTTATGCTAAATTACTCCCGCAGTCGGAGTACACGGAAAACTATTTTACGGGAGGGAACTCTGAAATTGGGCTGAAGCTACTGGTTCATGACCAAGACGAGCCTCCTATGATGGACACCCAGGGCATCGCCCTCTCGCCGGGCAGCCACGCTTTTATCAGCGTCCAACGTACAGTGGTGAGTCTCCAAATCTGAAATTTGTTATTACTTTCGCCAAGTAGGTTATATAGCTTGAATGTAAGTTCATCTGTGACGGTAGTTAACATAATGATACAATTTGTTAGACTTTATATCCGTACACAAGTTAAAGCGCTTACCAACAAGCTTTCGATCAGTCCTCTGATCCTTCTCAAGTTGTAGGTTATATAGCTGTTGGTGTGTCTGTCTGTGTGTCTGTCTGTTATGTTTGTTTGTCTGTCTCTTTGTGTCTCCGGGTATTTGTGAGTTGGAAAGACAAAGGTCAAAGTACATTTTGGGTCAGAAGACTTTGTAATGGACCTATGGCCCAGTGGAAATCAATCCCCAACTTTTATCTTAAATATTATGGTGATGACAATTTGATTTTCAAAATGAATTTCCTAACTAAAGAACATTGTCCAGAAATCCCCAAAATACCTAACTTCTATAAAGCTGTTGTCCTTGCTTGGCATAAAGCAGGAGGGGGGATAACTAAACAACCTCAGACATTAGAGGAAATACTGAATGAAGTAATTTGGGGTAATCAGAACATAACTTTGAAGAGAAAAACATTATTTTTTAGAAACTGGATAAAGGAAGGCCTTATTCAGATTAAAGATATTTTTCCTGGTGGTAGTTTTATATTAGCAAGGACACTACTGGAAAAATTAAACGATACCAAAAACTTTTTGGCTGAGCACAATAACCTTCTTAATGCGATACCAAAAGAATGGAAAACAAAATTAGCTCTGCACTCTAACCAAGTCAATAAACTAGAATCCCAACCAACACAAATTGGATTGCTTCAAGATAAATTTATACCACTAGAGAAGGCTATATCTAGAACTGTATACAACCATTTAAATAAGCAGATATTTACAGAGAGAAAGAGTATTGATAACTTAGGGGAACTGCTACATGTTATTGTATTGAATAAACAACTAATATGGAAAGGGCTAACTGTAGACATTAAAGAAAACAAGCTAAGAGAATTTAACTTTAAGTTGTTACACCAAATCTTGCCTTGTAAATACAAATTGAATAAATGGAAAATAAAGGATCAGACAGGTGAAGTATACAGTCCAACTTGTGGGATATGTAATGTAGAGGAAAACTATGTACACATGTTTGTGGAATGTAAACGACTGAAACATTTCTGGCAGAAGATAGAGGACTTTTTATTTCATAAGGGGGTTAGGGTAAAAATTACCAACTATTTTTCTAGGTTATGAATATAGGTCAAAGGTCAGCCATTTTGTAAACAAAGTGGTGACTTTAGCAAAATTTGCTATTTTCAAATCGTGGGTTCAAGATAAAGATAGCGAGGTGAAATTATTGAAAGATGACATTTTCAAGATGTTTCTCTGGGATTTTTGGAATGACACACATATTTGGCATTGTATCCATTCAAGGTACGAATGTTCTTGACTGTTGATGATGCTCTGTGAATTTGTGCACTCCACTTGTCATTGCTGTGACAGCCATTAGTCCAAAAGTAATTTATGTGATGTAACAGAATGTTTCTGTTTTTGTAACCTGATGTTGTCTTGATGTTTATATTGCACAGTAGTACAGATCACTGTTTAGCTAAGATTGCTTATGCCTGTCATTTTTTTTTCTCAATTCTGGATGAGTGATGACTACTTTCTTCTTGTTTGCTCTATTGCTTTGTAAACTTGATCATGTCTTTTTGTGTAAACCTGCTTATGCAGCTTCTTTTTGTAAATTGTAATGTTTGTTTTTTGGAAATTGTATGCTTGCTGTAACTAGTGTAAGACTGTTTTGTATCCTACTTATTTGTGTATTTTTGTCTTTAATACTGATGTGATGATCATGCTTGTGTATCTTTTTTATGTTTTCAGCTTTTGACGTTTGCTTCTTGTGTTTATTGTTCTAATGTTAAGGTTTTTTTTTGTAAGCCTAATGTTGTATTTGTAAACATTGCAATGTTTGTGTGAGTTTGTTAGTGCTAAGATAGTGGTATACTTGATGTGTTTATATTTGTGATTCCTTTTGAATCTTCAGATTTTTTTTTAATGCAAATGGAATGTTTGAGTGATATTCATGTAAATTTGTGATATGTGTAAAATTGAAACCAGGGAAGGAAAACCCTGCACAGAAACCCAGGGATGACACCCCTGCACAGAAGTCCTAGGGAAGAAACCCTAGCACAAAAAATCCAGGGGGGATAAAACACCCCTGTAAAAAAAGTCCTAGGGAGCAAACCCTAGCCCAAAAAAAGCCAGTGGGAATGGCCCCTGCAACAATATGTAAATGTGTTATAGTATGATAGTATTGCATATGTCTAGTTGACTGAGTAAAGGTAGACTAGTGTGTAAAATGGTAAGGTAATGCTAGTTCAAATATTCTACAGGTAGAATAACTTGCTAGGGGAGTTTTGCTACCAGAGGAGTTGGTCTGCCGCCTCTGGAGGGGAAACATGATTCTATAAGCGTGGACTGAAAAAAAAAAAAAAAGAAAATAACACACCAGTGCGTAGTGAGCGAACCCCACACAGTGCCGCACCGGTTCCCCAAGAGCAGTGAGATACCACCTTAGGTTATGGATTTAGGTACTAGGTGTTTGTGGGGTTCTCATCTTCCACTGGTTTTCAAATGCACAAGAGTTAACATTTAAACAATTAGTATATGAAACTAAAACATCCACAAGTCCTTCTTTGTTAGTTTTGGCATTTATTATGTTATAGGTAATTCATGTTATTTCCGGACATTTTACAATTAACTCATACCCACTGTCATCAACCATTATCATTACAAGTCAGTTAAGACGTATCTTTGTTCATTGTACAATATGCATGGTTAACTAAACACGTGGAAACTATAGATCGCTATTCATCGCTCCATATTCTAACACGCATGTATTCGTCTTACAGATGGAAATGTGAATAACTAAGGCATGCAAGTGTACTGGGGCGTCAGCCTTAAAGCAATTCGATTACGTCGTGCAGAACATCAGTACAACATCACTTGAGTTCTGTTAATTTACCAGAAAACAGCCACAGATATATACTAGTGTATGAATGTTTCATACCTAGAAGTAACAAGTAACAACGTAATACAGTACAACTATTAGCTATTTTGAGAGTAGAACAACCAGCTCGATATTTTACAATGTATATATTCCAACTCGTGAGTTTGTCTTCACATATGAAAGGTGAACAGACGCTCTCTTCATCTCGAAGGGAAAAGCTCTGCGAAACATTTGGGGCCTTTGATTAAAATTATTTCTCTTCTTTAAAAAAAAAAAAAGTTGGGCCCCCAGTTATGTGACATTAGTACTGCAGCAGAACTTCCAGTCTTTAAATCTTTTGACCCAGACATGCTACGGTATTGATTTTGGTGGCATATTGCTTGTAATCTAAAGAAGAATTATTGTATGTTTGGCCCCTCTAGCAGCTTGCTCTGGAACTGCAGTTCTTTTTTTGGGTAGCATTTGTGTGTGTCTCTGTGTGTTTGTTGCTGTTTGTGTGTAGAAGATCATAACTCTAGAAGGTCTGATTGTATTTATATTCTTTAATAATAATAACTAATAATAACTTTTATGTAACCTCAAACGGTTGCATAACAGTATTTATGGGCGACCGCAACGTGACACCAGCGGGGCATCCCAAATGGTATCTAAGAAGTACATCCGTAAATAGTTTCATCAGGTTGGTAGACAATCGAACAGTCTTCTTCGTTTCACAACCTGTTTTTATTCTTCTGCAAACGTTTCGGTGACTGTCTGTCACCTTCATCAGTGCAAAATGAAATATACTAACGTTACTCGGTGGGATATGAACTATACAGTGCAAATCGAACTAAACCTATTGTGACGTAATTACTTGACATGGAATGTTCTCGAACGTGATACGTTAATCATCCTTGCCACTTCGTGACGTAGTGGCAAGGATACGGTCCCAAACATGGCTAAGTTTAGACCCCCCCCCTTCGTCTCTATTCATAACTGCTGTAGACTTTCTGATCCAGATGGCTTCCTTGACCCAACCTGTGTATTTGTTGTCCTCCCTGTCAATAACCTTAGCCCCCTCACAATCTATTACACAGTTATTTCTTATTTTAAGAAGTAGTTTTCCTCTATGTGAAGTGAGGAAAGTGTCAGACATAAGTGTCAGGTAACCTCTGTTGTCCCCCGTCTCTGTTTAATGTCGGAGGGTGTGTTGGCTATGTAAACTTCTGTATTCATTGATATATTGTCTGAATTTATAAACACAAATTAAACTTACATAATTGCTCGGTTGGCATAAGGCGGCCCAGGCTTGTAGTAAAGTAGTATTATATACATATGAATGTAACTTTGGATTCCTCGGTCGCACTACGATGAAACACAGTTTTAGTACTACTTGAAACACATTGAATAGTTGTGATTTTGTTTTGTTTTTTACATGCAGGATTTTGGGTTAGAAAGATATATTTTGGTTTAAAAAAGTTGTGTTTATTTCATGGGTCTACGCCCAGGTGGAAACAAGACCGCCAATCATTATTTTCTAAAGGATGAAATCCTACCTCATTCTTATAATTTTTATCCGAGGGTTTTTTGTTTAAAATTAGGAGTACATTGTTTTTTGGGCTGAAAACATCAGGTTCGACTATTTTTGTTCAATTTTTGGTTGAAAATGCAACATAGTTAAAATATTAAGTGATTACACAAAATACCATCGGACAATTTTGATAAGAAAGGGATAATAAGTAAAACTTGAGTACTATAAAGATCAATACTCTTATTTTGAGCTGGGCACAAAGCTGTAAATATCAACCTGATCCGCACAAGCACCCACCAAGGATAGAAGGTCCTTTCGGTGCGTGTTTGCATTGAAAAGTCGCAAATAAACACATGTTCGAACGCGCGTTCGGTTCGAATTACGTGATAGAACATCATCGAACATGGTTCGAATTCGGCCGGCAAGGGGACAGGCGCCCCAACTCGAACACGGATCGAGCGTGCCTGGGCCGCCTTAGCTGAACCGAGTGGAATGAAAACTTGTAAGTCACTTGTAAGTCACCTCTTGTATACGGAAATGTTTATGGCACCGTTTCCGTTTGATCTATTTCCTCTACCACAGTACGAGAACCACGTGCCTCCATGGGGGGTCTGCGAGGACCTACAACTCGAGTATTATGACACCTACACCTTACCTGCCTGCTATCTGGAGTGCAGGAGTAAACACGTCATCGCAAACTGCAGCTGTGTTCCCTTCTTCTTACCAGGTACTGTATTTCAACACATATGTTCGCTAGTGTCCGCGACATTCGCACAGTGGTTGCAAACAAGCTCCAATAGTATATATGAGAATTCTTGTACACAACCAAAATGGAACTTATTTGCTGACGCTTCGATGTCTGTCAGACATCTTCCTCAGAGCTCTGAGGATAATGACAGACATCGAAACGTCAGCAAATAAGTTCCATTTTGGTTGTGTACAAGAATTCTCATATATCCTATATTCTACCAACCTGATGAAATTATTTTCGGAGGCTCACAATTACTTGTGAGTTTTTCGAAAATTAAAAAAAAAAATCGCAATTGGCAATTGTTGCAAATCTGCGAACGCTAGGCGAGAAATATTCGCCAACCGACGCAATCACTACAAATTTCTTTTTCTTGTTAATATTATGAATCTTAATCATTTAAGTCAGTAGCGACACTGCAAAGTTGTTTTGTATCTGATTTTTGACCGAACTCAGGATCTAACATTATTCGCGAGGCCATTTTGTTTGTTGCCTTTCTTCCTTGATATGAGTCGACATTTCCTTGCGTTAAACGTAGCCGTATCACTTCAGTTTTTTTTCTACACTGGTTAAGACGTTTTCATTGGGACTAAAGATTGTTGGACTCCATTCCGTATAAAACATTCCGACACCAAAACTCTATATCATTTTTTTACCCTAGGAAAAGCGCCACCCTGCAACCCAGGTAATATCTCCACCTGCGTCAGAGCTGTGCTAGGTAAGTGTCATACTTGTCAGCATAGAACATGTGCGTATGTTCTATGATTTATTGTACTAGCTCAAAAAGAAACGAAACAAAACCCAGAATTAAACAAGAGTGATGTTTAAAAACACACCGTCGAGGTGAGGGAGCTGCTAATTGTTCAAATCATTATGCCTTGTCTGCATAATTCATGGCACATGCAGTGAATACATTGGGTTCCGTGATCACTCAAACATTAGGAATATGCATGTGAAAGTAAGGAGAACATCGATTTATGTCAAAAAAGGTACATTAACCCTATTCAGACCACGTAACGTTTTTTTTTGGCAATCTGGGACCCGGGCGTTTTTGAGGCCCACCCCTTCTGACTCCAGTAACTCTTAAACGACATATCATGTGACCATTAAATTTTCAGAGAATGATCTAGACATAATGTTTAAAGATGTTAAGAAATTTGACGCTATTACAAAGTACTAGTAATATGACGTAACTGTTAATTTGATTGTAATGGCTGGAACCACAGAAAAGGGTATTCTCAGAGATCGTATGGTACAAAAATGTAGCATACCTTTTTGCAAGCGCATGTTACAGAATGATAAAATTGTTAAGACTTCTGTTGCCAGTAGCAACACCAATTACGTCACATGAAGTCCTAAAACGACGTCATGCATATCTAAGATACCATTCCTTACATTTCAATGAGACATGTGTATTAAATTATGCGTCCGTGACATATATGAACAAAACATGGGGACTATTTGGACAATTGGTGACTGCTAAGTCACCTGGCACTTTTGGTGACGCCTCAGGGGCTATCCTCTAGTATGCGATACTTAAGTCGCACCCCAGCTATCATACTATAAACTAGCCTACCTTGAGTAAAACATTAGATTAGCCTTCAATTGAAATATCTGTCTACATGTCCGTTTCCCAAGAATTCACTTTGTATTTTTTTGTTTACTAGAGTTTTTCGTCAATCAGTGACTGCTATTTTAAAGGTAACCACACGTAAAACCAAATTTTCGATGGCTATCAGTCCATCTTGATCACGGAATGACCTAGTTCTCGCGAGAGTTGGGAGAACTAGGTCAAGACTTGCGTGGATCTTCTGCCCCTCACGCCGCCTCCTTGCGGAGTAGGACTCGGGCAGCTCCCAGCCATCAAGGAATTTACAATATATTTTTTCTTTTAATTTTCAACAGGGAGGGTGGTATCTGGTGAGCTGAAGTGTGACTGTCCCGTACCCTGCCATCTGGTTAAGTACAGCACGTCTGTGTCCTACGCAGGGTGGCCAAACATCAACACCAGGAACTACATCACCAAAACTTATGGCCATACTAAAGACTACATGGCGTGAGTTTGCAATGACATAACCTGCTTTGTAACATGTAAGAGATATCTATTCCACCTAGGGAACATGCTGAAATATCTACAGTACATTCACGCTCATTTATTCTTGTGGACACACAAGCACACACATACATTTACACACACACACACACACACACACACACACACACACACACACACACACACACATATATATATGTATATATGTATATATATATATAGAGAGAGGGGGGGGCGAGAGAGATAGATAGAGTTAGATAGAGATCCATAAAACCATAGATATAAACATAAACCACACACACCATACACATGCACCTAAAACACTTATATATGAAAAAAAGAGGTTACCATTTCATGCATATTGTAAGCGGCGCCTAAAAGTCTAGTGACTAAACTTCCCCTAACATTCATAGGTAAAACATGCAACATTCGTTCTTGGTTATATAACTGGTTTATAATTGGTTTGTTTCAGAGAAAACGGTGTTGTCTTTAGCGTCTTCTACGAACAACTAAGTTATCAAAAAATCAGGGAGCTGAAAGCTATGGACGGTGGACAACTTGCAAGTACGTTATTTATACAATCTGCAAGCATTTTACCTGTCCTTTACCATGTCATTGTCTGAATGGAGTACATCCTGTGGAAACCTCAGACTTTCGATTTATCTCAAAAACCATTGGTACGCTAATGTGTAAGCCCCCCTCCCCGCCCCACACAGGTAACATAGGAGGAATGATGGGCCTGTTTATAGGAGCCAGCCTGCTGACCCTCCTGGAGGTATGGGAGTACCTGTGGCAGAGGGTACTTGGCTTCTTCGGGAAGTATCGGCGCCCGAGGGCCCTACAGGTCCACGCTGCGCCTCACGATATAACCAAGGGCATGTACAATGGAGCATTTAACAAGTGAAGCTTGAATTTTAATTAAATCGGAACAAGACACAGTATTAGAGGAACCTCCACTCCATAGGTTATATTTTCCAATGGATTATGCATCACATAATACATAATTAGCTTTCTTATTGCAGAATTCTTCATGTGGTTAATTGTGTGACGTGTGTTTTGTAAAATGATATGATGCTTACTAATCATCTTGAGGCCATTCTCGTGCATTTCCTATGTGTATAACTACTTCTTTGTCGTGTATATATCAAAAATAAATGCCATAAGCACACCAAAAAGATCATACGATATCAAGGGGCACATGTTTTAGAATCTGAAATTAATTTAGTAACGTGATTTGTTGGCATATTTCTTTCAGTCAGAAGTTGAGATTGCTTAATTTAGTTGGAGAGTATTGGATACTTTTGATGCGTGTGAAACTAGAGGGTGCTTTGTCATATTTTCACATTGTACTTCTTGAATTAATCAGCTTAAAGCCTAAATTTTGTCCTTGTTACATCATTTTGGACTACCAAGGGCCACACCAAATAATGTGATATGCTTGTTATTGTTATCATTAGTGTATTTTGTTTTTGTTGTAATTTTCATCTTCAGAGGTGATGTTTGATAATAGCCATCTGCCAGAGTAAATTATCCCAGAGACCTGTATATTTTTCTTAATTGATTAAAGAAATGTATCTCACCTAGATGTTTACCTTTATCAACCTTCTACGTCATAATTTTGATCCCAGGTAGGCTCAATCGTTCTAAACACATTTTCGAGGTTGTACGTTTTATAACTTATACTTAGTAAACTATGCTGCCTTGGTGGATATTTATGCTTGCCTAGTAATAATCATTATACAACAACACAAATGGTACACACGATGCAGTTGAACACAACACAATTTTATTAAAATAGAGTGTACACATGCCTAATCAATCGTAAAAATTACTTACTCATTTGTAATTTGACATATTAGTGTGTTAAGTTCTATGTTTCCTGTATAAATTCTCTGGGACGTGGCTGCAAATATAACTCTGCATTCATCTAGTAAATGTAAACACAACCTAATGTAAGTAATGAAAATATTATACAATACAAGGATAAATACAACAGGTTCATTACCACAACGGAGAAACTTTGCCGTTCATACCAGACAAGAAAGACCCAAGGTGACGTAATTTAATCTCAACTATTACTACGTCCTGTTAAATAAGTGGTAAATATGAGTAAGTGTGATAAGATGAATATTAATCAAAATTCACTTTACGAATACATGTAGGTAACATCGATATTTAACACCTTTGAACTTTTACACAATGTTCTTACTTCAAAATACACGTTGAGTTCGAGTTTAAATTTCTGCAAAGGCACGGTAACCCCCTTGGCATAATATCATAAAGTTTTAAAAATTGTATTACTGTACTTTTTCAACTTTTTATAGAGTTTATACTATATTCAACTATTTTTTCTATTTATAAATATACGTACATTTCACAATTTTACACCCAGATATGTTACTTGTTACTTGGCAAAATACTTTTGTGTCAAGATTCAAGAATAACAAGCTACAAAGCTAACCCCGAGTCGGACGGAAAATAAACGAAAAAGGTCGTTGAAGAGATTCATTAGTCACGTATGTTCACAAGTATGAATAGTTACCCTTACTCCGGAAGGAGGGTGGGGGTGGGGTCAGAAGATCCACGCAAGTCTTCACCTAGTTCTCGCAACTCTAGCGAGAACTAGGTCACTCTGTGAGCAAGATGGACTGGATAGCCGTCGAAAATTTGGAGGGACGTTTGCTTACCTTTGATAAGTCACTGATCGATGAAAAAATTTATTAAACGAAAAAGGAGCTTCAAGCATGAAAATTGAAAAGCATTCCAAACATGATTTCATCATCCCCTTTGTATGTCTACGACAGTCCTTAAACAGCTCTTCAATTAAATAGCTAAGTAAAAGATATTTGGAACACTTTAAACGTACCATTGAAAGATAGAAACCAATGATTCTAAAAGAACATGGAAAGCGTCGCAAAAAAAAGGCCCAAATGAATAATTCTGCATTGCTATGTTGTCCTGATAAATGGAGAAACCATTATCAGATCACATAAATGCAAACAGGGCGAATCACTGCTTTTTTGCTTTTAGGTAAAAAAAATGATGCCTCATCGCTGTATATTGTAGCAAGTAGAACTAGAGAATACGTACTTCAATCTTACCGGTACTTCATAATTTACAATTACATGTAGGTAGCATTTTCCTGGGACAGTTATTTTGGCAGCTGGATTTCGATATTGTTTGTTTTCTTCAATCTCTTTAGATAATCGGTGATTTTTTTCTATACGTTTCATTTCTATACTGGCCGTTTTTATATAATGATGTCAGTAGCCGATTTACTATTAATTTGTTATCTGTATGGGTATGGATACAGTTTCATAATCACATTCTACAAAATTGATATATATATACATATATGATCAATGAATGAATCAACGCACATTATTCTGTACAAGTCTTCCAAACACAAAACAAATATTTGTCATTTATAAAAATTCTGATGTCCATTGTTTGTTTTGCTTTTCCAGAGAGAGAGGCAAAGACAAGCGGAAAAGGCCGCAAAGACGAACAAAATAGCCGTCGGCTTAGATTTTTTCTTTATAGGTAGACATCTAATTCACATTCGCAGACAAACAATTTCATCCGATCTAGTCTCTGACAATCGTAATTATTTGAATTTTGACGTGCCTTGAATTTCGATGTACATTACAGTTTGCTTAGAATTTTTCAATATAGATTCTCCATGTCTGCGTATTTTGGTTGAGCATTTTTTAAGAAATTCTTGTAGATTTTGAGTGCGTATGACATTAAAATACTGAAATGTCTGCTAGTATGTATCAACTTTGGCATGAGGGTTTGTTTGTTTTCTACTTGATTGATTGATTGATTGATTGATTGATTGGTTGGTTGACCGGTCGGTCGGTCGGTCGGTCGGTTGGTGGGTGGGTGGGTGGGTGGGTTGGTTGGTGGGTTGGTGGGTTGGTGGGTTGGTTGGTCGGTTGGTGGGTGGGTTGGTTGGTTGGTGGGTTGGTTGGTTGGTTGCTTGGTTTGCTTGTTTGTCGGTTGGTTGGTTGGTTGGTTGATTGATTGATTGATTGATTGATTGATTGATTGATTGGTTGACCGGTTGGTCGGTCGGTCGGTTGGTGGGTTGGTTTGTTGGTTGGTGGGTTGGTTGGTCGGTTGGTGGGTTTGTTGGTTGGTGGGTTGGTTGCTTGGTTGCTTGGTTTGTTTGTCGGTTGGTTGGTTGGTTAATTGGTTGGTTGGTTGGTTGGTTGGTTGGTCGGTCGGTTGTTCGGTTGGTCTGTTGGTTGGTTGGTTAGTTGGTTGGTTGGTTGGTGGGTTGGTCAAAATAGCCTTCGGCTTAGATTTTTTTCTTTATAGGTAGACATCTAATATTCACATTCGCAGACAAACAATTTCATCCGATCTAGTCTCTGACAATCGTAATTATTTGAATTTTGACGTGCCTTGAATTTCGATGTACATTCCAGTTTGCTTAGAATTTTTCAATATAGATTCTCCATGTCTGCGTATTTTGGTTGAGCATTTTTTAAGAAATTCTTGTAGATTTTGAGTGCGTATGACATTAAAATACTGAAATGTCTGCTAGTATGTATCAACTTTGGCATGAGCGTTTGTTTGTTTTCTACTTGATTGATTGATTGATTGATTGATTGATTGATTGATTGGTTGACCGGTCGGTCGGTTGGTGGGTGGGTTGCTTGGTTTGTTTGTTTGTCGGTTGGTTGGTTGGTTGATTGATTGATTGATTGATTGATTGATCGATCGATCGATCGATTGATTGATTGATTGATTGATTGATTGATTGATTGATTGATTGATTGATTGATTGATTGATTGATTGATTGACCGGTCGGTCGGTCGGTTGGTGGGTTGGTTGGTTGGTTGGTTGGTTGATTGGTTGATTGGTTGGTTGGTTGGTTGGTTGGTTGGTCGGTCGGTTGGTCGGTTGGTGGGTCGGTTGGTTGGTTAGTTGGTTGGTTGGTTGGTGGGTTGGTCGGTTGGTCGGTCGGTTGCTCGGTTGCTCGGTTGGTTGATTGGATGGTTGGTTGGTTGGTTGGTTGGTTGGTTGGTTGGTTGGTTGGTTGGTCGGTTGGTCTGTTGGTTGGTTGGTTAGTTGGTTGGTTGGTTGGTGGGTTGGTCGGTTGGTCGGTCGGTTGCTCGGTTGCTCGGTTGGTTAATTGGATGGTTTGTTGGTTTGTTGGTTTGTTGGTTGGTTGGTTGGTTGGTTGATTGGTTGCTTGGTTGGTTGGTTGGTTGGTACTGGTTGGTTGGTTGGTCGGTTGGTCGGTTGGTCGGTGGGTCGGTGGGTCGGTGGGTCGGTCGGTCAGTCGGTTGGTTGGTTGGTTTGGGTTGGTGTTAGAGATTTATGTTACTTGGTCTTGTGAAATTCGACCGCCCCGTACAAAATGTCGGCTCTGCAGACTCTGTTGTAAGGAGCGAACGTAGTTCCACGGGCTCCCCCCCTGTACAGTACGCAGCGCCTGCCTCTTCGCCGCTGTTCTCGGTACCTGCAGCTTCGTAAGTTTCGTTTCCCTTCGTCGCCGCAAGAGGAGCTCCCGTGCTGTACGCAGCGCCTGCCTCTCCACGGCTGTTTTCGGTACCTGCAGCTTCGTACGTGTCATTTTCCTTCGTGGTGATGTAGGTCGAGACGTTTTCTCCGCCGAATTCAGTAGTGATACCTTCATCTGCGATCGTAGCGGCCGCCCTTGGAGAAATCGGAGGTGGTAATTCCGACCGTTGTTGGTTGCTGCTTTCACCCAAACTCCCTTCACTCTCGTTGGCAAACTCTGTGGTGTCTTGCACGGGTTTCGGCTCATGGTCAGCTGGTTCTTCCTTTAAAGTCCCATCTTGGATGCCTCCATTACAGGAGGGATTTTGATCTAGAACTTCACCGTTCTTGTCGTTGTGGGTTTCCGGATTGTCGAGACGACCGGTCACATTGGTTGCTTGTGGGCGGTCGATATTGTACGCCCGGTTGCCATTCACATTGTCTTGGGGTTCATCTTCATGAAAAACGTCTTGTAGATGTTCGTCGTTATCGTAGACGTGAGACTGAATCTCAATGTCGACGGCAGCATCTTTTGCTTCTTGAATGGCACAGTTGTTTGTGCCATCTTTAACACGGGGGGTTGGCAAGTCATGGACAATTGCACAAGCTGTTTCATTGGCTTGTTGTCGCTGGCCGCTGTCGTCAACGAAGTGGCTGTTCTCTGCGAACTTAACCTTGTCCAGGACAGATGCGTTGCGCTGCGTTCGGCGCAACTTTCGGATGCTGTCAATCGAACAGTCCTCATACTGATGGTCTTGCTGAACCTCTTCCAACTCAGAAGGACTATCGTACACGCGCTCATCGTAGTCGTTCTCGGAGTGACCGTCGGTGTCGGTTGAAGGGGGCGCCGCCGGAGGTACCGCATCAGCCTGGCTACACAGGCGTACTTTAATGACAGCACAGCTGACGGCGAACAGCAGGGCTCCCAGGACTGTGGCAACCTCTAAAACCCCCTCTCTAATGTTGTCATCGTGAACAACACCGTCTTTATCTCGCTAAATTGAAGAGAATTAAATAGTCAAAACTGACGTTAATGCTAGTTCACCTTTATCCGCCGGGTGACGTTTATTCGTTGTCCGTAAAAACAGCTCATTTAGAAGTATTATGTCTGCGGACAGTGGTTTCAAATTTGCAATATTTTCAAAATGTTCCGATTCGAAGCTACCGTCCGTCGACTTCATGTCCCTAAATACGATTTTTTAAACAACGGATATAGGTCACCATCGGATAAAGGCGAACCAGCGTTACATAGCGTTCTAAAGTAGACATAAAGAAAGTAGTAAGACTGTCTCTGCAATTTTTGTTATCTTGTTTTATACTGATATTTTAACTGATCTGTAACTATTGTTTTTTCGGTCACTTGATGTCTACACAGAAACATTGAATATGACATAATATGGAATTGTCGGCCGTTTCCTAAAACTCATTTGTCCTATCGATCAAGCACATTTACAACTGGTTACAAAATGGTTACTTGCCCGAACCATTTTTTCACTTGCCCAAAATTGGAATGTCACTTAATATGCATTTTCACTTCCAGCAATGGGTTTTTATTAACTCTCTTTTTTATGTCCACCATTGCTTTATGTCATAATTGTAAAAAGGTAACACGCATATCAAAATCTTACTCAACGGAAAAATCTTACTTGCCCTGTCAAACATTAATCGACAGGCAAATACCGTTGTTACTGTTACATACTGTTGTCACAGTATTACTGAACATTGCTGTAATGCTGACTACTGTTGTATTACTGTTACACATTGTCACATCACTGTCACATTACTGTTGTATCAATGTTGCATTCCGCCACGTTACTGTTGCAAACTTTTGTACTACTGATGCATATGCTCTTTAGTCAGGTTTCCTCCAATTCAATGACGAAAGATATTGGATGCTATCTAAAACAACTGAACGCTTCCAAAATCATATCCAGTTACGTAACTTATTTGGCGCATCTTATTACATTGTTGCCTAACATTTATTAACGTACTGAACATTGTATATCGTTGCATGGCTGTTTTGCACATTTATACATGCGTAGCCATCTCTAGGAAATGGTAAGACATATATATATATATATTGATGGAATGACAATGACTGGGTGTGCCTCCCCCTCAATAACAAGATGTGGTATCATTATCAACGCCTTCTCTACATAATACAAATTGTTCGAGAGATAGAAAAAAATACCAACCTTTCTTGTGTGATTGGGCGAAGTCGTGGTTCCATCAGCTACAGAAGAGTCCATTTCAAAGCTTGTAGCTGTTTGATCGGGAGAAAATGTCGTTTTGTGACTTTTCTGGTCCGGTGTTGAAGAGCCCCTTTCCCATGGACTCTCGTCTTCCTGCGCCGGTGTTGAAGAGCCCGTTTCCCATGGACTCTTTTCTTCCTGGGCCGGTGTTGTAGACACCGAGCCCTCTAGAGCTATGTCCGGTGGCGGTCCGCAAGTTACAGACTCAAAGCACAAGATTCGCGAGGAGTTTGCCATGTGACGAGAGAACCAATCCCAACCGTCGTCACATTTAAACGGGTTTTGGTCCAGCTGTAGGAAGGCCCCGTTCGTCCGGTCAAGGTTACGGCTTGACATGAATGTCAGATGATTGTGACTCAAGTCGATAAACAGGGCTTCTACTTGTCGATTTTCATTTGCGATTAATGGCATGACCATGAGTTGATTGTGAGAGAGGTACAGCTGTGTCAGTCTCACAAGGCCCGTAAAAACGTCCCCGGGGAGAAAGTTCAAGTGATTTCTTCTTAGATCCAGGACACTTAAGTAGTTTAAACCTTCGAAACTGTTCTGGTCGATAAAGATCAGAGAATTACATGTCAAGCTCAGGATGCGAATATTCAGCAAATTAACGAAAGCTCTGTTTTCTATACGACGGATTGCACTTTTTCTGATGAAGAGTTTAGATGTTGCCTGACTAGGAAACTGGATGGAACGGTGCGTAAGGATCTTTTCGGATAAGCTGTGGATAAGAGCATGCTCAGACTTCGTAGGGTTTTTGATATCGCAAAGATTCTCGAAGCGTCCGCGGCGAGTACAACTCAACAAGGGAGTCTCGGATCTCGGTATTGACGAGGAGGTGCACAATTCAGTACATGGGTGTCCAGCAACGCTTTCAAAAGCCAGCAATAGAAGGAACGTTTTTACGAAGATTCTAGTACCCACCATTCTCTGCATCTTTTTTATGTGCCTAAGAGCTAACTCGTGTTGCCATCAGTTATATGATTCAGCCAACTCTTCCTTCACGACAATGGTTCGTAGTAACGAGTTGACTATCATGGTCAAAAGGCTAGAGGTCTTGGTCAAAATAATCTAGCATTTGCTGTATTCTGTAAAATGGTTAAAGTCACGTTCGCAATGTTTTCAGCACTAGATGATCCAGCACTCACTAATGCAGACCTTCAATAACTTTCGCTATGCTGGCTATAAGAGCAAGATACAAGTCAAAACCCTGAAATGCCATGACGAAAAGCTTATATCGCCCTTAAAATTGCCCAGAGCCTATAGTGACCTTTCAGACGATCCCTCCAAATAGAGTTGCAAAATGACCAACCAACTGAAATAAGGAAAAGATATAGGCTACTGCCTTATCCACAGAAGGATAGCGAAGCTTTGGAAGCGAACACCGCAGCTCGAGATTCGAGTCAGTCAACGGATAGTGCTATAATAGTGGAGGCTTCTTCACGAATAGTCTGTCCAGTCGATAGAAAATACGAACTATACCTTTCATCAAACCATTACAGAGATGACAGCATGCTAATTGACCAAGTGAGGAGGAGAAATCGAAAAGACTTACTGCGTTGTGAACAACCTTAAAGCAAAGACGTCTCAAAGAATGCCGAGGTACATAGTGTGCTCAGGTACTTATACTGCTTAGAATGCTAAGCCAATGTTTTATGCAGAGGGAATCTTGTTACATATGATTTCATTTGTCAATGCTGACCAATCGGAGAGACTTTGTCTCACATCACAGTTGCGGTCGTTTACCTCCGATTCAATATTCTAAAACTGATGACGCAACTGATATTTCCAGACAAGACAATGAAAATTTGACTGATGCGTGTCGCGTCCGCGGTAATGAAAAATAATAATAATAATAATAATATGACAGGTTTGTACTGAAATGAAGAGCAATTCTGAACTGATTGAATCGATCTACTTACACCGGGAATGATTCCTATTTCTTTCGATAATTGCTGTGTGTTCTTATGTGTGTTCGAGTTATGACTCTCCTCAAACACGGAATATTCATTTAAAGCCCTATTGTCAGGACATTCCTAACCGAAACTAGGCAAGTATATTCACCGGAGAGAATTGTGGAAATTCGTTAAAGTGCCTTTCCCAAGGACACACCGTTTCAGCATATCTTGGGACTAGAACCCGGGATCTCTAGGTTTTCGCGACGCGACGCCTAACATTTTGTCACATTTACTGCACAGGTTCCATTTAGTCTAAGATTTGTGATTATGGTCAATATGGCGTTTCTTAAATACTGATGTACATTCCTGTTTGTCTGTGAATTTTCCAATCTAACATTGTTTTTAGTCTGCGTATTTCATTTTAATATCTGGGAGAGATTCTTGTGAATTTGGAGTGTACATGATAGCATAATACAACATTTTCTAATCATATTTGTTAACTTTGCCGTTTAGTACAATGACACTACCTGATCTTTCAGAGTTATATCATTTTGGAAACAGACGTTTCAGGATTCATTTCCAAAATTTCTCATATACTGCTGCTATAGATTAGCGTTCGGACCAAAGGAATTCGCGGTCCAAGATGTCTAGTGTGGATTTGAGGTTGTCTTATTGTTGGTGATGGGGAATAGTTGAGGAGTATAGCTACCATGTGCTAGGTCTGCAGATTATATTCAGCTGACTACTATTTGTCGTGTCTGAATGTCGATCCTCCAACCTAGTTTGTGACATCCATGATTATTGCAGTTTGACGTTCTTTTAATTTCGATGCACATTCTGGTTTGTCTGTGAATTTTCAATCTAGCATTCTCTTAGTCTGCGCATTCAACCATCATGTAAATATTTGTGACTAAAGAGTGGTTATGGGGACATAGCGCCATGTCTAGAGTATAGGCTAAAGGGCATCCGTCTGAGTTGAGTTGCACAGGAGAAGGCACAAAATGGCCACCTAAAATAATGGAAAATCCACTTTTTTTCTAGAAAATTTTGGCCCAATCTGGAGACTTTTGGGGTTACAAAACATGAAGGGTCTAAGCTTTCCCATTTTGGTCATAATTTGCTCAGTTTTGTAGCATTGCGAAAGGATTTAAGTAGTTTGTACTTCAAATCTTACCGTTTACGTGTGCTGCACAGTCTTGTCGACATGTCTCAATGTTTTCTAAAATATGTCTAGTTGGTTGATTTAGAAAGGGTGTTCGTTGGACAATTAACAAATATCATATTTCAATTGGTCCTAGATTTGAACAAAAATTTAGATTTAAACTATACCTTACCTCTCATTTCCAAAGTTAAGTTTCACATATTGCAAGAATACTTTATTTCTCCAGATGGCGTTAATATTCGGTCCTTAAAATCGGTGTTTGCGAGTCGTTTGCTGAATGAAGTACCGCTAACGCTCACTAGGCGGCGCGTCTGTACAAAGTAGGTGCAGGATAGCAGATGCACCATGGCTAGATACAGTCCACGGATCGGTTGTTTGTGTAGAATCGGAATTGTAGTGTTCAGTTCGAGGGAAAACGTTTGCTGACAGTATGTGGGCTAATGTATAGTTAATTAGAATGTATATGGTACTTGTGTTATAGTCGTTGCCATGGATTGTACCATGTACAAAAGTCGTGCAATGAAGTTCTTCTATCTCAGCTCAGGCCATTGTGACAGTGTCCTACTTTCAACTAGACAGTCTATGCTGGCTATAAGGAGAAATATTTGCCAGGGGAGTTTGCTCACCGGAGGCAAACACTGGTCAGCACAGAGGGGGGAAAGGTTACCCTCCCAGAAAGGGACTCTCATGGCCTGCCTCTCTTACCCTCTTTTCGCCGTTGGGCAGTCCACTGCCTTCAATGAAGAAGTCAAACCATACATTGGTAAACGTAGAGTCCTATGGTAGCATGCAATAGTATCAAAGGCTGGCAGAGGAGTGAAGCCGGCCTAGGAGTGTGTGTGCGACCGGTAGCGAAACACACTCCTGGGCCGGCTGCACTACTCTACCGACTTTTAATGCTATCGCATGCTACCGTAGGAGATTAAATGAAGTGCACTTCGTCGTAGATGCTGCTATTTATGTCATACCTGTGACGCGAAATCGTTCGATACGGGTGTTCCAGACCGGGTGATAACTTTCCGTATGGTACGGGCTCTAAGTTGTATCACACGTGCTCCATTCGAATAAATCGAACTATTACGAGCGGGACGAGTGTGGCGCCGTCGAAAATTTGAATACCTGATTCGGACGTTAGAACATTACTGTTGTAACTCTTTTTGTTCGAGGGCACCAAATTTGTTCCACTTCTGGCGCATTTCGCATCAAAACATGGGTTTTCTCAGGTGGGTATGACATAAATATAATACAACATGGTGTATTCCGCATCACCCTCGGTGCCAGCCCGACCGCGGGTCGGATCGCCCGACGGTCGAAGGTACCTCGGGTGATACGAAATACACCGTGTTGTATTCTATATGAATGTTCACGATATAGAGACTTTTTGTATACATAGAACGTAGACTCCCTCACTTTATACATACGAGTGCACGGAAAAATTCATATTGCTCATGCGTTTTGACAAACAGACTGCCAAGAAACGAGGAGAAGCCTAACATCTGTCATAGATTAAACCTATGATACTTAACTCGGTTGTGCAAAAATTAACCTGATTTAATCGTGCTTCTTACAGCCCGACATAAATTGCCGCGCCCAGCGGGGAGGGCCAGTTTAGCCCTGGACAGCGTATTCTGTGTTACACATACCAGGCAGAAATGGACACAACATGTCTTTATTCATTTATCCGTTAATACCATACTAGTATTTGAGTGTTTCAACGTGCATCTGTCGACTTTGAGGGCAAAACTTCTCGGTTGTGTACGGGACTTCAACTGAGTTTCTGCCCGGGCCGATCACATGATTAGTCCGATTCTTGTCCAACCAGTTAAACAATGCGACCATGCAATTGGGTGATTTATTATACACTTCTCAACCAGTGATGTATTGTTTTTAGAACTGTGCAGGAACTGTACATGTAGATGCCTTTAATCAATAAACAGAGATGCGTTCAGCGATGACGTATATGACTTCATGCAGGTCTCCTATGATTAAATATAAAATTTTAACTTTTGCAACATCTGGATTGTAACACCGTAAAGTTTAGACAACTCATAATGTAAGCTTTAGCCTAAGGCTAGTGCAAGACTACTTCTGTACCAACCAATCAAGACACTACACCATACGATTGCTCATCTGAATAATTCCACCGTAAAATTGAGGCAACGCATGATGTAAGCTTTAGCCTTAGGCTAGTGCAAGACTACTTCTGTACCAACCAATCATGACACTACACGCTACAATTTCTCCAAAACTGCCCCTGTACCAACCAATCATGACACTACACGCTACAATTTCTCCCAAACTACTTCTGCACCAACCAATCATGACAGTATACGCTACAATTACTCATTTGAATAATTCAGTGTGAAAGAGTATATAATCAGCTTCCTGTCTCCACGTCTTCATTCCGACATCTCCAGAGGTAAAGCAGATCGCTGAAACCCCGAAAACTTGTAAGTAGTGTTCAAGTCAATTCTACTCTTTCTACTGTGCATGTACAGGTGTTACATTAGATACATCTGGGAATCGCTCATCGCTCTTTATCTAGTTTTTGGCCACAAGTTGTCAGTATCTATCTGTCATTTGTGGTTTTAGTTCTAGACTATTTTAATTTCACTCCGCTCTTAACAACGATCAGTCAGTCTCTGAGAATAAAATGCAATTTAGTATTTCTACAAGTATGTCGAAAAGTTCCGATCACTGATGATTGTATAAAGGACAATGAAGTATGATGACAGACTCACAACGACACTACGCATGGTGATCATCCAACTAACCATGTCTGTTTCTTTTCTCATCAATTACAGCTACACCATGAAGCTGTTTGTCTGCATGCTGCTTGTGACGATGGTTGTCACCGCAATGCTGATTGATGACTCCGAGGCTGGGGCTCCTCGGAGACGGAGCTCGAGGCGCCGCTGGGTAGATGGTCAGGCGGCCGTGATGGAGGTCGTGGAAGAGGCGAGGGAGCTCCTGGACGATCTGGCTGATCTGCAGGAGGACGCGAAGGCTGAGCAGATGATGGAGCTGGAGGATCTTGGTCAGGAGAAGGATGATTGTAAGAATTTTTTTTTCCATCCGGTGATGTCAACGTCGCATTTCCAAACCGGAGCCGTAACGAAAAATAGAAATTATTGTATACGTAAAATTCGACTATTCTCCTCAAGTCTTGTGTAGATTTGTGCCTCTTATATCACGCTTCTTGTTCCCGAGGGCTCCCAGGCCGAGACTGGTTTGGAAATTTGAACGTAGGCCTATGGGATCTCTAGTATGTGATAGTGTCTCCTTAATGATTTGTCAAGAAGAAATCTTCGTTCGACGATGTACGGTAACTGTTTGTAATGATTCAGTGACATTGTCCACGGATTTTCAGCACGTCACGTTAAAATCATGAATACGATGTGGAGCTATCAAACCATATGTTTTTGTCGCCGTAAATTGAGGCCTTTACACCGATATGCAGTGTTATTTTTTTCATTTGCTTTTGCCTCTTGCCATGCATGTGCGTGAATTCAAATCTTCACTTTTAAATCATTTTGTAAACCGTATCATCATCATAGAAAGGAAAAACATCTTATCCAATTTTGACGACTCTGTTTGAAGTTGCTTCTACACGTACTTAGATTTCATTCCTGGCCTCAGTTTTGCATGAGATAGTAGATAGGCCATTCGCATTCTCCTGTCGCTAAGATTGATGTCCTTACTTACAGATGCCCGCAGGAGACGCTAACTCCTACCGCTAACAGCCTACCGGACAACCTGAAGACCGGAGGTTTCAGTGGCACCAAAAGGCCAGGATCAAACTTTAGGTTTATGTAAAGCAATGGTTTTGTAATGATCCTTATGAACATTGAGTTGTATTATCTGCGTTCATATTGAGTGTTCGCTGTCGAATTTCGCTTATTTCTTCCAATTTGTAATATCACCTGCCTAATTCATAAGACAAAATATAAAATAGTATAATATAAACAGTTTCCGATCCTGGAATGGATAGCAAGAATACTGTGTGCTCGGTCGTTATTCAATAAAACCTAATGGGAAAAAACATGTGGCTGTGACAGTTGCTTTGTTTTTATTTACATTAATGAACAATCCAGACAGTGTACCTTTCTATGTAACTAGCAAAGAATGCACGAAAGAACCGCACTATATATGTTCCCTTGTTTATTCATATCTCCATGAGACAATATAATCTGTTCTTTTGCGAGTCCATGATACAAAATACATACAGAAAATCAAAATAGCATAAGTCAAACATACTTGTGAAAAAAGTGTGGCATTTATATAAATAAAATAACAAAGCTAACAGAAATCCAATATTAAACCAAATCAGTGTACTTATTATTGGGGAGGGGTGAGAAGTAAAAACGATGTAACATGAATTGAATAATTATAACTGAACAGCAATAAGACAACATTTTTTTAATAACATAAATAACAATATGTTATGGGCAACCCTTAGTATTACCTCCATTGTACCGCCTCCCCCATTTTAACTCTCTTATGGATAAGTGCGGGTTAAACCTATAAGATTCTACATATTATTGAGCTTGTTTAACAGCAATCCCCAACACAAAAGTTGGACTCACCCAAATTTTCGACTGAACAGCACCATTATACCTACCTCACCCCTTCACAAGGAAAGCGTGATTGATATAATGAGATTACAATCCAAACATTTTAGGATAAAAATCATGATTGCACAGCAACAAGTATCTCCGAATTTTTCGAGCAAAAAAAAGATACGGCATTTATTTTGGAACTAGCCGAGAGTTTATCAAAAAATTGTGGACCGGAACAGAATCTTAACAGGGAACTCAATGTGCTAAACTAATTGAGACTTATTGATACGCTTGCGATTTTGTGAATTGTAACCATATCTGTCAGGCACCGAAAGACATAA
Source organism: Branchiostoma floridae x Branchiostoma belcheri (assembly GCA_019207045.1). NCBI lineage: Eukaryota > Metazoa > Chordata > Leptocardii > Amphioxiformes > Branchiostomatidae > Branchiostoma > Branchiostoma floridae x Branchiostoma belcheri. The sequence continues at coordinate 30,718,687 of CM033025.1, read as the reverse complement.
TATTAACAGGCTGTTTTTTGTGCTCCCCGGCTTGTTTTCACAGCTAGTATAGAGCACAGAAGCGGCCTGTAATTATTGTGTCATTATGAGTTCACCCCAGGCTGACAGATATGGTTGGACAATTCACAAAATTGCTCAGCCTAAGGCATACTTGTTATAATGTTCTGTGTATCCCTGTCCATCTGTGTGATATTTCTCCTTTACTTCTTCATTTTCGGACGCAGGTCAGGCTGAGATGTGTATGAACCTTGAGTAAAGAGATAACAAGTCCAGCGAAATGGTCGAAAGAATCGGAACGTTTTTGTTTTCTCTCCGCAATTTAGGCCTGGGTCTGCTCATATCTAGGGACAGTATGTTGTGACCCTAGAAATGCGCTGTACACCTGCTCAACCTCAGTCTCACACTGAACGAATTGATGCTAAACTTCAGCGAAACCATACTATCAAACTTTATGGTACGGATGAGCGAAAACCTACATTGATACTCTTTGACTTGTTTTCATAGCACAGAAGCTGTCTGTAATCATTGTCGGCTGGTGCTCGGAAGTAAGTTAGCAGTTAGATTTAAACCTTAAGCCCTGGATACACATAGCCAAACTTGGCTTCCGAACACTAGCCTACTCTTAGCCGACCCAGGTCGGCATAGTTCGGGAGCAGTCTGACCATTTTAGGTCACACTTTCTTTTAGCGCCGAACATGTCCCGAACATGTCCTAACCATCGACTCCGACTAGTAAATGACTTACTCCTCATTGTGTGTCGAATGCTATTTAACCTATTCCCAATAATCCCGACCTCTAGCCGCAGACTGCCGAATCTCTCCTGACTGATTCCCAACCGATTACCAACCCTCTCACGACTTGAAATGGACATAATCAGCGGTTTTTTAAGAGTGGTCATTTTCGTTTGAATCAAAATAATAATTTCTTCTATTTTGTAATCATCACCAGGTAACTAAATTTGGATTACAGATACGGCATTTATGTGTTTTTTGGCTTGATGTCGGGTTGTGTGAAGTTCAAGGGTGATTCGCCTACGACCTTGTAATAGTCATTTGCTTGGGAAGGAGTTAGCAGAGATTTGTCTTCGGTTTTGGTGTGAGTCGTTGGTAGGTTGTTAACAAGCTGCATGTAAGTCAGCAGTGGATATGGTGAGATTAAGATTTAAATTTGACTGCAGACTTACTCGAAAACAACAAGGGAACGCAACCCGAATGTGCCGAACACCAACCAACCACCAACCGACCCATTCCAGACCTGCCGTGCGGTGCCGAATGTTTTGAAGATTTCAAAACATTCGGCTGACGGATATCATTGTACAGATGTTCCAAATCTACTAGTACTAACCCTACACTAATTAGGACTTGTACATTTATGTTGGTTGTATATGTAATCAGGTGTGACTTTATGAAACTTAAGTTTGTCTGAGAGCAAATTTTGCCTATCAAAAGATTGTTTCAGATAGACAAGATTTCAAAATTTTCCCGAGAAGCATGCGCCCGGACCCCCTAGGACTACGTCAATATATATATACTTCGCCCTACCCCTAAGAAATTTGCTGAATCCGCTTCAGTCGTGTGATTCCATGTTCGCACGAAGTTTTCGAAGACTGTAGAAACTAAAATTGGTGTCAATGTCAAACCTGCGTGAATCGGTTCCTTGTAAACGGAATGGCTCACGGACGGCAACGGAATAAAACAGTACGATGTTTACTTTCGTGACACTGCGGGCTCTCTGCTGCATATGACGTAATCATGGTGGCGCGAAATTTTTTCGGCAAGTTTGTAGGTTGGCCGAATTTGCTCCCGTTTTGAAATGATTTAAGCAGTATTGAAGCGGTTTTCGTAACGGTATCGCTAAAATGTACCCAAGTCTCTTTCAACTACAACATTAATTTATTTTCCTTTGTGTATATATCGTACACGTGGAGTGGAAAAGATCGCCGTGGAACCGCCCCTCACGGCCGCCTTTCTCGGCGTTAATGTGGACGCATAAAATCCACCTTCACCTCACAGAATGCGGGAAATTGTGTTTTAGATGGTCTAAAATGTCGAAATTTCCCGGGGAGCATGCCCGGGATCTCTAGACCGGTCGGACGGGCCTTCGGCTCTCCGATCCCCGGACGGCCCCAGCAGTCGGTCTGGCAGAAACGCTCAGTTTCGTGATCTTGCCTAACAGTACGACTTTTTCACGTATATTGGAGAACTGATATCAGACAAGGTATTTGTCTTACTATCTGTATAGTGCGAGCGTAATAACATCAAGTGCTACATGTTTGTGTATATGTAATCAAAATGAAAAGTCAGCTGTTGTAAAACATCTAAATTTTTTACCAGACCCAATTTGCACCAGCCCTCCCCTCCGGAAAATATCGTCTAGCCCCTTAAAGAATCACACCACCCAAGCGATAGAATTTCTGGATTGAAAGGAGGTGCATTCACACTCGAGCCTCGGGGTGGATCAAAACACAATGTACCACAACTCTTCCAACCATAAAAGTAGCCTTCGTCCCGGTCCTATGTCCTGTTAAGGGGGGCATCACAGAAGGCACTCCTTCCAAGAAAGCTGTCCCTTCTAGAGACATGTAATTATCTCGTTCTTGTTCCATAATAAGTGCGGACTCGCACCATTAAAAATCTTCTTAAAGAATATAACTTTGATAAATCTCAGGATGGAGTCCTTAACATTTAGTACAAGTCTACAATGTTTTCATTCAATGGACATAGAAGTTACACATTGAAGCCTGAGTGTCACTAAAAAAAAAAAACATTAAATCTCTCACCCTAACAACTGCTTGGTGACGGCATTCTAATTCTTGTTTCAGTTTAATGATATCAAGTTTGCCAGGCCGGAACTTGAACCCTTAGCTTGAACAGACCATTCCTCTTTTCAACTTCCTTGGTCAGTCCGTACCTCGGGTCAGGTAGATTATTACGACGTAGTTGAGTCAGGCCGTACTTCCGGCAACTAAGGTATACTTCATGAAGTTTAGCCGTATCGGATCCAGTTTAGTAAGCTACGTCGTCATCGCACTGCGCTCTCACTGCGACCTAAATAGGATATGTGTAACCTTCGCTTTTACACTTGGTATATCATACAAAATGAATCAGTGTGATTGAGAATACAACAAAACACAGTAAATGTAAAAACATTCGTTTCTTATCTATAGAATTCGTTGAGCGACCTGTCAAATTTTAGGTCGCAGAGAGAGCACGGCAAGAGCGTCGTCCTAGTGGAAAGGGGGTATAAGCGTAAGTACGGCATAGTTGACTGAAGTGTAGTTGGCTGAAGTACTCTGTAGTTGACTTCGACCACGTAATTGTCACGGGTAATGCCACCCATCTGTTGTTTGTTTCCTCATTCAGTTTTAAAATGTTCTGGGGGACGCTGGACGCAGACCGGATTTTGATTTGTCTGAAAATGGAGCCTGTCCACAATAATTCTAAGCAAGAATTGTGTAAAAAAATTGGGAGATTTTTTTCTACGCTAATTGGGACCTCTTTGGCTTACAGCCTGGGTCAGTATGTCATGAAAAGCACATGATACATATATCTTCTCGATTGACTTAGACTGAAATGTAACAAACAAGTCCAAACAGTCCTATAAAATGCTACCTTTTGGTTTTAACGAAGGCTAGGGTATCGACAAGTTGGCACGAGTCATGAACTATACAAGTTCCATTTTTGTTATAAGGACAGTGTTGTTGATGAGCTGACTACGGGGATCTGTGTATCATACCGCAATTATGGAGGCATTTGTTAATTACTCCTATATCTACCAGTCACAAGGCGAACCCAGAAGAACACATGATTACATACAGCTTCTGTGCTGACTTTAAAGACACGTCAAAGAGTATCAATATATGTTTTCGCTCATGCGTACGATAAAGTTTGATAGTGTGGTTTCGCTGAAGTTTAGCATCAATTCGTTCAGTTTGAGACTGAGGTTGAGCAGGTGCACAGCACATTTCTAGGGTCACAACATACGGCCCCTAGATATGAGCAGACCCAGTCCTAAATTGCGGAGAGAAATCAAAAACGTTCCGATTCTTTCGACCATTTTATTGGACTTGTTATCTCTTGACTCGAGGTTCATACACATCTGTGTCTGACCTGCGTCCGGAAATGAAGAAGTAAAGGAGAAATATCACACAGACGGACAGGGATACGCAGAACAATATAACAAGTATGCCTTAGGCTGGGCGATTTTGTGGATTGTCCAACCACATCTGTCAGCCACAGGGTGAACCCAGAATGACACAATAATTACAGGCTGCTTCTGTGCTCTGTGCGTGCGCTAGCTGTGAAAACAAGACAGGACGCACAAAAGCAGTCTGTCATCATTATTATGTGTCTAAAAACAAGACATCACTGTTGTAGCGTGTAGTGTCATGATTTGTTGGTACAGAAGTAGTCTTGCACTAGCCTAAGGCTAAAGCTTACACCATGCGTTGTCTAAACTTTATGGTGGTACAATCCAGATGTTGCAAAAGTTAAAATTTTATATTTAATCATAGGAGACCTGCACGAAGTCATATACGTCATCGCTGACCGTATCTCGGTTGACTAAAGGCATCTACATGTACATTTACTTCACAGTTCTAAAAACAATACATCAGACAGGGCCTTGTTTGAGAAATATATAATAAATCACCCAATGGCATGGTCGCATCGTTTAATTTGTTGGACAAGAATCGGACTAATCATGTGATCGGCCTGGGCAGAAACTTAATTGAAGTCCCGTACACAACCGATGACTTTTGCCCTTAAAGTCAACAAATGCACGTTGAAACAATCAAATACTAGTATGGTATTAACGAATAAATGAATAAAGACATTTAGTGTACATTTCTGCCTGGTATGTGTAACACACAATACGCTGTCCAGGGCTAAACTGGCCCCTCCCCGCTGGGCGCGACAATGTAAGGCGTGAAGTAAGTAGCGCGATTAAATCAGGTTAATTTTTGCACAACAGAGTGGGTCTAATCTATGACAGAAGTTCGGCTTCTTCTCGCTTCTTGATAGTCTGTCAAAACCCATGAGCAATATGAATTTGTACTCATATGTATAAAGTGAAGGAGTTTTTCTTTTCTATGTAAATGAATAGAGTGTCTCTATATCGTGAACACACATAGCAGTATCTACGACGAAGTGCACTTCATTTTATCTCCAATCAGATACTACGGTAGCATGAGATAGCAAAAGGTGTTAGAGGAGTGAAGCCGGCCTATGAGTGTGTTTCGCTAACAGTCGCATATACTCTTAGGCCGGCTTCACTCCTCTGCCAGTTTTTGATACTATCGCATGATACCATATAGGATCTGCTTGGAGATGACATCTTCCATGTTTCGGGTGCAAAATTGGCAAAATTCTTTTAGAAGCCTAGACGAGTGCGGTTATGCCTACCTGACTCAATTCGCCTAATGATCAGAAGGCTTTTTTCCTCCACAAGTTTTGACTAGGACTGCTTACACCCTAGAGCGGTATATGCGCTTAAAGGGAACATCAAATATGGTATTTATAATCGTAAGGATTTTATGATAATGATAATAGTTTATCGATATTAAGCAACTCACAGCCCTGTCAGGGATTATTACATAGAAATTGTACTACATGAGGTCAGAGCATTCCACGTCACCTTCTTGTACACAAACTTAAGACATTTGGATTCCACTCGAATCTCCTAAATTGGTTCTCTGATTATCTGTCTAATAGAAGACAACGAGTAGTCATTGAAGGAGTTTCTTCAGACTGGCTTCCTGTAATATCCGGAGTCCCACAAGGTTCCATTTTGGGACCTCTACTTTTTTTACTTTATATTAATGACCTGCCCTCTACTATAGAATGTCCCATGGCCCTTTATGCTGATGACTCAAAATGTTACAAGCAAATTTCATCACCAGCTGATTGTATTTCCCTTCAGCATGATATTGACAACATGGTCGAATGGAGTGTCACATGGATGATGAAATTTAATACCTCTAAATGTAACGTGCTCACTATCTGTAGGTCTAAAACACCAGTGCTCTATGACTACGAAATTGAGGGACAAGTGCTCTCATCAGTTACGGAATTTAATGACCTAGGTGTAACTATGTCCAACTGCCTATCTTTTAAGAGTCATATAAAAAACATCACAGCTAGTGCCAACTCGACCCTCGGCTTTATTAAGAGATCTGTTGGTTACCATGCCCCTGCAAATGTTAAGAAAATCCTATATATTACACTAGTTAGGCCCAAACCCGAATATTGCTCGTTGATCTGGTCCCCCCACACTCATAACTTAATTACTTCCCTTGAAAAAGTCCAGAGACGTGCTACAAAATACATTCTCAACAACCATACAACTGATTACAGGGATAGATTGATCTACTGCCAACTCTTACCTCTATCTTACCGCAGAGAATTATTAGACTTATCCTTCCTATTTAAATGTTTCTTGGGACAATACGGTATTGACATTCATCAATATATAAGTTTTCCACTCACATCCCTAAGATCCAACTCACAAGCCAAGCTCCAGCCCCAAAAATGTCTCACCACTACGTTTAAAAACTATTTCTTCCAAAGAATCGTTCACATCTGGAACGCTTTACCCCTCAACATTAGAACTCTAAAACTTTCCCCAGTTGTTACAATTAATACCTTTAAGAAAGCAATCCTAGTTCACTATCTCTCTCTTACCAACGACAGATTTAACTCCAACGACGTATGTACTTGGGTCACCCACTGTCAGTGTCCCAGTTGTACACCTTTCTAGATATTTCATATTTCATCTTACCATTATTTCTATGATTTATTTCTTTATATTTGTTATTATTGTATATTTGCTTTTATTGTCGTTGACACAATCATTATTATTTGATTGTACAATTGTTATTATTTGTTATCATTATGATTATTTTTCTATTATTGTATAATTTAGTTGCACGGGAGGCAACTAGTAAAGGTTACAAAGTACCTGTTTTTGCCTCCCTACCATTTTGTAAACACATATGGTGAAGTTCAAATAAATAAATAAAAAAAAGAGGTCAGGCCTGGCGGTCGGTGGTGGCATTTTCGGGTTCCCGAGTTTTTCGCCATTCTCACCCATTTTCTAAGGCAACGGTAGGATTGGAATGGTCTAGAACAGCCGCGGCTATTAGCTGAACTTTATAGAGACCTTCTTATCTACAGTTTTGAGTTTTTTGTAATGCATCGATCCTATACTCCGAAAAAGATGCACTATAGTTTCGCGCCAAGCGCTAGGATGTGGTGCCATGTTGGCTTGTTGCTGTGCGCAAATATCTTGCTCGCCCTTTTACCGTCACTTGATTTGTGCATCAAGCGATTTGAAACATGCAGAAGAAGTTTGTAAAAGTTGTGACTTTGACACGCGAACATGTCTTAACGTATTCTTTAGCGGAGGAGGCTATATGACACACACACACAGCCTGCTGGGTTTGGGTATATCATCGTTAGTCAAACCACTCAGTTCAAAACACAATAGAGCTACGGGCGCCCGTACCTCTGGCTTTTGGGGGTCCATCTGGATTTCTGCTTGCAATCTTCCTCATGTCAGGGGATGTGCACAGCAACCCAGGACGGCGTTAATGTGGACGCATAAAATCCACCTTTACCTCACAGAATGCGGGAAATTGTGTTTTAGAGGGTCTATAATGTCGACATTTCCCGGGGAGCATGCCCTGGATGGCCGATCCCTGGATGGCCTTTATAATAGCAGTCGGTCTGGCAGAAACGCTCAGTTTCGTGATTTTGCGTAACGTTACCAGTACGACTTTTTTTCACGTAGATTGAAGAAATGATATCAGACAAGGTATCAGTCTTATTACTGGTGCAGTGCAAGCGTAACAACATCAAGTGCTACATGTCTGTGTATATGCAATCAAAATGAAAAGTCAGCTGTTGTAAAACTTTTGGAGAAATATACCCCAGCAGGACTCCATCGTGCGTAAATCAAATTTGTTGACGCGCGGATCTCGACACCCCGATCGTCGTTCCGTTCAAACAACACTACCGCTATCGTTATTGCTATATTATTTCATGACAGACAGTGTGTGTAATGGAAAAGGCCAGGAAAAATTGGGGGGATGGCTATTGAAAAAAATTGGGGGGGGGGGCGGGGGGAGGGCCATCGAATTTTTCTTTACCAGACCCATTTTGCACCAGCCCTCCCCTCCGATAAATATCGCCTAGACCCTTAAAGAATCAAGCCATCCAAGCGATAGAATTTCGAACCAGGAATCCAGTCTACTCATGGCTCTCTACGGGGCCAGCGTAGCGCTCAGCCGCCGGGGTAATCATCCCGGTAGGATTTTCACGCGGTTAGACTTTGCCCTATGTGCAAAACTCATATCGGGTGTGAAAGCGGTGGAAAGACCCTCCTGTCTTGAGGGTAGCCTGGCCAATCCACGGTAGAGGGGATTCCAGGTTATAGAATTTCTGGATTGAAAGGAGGTACATTCACACTCGAGTCTCAGGGTGGATCATAACACAATGCACCACAACTCGTCCAACCAAAAAAGTAGCCCTCGTCCCCGCTCCTATATATGTCCTGTTAAGGGGGCATCACAGAAGGCACTCCTTCCAAGAAAGCTGCCCCTACTAGAGTCATGTAATTATCTCCTTCTTGTGCCTTAATAAGTGCGGACTCGCACCATTAACTCGTTTACATTTACCGAAACCATTACTTTAAAAGAACGACAGTTCAGAATGAAGGTTTTTATCAGGGTTGGGTCTGGATTCGCCGACTACTAGAGTAGAAAGTTTGCACTGTACGTTACCTCAGTTCTTTGGTATGCAATCGCTCTGGGCAGTTCTTCACACATAAAGACAAAACAATTGTCATCGTAAATCACGACACAAAAAATAATGGTGGAGCCGACGGCACTTTCCGATCAAATGACTTCGACCACGTAATTGTCACGGGTAATGCCGCTCATCTGTTTTTTTCCTCATTCAGTTTTAAAATATTTTGGGGACACTGGTCGCAGATCGGATTTTGATTTGTCTGAAAATGGAGCCTGTCCACAATAAGTCTAAACAAGAATTGTGTAAAAAAAATAGGGAGATTTCTTTTCTTCGCTAATTGGGACCTCTTTGGCTCACAGCCTGGGTCAGTATGTCATGAAAAGCACATGATACATATATCTTCTCGATTGACTTAGACTGAAATGTAACAAACAAGTCCAAACAGTCCAATAAAATGCTACCTTTTGGTTTTAACGAAGGATAGTGTATCAACAAGTTGGCAACAAGTCATGAACTATTATACAAGTTCCATTTTTGGTATAAGGACAGTGTTGTTGATGAGCTGACTACGGGGATCTGTGTATCATTAGCATACCGCAATTATAGAGGCATTTGTTAATTACTCCTATATCTACCAGCCACAATGCGAACCCAGAAGAACACAATGATTACATACAGCTTCTGTGCCGAATATAAAGAAACGTCAAAGAGTATCAATATATGTTTTCGCTCATGCGTACGATAAAGTTTGATAGTGTGGTTTCGCTGAAGTTTATCATCAATTCGTTCAGTTTGAGACTGAGGTTGAGCAGGTGTATAGCACATTTCTAGGGTCACAACATACTGTCCCTAGATATGACCAGACCCAGTCCTAAATTGCGGAGAGAAAACAAAAACGTTCCGATTCTTTCGACCATTTCATCGGACCAGTCATCTCTTAACTCAAAGTTTATACACATCTCGGTCTGACCTGCGTCCGGAAATGAAGAAAAAAAGGAGAAATATCACACAGACGGACAGTGATACACAGAACATTATAACAAGTATGCCTTAGGCTGGGCAATTTTGTGGATTGTCCGACCACATCTGTCAGCCACAGGGTGGACCCAGAATGACACATTACAGGTTGCTTCTGTGCTCTATGCTAGCTGTGAAAACAGGACAGAAGCACAAAGGCAGTCTGTCATCATTATTATGTGTCTAAAAACAATACATCACTGTTTGAGAACTGTATAATAAATCACCCAATAGCATGGTCGCATCGTTTAACTTGTTGGACAAGAATCGGACTAATCATGTGATCGGCCTGAGCAGAAACTTAATTGAAGTCCCGTACACAACCGATGACTTTTGCCCTTAAAGTCAACAAATGCACGTTGAAACAATCAAATACTAGTATGGTATTAACGAATAAATGAATAAAGACATTTAGTGTACATTTCTGCCTGGTATGTGCACGTGTAACACACAATACGCTGTCCAGGGCTAAACTGGCCCTCCCGCTGGGCGCGTGTCGCATCTACTTTTCGGCGGCTCCAGGAATCGTCAAAAAACCTTACGAAAACTAGATATCCAGGATTCGTACTTCCGGTGCCGTCAATCATGGTGATTGACAGGACAGAAAACATTATTATGCACGCCCATGTTTCCATATATGGGTCGACCTCGTGAGACCTCAAGTTGCGAGAGATTAAAACCCGGAAGTGACCGCTGCCCTCCCCATGATAGGACGTCATCTGAAGGTCTCATTCCGGACTTTTGCTCTCTCATTGAAAACAACGTATTATTATGCAACTTTAATGGGCGAAAATCCAATAAAGAAACCGTTCTGCTGGAGATGTTTTAATTTCTATTACAAGAGCACTTATCCAGTAATCAATAAAAAAAATACCCTCAAAATCTGACCGATGGATCGATTTTTATAATATCTATAACTGCACAGAATAACTATCCAGAAAGTGGGGCTTTCCTTCAGTGACCCGCTTACCGCATTACTCAGGACAAACAAACGTACACGTCCGAGAATCGCCCGAATGCCGAAACTTTTCCAACCGATCCTGTCAGAAATACACAACCTTTCATCTCAAATCCTTCGATATGACATGGGGGCGATAAAAGGCAATTTATCACCTACATAAACACACGATTTTGGGCCCCATTTATATTTTGGAAGGATCTACGTTTGAGTGTCCACCGGCGGAGTAATACCGGAACGAGACCTGAATGCTACTAACACGTGAATAGAATGTGACGCTACACGAAAAACAACTTCAAACACTGTTACACACAACACATATATAATCGTGCGACTGTTATTGTCTATCGTTGTGGACAACGGTTGTCTTTAGACATGCGTTCAGAGTATTACGGGACACCCGCGGTGCAGGATACCATTGCGGTGCGTGCGTGACCCACAGTGACCGCTTGCTCGCAAATCAAAAATGGCGGGAGAATTCCTTATTTTCGTCAGGCGTTCAGGCCGTTTTCTGGATATCCAGGAATCGTCCTCCTGTTCAGGCCGTTTTCTGGATATCCAGGATTCGTCCTGAGCCTGTTCAAGCCGTTTTCTGGATATACAGGATTCGTCCTGAGCCTCTTCAAGCCGTTTTCTGGATATCCAGGAAGCGTCCTCCTGTTCAAGCCGTTTTCTGGATATCCAGGATTCGTCCTCCTGTTCAAGCCGTTTCCTGGATATCCAGGATGTGGACCAGGCCTTGTGTGACAAAGGGACGCCATCTGGATGCTATTAACACGTTACCGTGAATGTGTCGCTATACGGAAAACAACAGTAACTTTATCCCATCTTGACTGCCATTTGTTAATTCATTACGCAAAATGAATTTTGGGCCTGATACGTAAGTAACATGTAAACATCAAAGTATCATTATCAACATTCGTTTAAGTTCTGTAACACCAGGATCAATAGAATAAACTACACGATCTTCTTGCCGGGAGATACAAAGATAGCGGCTTTCTGACAAAAACAACATGCCCCCGCCCTCCGCATAGTCTCCTCCCTCGAAAACAGGAAGCTCCACCCCCACGTACACGTTCTGGATAAACACCGTCGTCTATCCAGGAAACGTCCTGTTTGCGACGATTTCTGGATATCCAGGAATCGTCCTTCTGCTAAGGACGATTCCTGGATATCCAGGATTCGGCATATTACGAAAGTTAGATACTGACGAAAGTTGGATACAACAGCGCGACAATGTAGGGCGTGAAGTAAGTAGCGCGATTAAATCAGGTTAATTTTTGCACAACCGAGTGGGTCTAATCTATGACAGAAGTTCGGCTTCTCGCTTCTTGTTAGTCTGTCAAAACCCATGAGCAATATGAATTTGTACTCATATGTATAAAGTGAAGGAGTTTTTTTCCTATGTAAATGAATAGAGTGTCTCTATATCGTGAACATACATAGCAGTATCTACGACGAAGTGCACTTCATTTTATCTCCAATCAGATACTACGGTAGCATCAGATAGCAAAAGGTGTTAGAGGAGTGAAGCCGGCCTATGAGTGTGTTTCGCTAACAGTCGCATATACTCTTATGCCGGCTTCACTCCTCTGCCAGCTTTTGATACTATCGCATGATACCATATAGGATCTGCTTGGAGATGACATCTTCCATGTTTCGGGTGCAAAATTGGCAAAATTCTTTTAGAAGCCTAGACGAGTGCGGTTATGCCTACCTGACTCAATTCGCATAATGATCAGAAGGCTTTTTTCCTCCACAAGTTTTGACTGGGACTGCTTACACCCTATAGCGGTATGCGCTTAAGGGGAACATCAAATATGGTATTTATAATCGTAAGGATTTTATGATTATGATAATAGTTTATCGATATTAAGCAACTCGCAGCCCTGTCAGGGATTATTACAAAGAAATTGTACCACATGAGGTCAGAGGCCAGGCCTGGCGGTCGGTGGTGGCATTTTCGGGTTCCCGAGTTTTTCGCCATTCTCACCCATTTTCTAAGGCAACGGTAGGATTGGAATGGTCTAGAACAGCCGCGGATATTAGCTGAACTTTATAGAGACCTTCTTATTTACAGTTTTGAGGTTTTTGTAATGCATCGATCCTATACTCCGGAAAAGATGCACTATAGTTTCGCGCCAAGTGCTAGGATGAGGCGCCATGTTGGCTTGTTGCTGTGCGCAAATATCTTGCTCGCCCTTTTACCGTCACTTGATTTGTGCATCAAGCGATTTGAAACATGCAGAAGAAGTTTGTAAAAGTTGTGACTTTGACACACGAACAAGTCTTAACGTATTCTATAGCAGAGGAGGCTATATGACACACACATACAGCTTGCTGGGTTTGGGTATATCATCGTTAGTCAAACCACTCAGTTCAAAACACAATAGAGCTACGGGCGCCCGTACCTCTGGCTTTTGGGGGTCCATCTGGATTTCTGCTTGCAATCTTCCTCATGTCAGGGGATGTGCACAGCAACCCAGGACGGCGTTAATGTGGACGCATAAAATCCACCTTTACCTCACAGAATGCAGGAAATTGTGTTTTAGAGGGTCTATAATGTCGACATTTCCCGGGGAGCATGCCCTGGATGGCCGATCCCTGGATGGCCTTTATAATAGCAGTCGGTCTGGCAGAAACGCTCAGTTTCGTGATCTTGCGTAACGTTACCAGTACGACTTTTTTCACGTAGATTGGAGAAGTGATATCAGACAAGGTATTAGTCTTATTACTGGTGCAGTGCAAGCGTAACAACATCAAGTGCTACATGTCTGTGTATATGCAATCAAAATGAAAAGTCAGCTGTTTTAAAACTTTTGGAGAAATATACCCCAGCAGGACTCCATCGTGCGTAAATCAAATTTGTTGACGCGCGGATCTCGACACCCCGATCGTCGTTCCGTTCAAACAACACTACCGCTATCGTTATTGCTATATTATTTCATGACAGACAGTGTGTGTAATGGAAAAGGCCAGGAAAAATTGGGGGGTGGCTATTGAAAAAAATTGGGGGGCGGGGGGAGGGCCATCGAATTTTTCTTTACCAGACCCATTTTGCACCAGCCCTCCCCTCCGGTAAATATTGCCTAGACCCTTAAAGAATCAAGCCATCCAAGCGATAGAAGTTCGAACCAGGAATCCAGTCTACTCATGGCTCTCTACGGGGCCAGCGTAGCGCTCAGCCGCCGGGGTAATCATCCCGGTAGGATTTTCACGCGGTTAGACTTTGCCCTATGTGCAAAACTCCTACCGGGTGTGAAAGATTACCCCGGCGGTGGAAAAACCCTCCTGTCCCGATGGTAGCCCGGCCAATCCACGGTAGACTGAGTTCCATTGGATGGCAAAATTAACTCCCACAGTGCAAAACTCCTACCGGGTGTGAAAAATTACCCCGGCGGTGGAAAGACCCTCCTGTCCTGAGGGTAGCCTGGCCAATCCACGGTAGAGGGGATTCCAGGTTATAGAATTTCTGGATTGAAAGGAGGTACATTCACACTCGAGTCTCAGGGTGGATCATAACACAATGCACCACATCTCGTCCAACCAAAAAAGTAGCCCTCGTCCCCGCTCCTATATATGTCCAGTTAAGGGGGCATCACAGAAGGCACTCCTTCCAAGAAAGCTGCCTCTACTATAGTCATGTAATTATCTCGTTCTTGTGCCTTAATAAGTGCGGACTCGCACCATTAACTCATCGACGTTTACATTTACCGAAACCATTACTTTAAAAGAACTACAGTTCAGAATGAAGGTTTTTATCAGGGTTGGGTCTGGATTCGCCGACTACTAGAGTAGAAAGTTTGCACTGTACGTTACTTCAGTTCTTTCGTATGCAATCGCTCTGGGCAGTTCTTCACACATATAGACAAAACAATTGTCATCGTAAATCACGACACAAAAAAGAATGGTGGACCCGACGGCACTTTCCGATCAAATGACTTTGACCACGTAATTGTCACGGGTAATGCCGCCCATCTGTTTTTTTCTTCATTCAGTTTTAATATATTTTGGGGACACTGGTCGCAGATCGGATTTTGATTTGTCTGAAAATGGAGCCTGTCCATAATAAGTCTAAGCAAGAATTGTGTAAAAAAATTGGGAGATTTTTTTCTACGCTAATTGGGACCTCTTTGGCTTACAGCCTGGGTCAGTATGTCATGAAAAGCACATGATACATATATCTTTTCGATTGACCTAGACTGAAATGTAACAAACAAGTCCAAACCGTCCTATAAAATGCTACCTTTTGGTTTTAACGAAGGATAGTGTATCAACAAGTTGGCAACAAGTCATGAACTATACAAGTTCCATTTTTGTTATAAGGACAGTGTTGTTGATGAGCTGACTACGGGGATCTGTATCATACCGCAATTATGGAGGCATTTGTTAATTACTCCTATATCTACCATCCACAAGGCGAACCCAGAAGAACACAATGATTATATACAGCTTCTGTGCTGAATATAAAAACACGTCAAAGAGTATCAATATATGTTTTCGCTCATGCGTACCATAAAGTTTGATAGTGCGGTTTTGCTGAAGTTTATCATAGACTTGTTCAGTTTGAGACTGAGGTTGAGCAGGTGTACAACACATTTCTAGGGTCACAACATACTGCCTCTAGATATGAGCAGACCCTTGGGCAGTCAGAGAAAACAAAAAACGTTCCGATTCTTTCGACCATTTCATTGGACTTGTTATCACTTGACTAGAGGTTCATACACATCTCGGTCTGACCTGCGTCCCGAAATGAAGAAGTAAAGGAGAAATATCACACAGACGGACAGGGATACACAGAACAATATAAGAAGTATGCCTTAGGCTGGGTGATTTTGTGGATTGTCCAACCACATCTGTCAGCCACAGGGTGAACCCAGAATGACACAATAATTACAGGCTGCTTCTGTGCTCTGTGCTAGCTGTGAAAACAGGACAGGAAGCACAAAAGCAGTCTGTCATCATTATTATGTGTCTAGAAACAATACATCACTGTTTGAGAACTATATAATAAATTACCCAATAGCATGGTCGCATCGTTTAACTTGTTGGACAAGAATCGGACTAATCATGTGATCGGCCTGAGCAGAAACTTAATTGAAGTCCCGTACACAACCGATGACTTTTGCCCTTAAAGTCAACAAATGCACGTTGAAACAATCAAATACTAGTATGGTATTAACGAATAAATGAATAAAGACATTTAGTGTACATTTCTGCCTGGTATGTGTAACACACAATACGCTGTCCAGGGCTAAACTGGCCCCTCCCCGCTGGGCGCGACAATGTTGGGCGTGAAGTAAGTAGCGCGATTAAATCAGGTTAATTTTTGCACAACCGAGTGGGTCTAATCTATGACAGAAGTTCGGCTTCTCGCTTCTTGTTAGTCTGTCAAAACCCATGAGCAATATGAATTTGTACTCATATGTATAAAGTGAAGGAGTTTTTGGCGACGCCTCAGGGGCGAGCCCAGTGTTTATAGTTTGCGACCGTTTCACAAGAATTCCCAGAATTCCGCAGGCATGTGTGGAATTTTTACAGGCATGCGTAGTAGAGCCATCTGAGTATTCCCTGGGGAATTTGTTTCGAAGACGTTTTTCATGTGATTTGTAACGAAAAGGCCTTTGCTGATACGTTCCTTTTCATCCTCTTTTCTTTGTTGAGCACCGGAAACACAGCTACTATTTTTGTTTATGGGAAACAAGAATAATGCGTTGACCTTACCATTTTAATGCATGCATGTACCTCACCATTTTAATGCTATGTTTCTGTTTTAGATAGTATTATGTTTTTTGTTTCACTTATTTTTTTATTAAAAAGACTAATATATTTTGGATTTTTCACAATCTATTGGATTGTTGGGTAGGTTCTCCAAATAGTCAAAGAATTATTGTTCAGTTCTCACCGTTCATTACCGACAGAATAGCTATACAGCATATTAGAATTTGTAACAAAACACCTGGTGTTATTTAACAAAATGGGAGGTAAGTTCACTCATATAATTTGGATTGTATTCAGGGACATCTGGTGTATAGATGTCGTGTATGCATTCCTTTTACATATCCGTATTGTGTGATGAATGTGATGATTTGTATACGGGCTTTTATTTGTTTGTGTTATATATCATGTGTGTTTGTGTGACTCTTGCTGTGTTCTTTCCGCTGTGAGGTCCATTTAATGTTTGTTTTTCTTGGGTAATATGGGTATACAGCCCAATCGCTCCGCGACCAAGTCAGTGGATTCACTCTGTAGCCCGAGGGTTGTCATGACCGCATTCACCTGTTGGCATATAGAAAGAAAAGGGTATGAATAAACTGTTGCAAAATATTATGTGTTGTATAGTCATTCTGTCGACAATGAACGGTAATAAATGAACAATTCATTGACTCCGCAATGCATGGTGGAAATTAAGACAACTAATTAGTCCATCATGATCCGTAAAAAATCAACAATTTCTGTCCGTTAGAATGGGTAGGAAGTGAAGTAATTACAATCAGCACCCCCACCCAACTCCTTCAGCTTTTCCCCCTACCCATTCACCTTTTCCCCCGGACTTCCCCTTAACCCCCGCTGTACTTCATGATCATCTGTGCCCCCGGTGTAATTCCGCTGTTCCCCCTCCCTTCCTCTTTACCCCCAATGGCCGCCGTCAACCCGAATTGCGCGTAGGCGACACGAAAATCGTTCATAAATGGAACAGTGACGGCTGCGCCACGGAACATGAAATAGCCTATTCTCTAGGACACATTCTGGGCCACCTTTCTGCCAAGTGGCGTTTCACAACTCTTTCCCAGTCTGAACTGAAAAGCCACGAGCCGTCAGCAGCGCATCGTTTGTGGCGCTCCACCTCTTCCGAGCTTCCTGTAGGCTGGGTTGGCGGACCTCTTGAGCTCGGACCGGCTGGCGTGATGTGCTATGGCGATCGGGCGACTCGCTAAGTTCGACATCGACATGGTTACCCCGAGAGCCCAGAACAGACCGGCCAAGGTTGGAAACAACGCAGGTAAAAGTCCCCGTGTCGATCCGAGTAGCGGGATCACGCCCATGAATAGGCACTGCTTCAACCCGACCAACATTTCGGTAAAGAAGATAAAGACAGAGTACATACTCAATATGTCTCTGTTTACGGTACCTTGGTACCAAGTGATAGCCAAGCGATATCATGGGCACTCTTGCTTCATGTTACATTTCTTGTTACTTGTACATGTATTGTGCGTGCCCTGCTGTATTTCGACTGTGTTCGTACACGTTCTGCATGCCATATATCAAAGATCCAGCCACCGATTTCCTTGAGTCACACTGTACACATACACAACAGATACACACTACCGAAACCACAGCATACGTTACGTGACTGATAAAGACGCCACAGACTACATTTTACGTGCAAATAAAGATCTGTTACATCAAGTGAAAACTTGAAATACTGCATGCATGGAACGATTCCAACTCTTAAGGTGTACTCACTCTCAGTTTGTATTGATTCATTTCCATACTACATTCATACCATCACTTCACCATTGCATTTTCAAGAAACTAGGTATATTTCTGCATCCATGAAAGCTCGACTACGGCTGTAAATTTCAGTTCAGACTGGGAAAGAGTTGTGAAACGCCACTTGGCAGAAAGGTTGCCCAGAATGTGTCCTGTCCTAGAGAGTAGGCTATTTCATGTTCCCTGGCGCAGCCGTTATTGTTCCTTTCTTAACGATTTTCGAGTGTGCCGCTGACAAACTTCTCTGGCGGAGGTTGGCGTACATTGTGCCGTCCGCGGACTCACAGTTGAACAGAAACTTTTTAGGTGACAAAATCTTCGCCTTACCTTTCGTGATGGCTTGAATCTTCTTGTCGTCCGGGGCTACTCTCCAAGCAGAGGTTGAGTCGCGTAGATATAGAAGTAGCTGGAAAAAATACACCGGCGCTCCTCTTACCTCTGCCTCAACACGCATAGGGGCGGAGATATCCTTTCAAAATCCGTGTAAGTACTAGACGCCCCCCCCCCCCCCCCGAAGCATAAGAAGATCGTCAGCCAAATAGTATTACTGCCCCGGATTAAGAGGCGCGCCGGTGTAATTTTTCCGACTACTGCTATATCTACGCGACTCAACCTCTGCTTGGAAAGAAGTTCGGGGTCCGGGTACTTCTCGTTGACCCTTGAGGCGAGGTCCCTGTTCAGGTGTAGGTGGTATAACGTCAGGTCACCGGGGCCCAGGTGGACAGCCGCGCCGAGCTTAGCCGCCGCCTCTGCCGACGGGCCGTCCTTGCCGACACCGTCCGTGGTGGTCTGTGCGGGAAGGCAATGGCGCCGGGCTGTTTCGTCTCGCCTGACGCGGGGGTAGTTTCTTCTCCAGAGCTGCCACCTCTTTCTTAAGCTGTGCTTCCGCTACGGCCTTCTCCAACTCGGCCTTGCCATGTTCCAGGACGGCCATCGCAGACTGCGGGCTGGGGTCCACGAGCTCGGTGTGCTGCTTCTCCGCCGGTGGATCCTTGGAAATCCCCTGGTAGTGCTTGCCGTATTGGCCCGCCTTGTGACAGGACAGCGGTTCGCCACAATCGGAGCACTTCTTCACTCTTTTCGGAGTTCTCCCCATGACTAAGGTTGAAGAAGGAAAGGAAGAACAGAGGGGACGGAGAAAAATCGAGGAGACTCAGTGATGCAGCCTGCTCCCCTCAGATCTGATGGCGGGAGTGAGTGGGGATTCCACATGTAGGTTGGACCCTGGGAGTGACTGCATCCAATTAACAACTTTGATCCCCTGCGGGGCCCAAAGATCCACTATTATTTGGGCGCTCTGTGGGTGACAGTATTGCACGTTCTGTTTCTCACGGCTCCACCGACTCCGTCGAAGATAGCACGGTGCACTCTGATTTTCAGTATGTTTAGCCGAAAATGCTAAGGCATAATGTTTCTGATGAGCGAAACTCTTCTCTTATGGATGACCCCACTACTAGAGACTCGGCTGGTCAAGGCGATGCTGTTAAGTCCCCCCTGTCCCTTCGCCATTCAGGCGTGTCAGGAATTCGGCCAGTTTTCCCCTTTGGGAGTCTTCCCGCGCCTTGTCGGGGCAAAGTCGGACTCTGGGCGACAGTCTCACGTTTCTCCTGCCTGTTTCTAATCCAATCAGTTTTTGTCCGGCTCACGCAGGCAAAAACACCGCCCAAGCGCCTCCAGTGGAGGGCGGATCCAATTTCCACAACCACTGTGGCCCAGCCTTTTTCCACAATCTATGGGAACATGAGTTATTTTCTCGTAACCAGTAAGGTTGCAAAACAAACCACCAGAAGCAAAAGCTTACGTTGGTACAGCCAAGGTACATCAGAGTCATTCATAAAGAAAGTGTTTGTGAGGTCAACGTTAATTATCCAGAAGGGAGTTGATTTTTTTAATTTCCAAGCGGATCCCTAAAACAAAATCTATACGTCTGTCTGTCACAGGTCTGTCAGACGAATGGACACTGGCACACGAAGCGGTAAAGTTTCGAGCAGATGTAAAAAGGACCGTACGAAAAACGTTTCAAGCTCCCTAACCGATACATCACTGTATGCTGAATTGGTGGGGTTTGAAATGATAGTAGGGTGGTGATTTGCATAGCAAACTTGAAATCGGGGAGTTTGAAACGTTACGATTTGTCTTTTTCTTTAATTTTTACATTCGCTTCCAGATTACTAGTACCCACTGACCTGCCCATGATAAAAATAAGGACAGACAAAACAATGTGCATCTCTTAGTGGGCAACTTCCTTATGGTATGGTCACATTTTAAACTGGCACCGGGTAGAACAGTTTTCGGGGAGGGCCTTTCCCTTTTCGAAAGTATTATTTACCAGGCGCAGAAAAGGGGCGCAACTCACACACATATCACACCATGTGTGTATGTCTGTGTCAGTGTGTGTCTGTCTTTTCATGTTTACGGGTATTTGTGGTCAGCATAACTTTGAACCTCTTGATGGATTGTAATGACATTTGGAATATGGATAGGTGTTATTTAGACGGTGAAGGTCAACTTTGTTAACGGTTCTTTTGCCCATCTGAGCATTCCTCTGTGGTTGCCTCGTAATTATATGTTGATGACGTTATTTCAAAACCAATGTGCCTGCATTGGAGGTTGTACGTCTAATTATTACTCGGTTAATAGACTCATCGTCTACTATTTACGAAGTTTTTCTTTCCTTTTTACTTGTTAACACAAAACGGACTCTTGTCTTGTTATTAAAGAGGTTACCGTGTAAACAAAACAACGAGCATCATCTCACAGGTACGACCTAACGACATACCAAACAACATGCTGACGCCCCGAACCAATTGTGAAACACAGCTTCGAAAATTTTCAAAATCTGCATTACGCTAAAATTAGGTTCGACAGATGATAACTGTTCTACTCAACCCTCTGGTTGTATTACTATAGCTAAGGGCACAACCCGCCTAGATAATGTCTCCGCCACTTGGACCACGAACGACCTTGCATACACTTACCTCAAACCATTTGCACTGGATGTACGACCTTAAGCCAGAGTTAGTCAATTTCAAAACAGGTAGATATCTGTAACCTGGTAAACAACACACATTTCGTTTAATTGTTCCCTTTTTTCATCCATTCATAATACAATGATGACCATGTGTTAAATGGAAAATTTAAATGGATGATGCCTCCCTTCCCACAGGCACACAATGCTAAAAAAATTAAAACTACTTCTAACTTTTAACGACTAAATTGTTTCCTGTTTACTGATAAAGCGAAGATAAAAGCAATCCATCCGTGCGTGCGCAATTGCATCATCCCTTTGGAAGGGAATGGCTCTTAAAGGGTTTGACGGATGGACGTGTAGACAAGTACCTATGTAAAGTGTCGCGATCCGTATGTAAGAACTTGCGTGTATTAACGATGAATAACCCGCAGCTCGCCCTGATAATTTGTGTCATGTCCTTGCACTTAGCCTATCTTTCAGAAGCTAAAACAGCCTGCAATTGCTTCTTGCTACCTCAGGTTTAGAAGTCAGGTTCTTTACGTAGATGAGAGGCAGAAGGAAGTACACATTCTCTATATTTATTCTAAGAGTTGTTAGTAATGCAATAGCCGCCGTGCTATTGATACAGCGGTCCTGACATCCATATCCCCAAGTTGTGTACATACACCCATGTAGTGTCCTTACCCACAAGAAGTATCCATACCCCACAGTAGTGTCCAAACCCCAAATTGGGTCTGTCCCCCCAAGTTAGTGTCCGCACCCCTAAGTTGTGCCCGTACCCCCAATCAAGTGTCCGCACCCCCAAGTTGTGTCCGTACCCCCAATCAAGTAGTGTCCGTACCCCCAATCAAGTAGTGTCCGTACCCCCAAGTTGTGTCCCTACCCCCAATCAAGTAGTGTCCGTACCCCCAAGTTGTGTCCCTACTCCCATGTAGTGTCCGTACCCCAAACAAGTGTCCGTACCCCAAACAAGTGTCTGTACCCCAAACAAGTGTCCGTACCCCAAACAACTGTCCGTACCCCAAACAAGTGTCTGTACCCCAAACAAGTGTCCGTACTCCGAAGTAGTGTACATAGAGATATATGCATGGCCACTTATACGATCCTATCAATTGTTGCAAGTCATACATCTGTGACTGGTTACGTATCTAATTTCTCACATCTGGCACGATCGGCGTTCCCAGAGATATTTCCACCCATCCTCTATCCGGTCAATTCCCTGGGCGGCGTACCTGTAAGAAATCTACTTCTCTGCTGTCATCGCGGGCAAAACCCAACAAAAACATACTTTTTAAAGATACCTTGCTGCACCTTAGGGTGTTAGTGGTACAAAGTGGTGCCCACAGTAAACATTAATACACTCTTCATGTCGTGTAGACTCAAATATGTACTTGAGATACAATATTAGCAGGACTGGTCCGACCATTAAAGCTAAGGGCACAACCCGCCGTACGTGCAACTGCGTGGTGTCTACGTGCCACAACTGGCGCTGGTAAACGGGCTGCTAACTTCAGCTCGGTCTTGCAGATGGGGCTTTGTGGACGATTATAATTGTTACGAGGTGAGGTATGGTCAGTGAGATGAGATCGGCTGTGTTGTGTTTTATAAGGTCAAAGGTCACCTAATAGCGTTTGACGGTTCATTTCGTGGTATGGGATCCTATACTGGTCTTCCCTTAACTGTTGGTAGGCATAATTAGGGCCAAATAAGTACCACATGATCGCCTTCCCCCTTCAAGGAGATGTAAACAAACCGCCACTGATCGATATCACTAGAACAGAACCACTCACAGAACAGAGCAGAACCACCGCGACGATAATCTCGCTCACGCTAAAGTATGACATGTCTCTTTCTCCTTACATAACTTTAAACTAAGATATGCCCCATCTCATGTTTTCCCTGTAGCGCCCAGCGTCCGTTAAGGGCCCCGGCCACCCACCTCACCAAGCGGCAAGCCTATACAAATCAACACATTCATCACACAATACGGATAAGTAAAAGGAAGGCATACACGACATCTATACACTAGATATTGCTAAATACAATCCAAATTATATGTGTGACCAACTTACCTCCCCTTTTGTTACATAACATTAGGTGTTTTGTTACAAACGATAATGTGCTGTATAGTTATTCTGCTATAGACGCACGACAAAAGACACCACGTTGGTCACATGGGAGGGCACCCCGTGGTCGGCATTGGCCCGACAAACACGTGTCACGGCAGAAGAGGCGGTACCTTCCAGATTGACGTAAACCCGACTTTACTTCCCTTCCGGGACACCAAAACGTTCATTGCTGGGACACTGCACCAAAACGTGGACGTATGGTAAAAACTAGCAAAGCTCTTGGGACAAGGGCCCGGAAGTCTTTGTTTGGATAAAGAATAAAGTTCAGGATAAGAAATTCTTTGCCCCGAGTTTGAGGGTAGCTTTGGAGGGCAGACGTAAAAGTCGGAACAGGTCGTTGACCCGAATTGCCACTGAAGTGACATGTACACCGAGTAGCACGGAACAAAACTATTAAAGTCGGTATGAACAGTGGCTTCTGCATCATAATCACGCCCTACTCTTGCGGAGAGTATTCCAAAGTAGGAAGTTCCCGATGAAGGAGTGTCCGTTTGCGTTTTAATCACAGCTGGCAAGTTTAAAGATCCACGAAACGCCAGATCTTTGACCCGTATTTCAACTGAACCGAGAAGTTTCTACCCGCAAGTACCAACCTACCGTAACTTGGTTGTATCTCCCTGTATGTCACAGAAGGTCGTTCAGCTCTTGATCTTTGAGCAGATTTTATAAAATGGCTTATTTATACACCTATGTCAACATTGCAGCGTTGACCAGATACCTTGATTCTTGGAACCGATGACATAAAACGAATTACCCGAAACCCAACACTTACCTGGCCAGGCGCAGACAGGTGCAATGACCTACTTTCAGAGATAACTATAAGGCAATGAGACAAGACCCCCAAAATTTAAAACCACTCAATCAACAGCCAATGCTAAGGTCTGTATCTGATAAAAAGTGGAGTCAGAAATAAAATTTACTTTTGGTGTTTTCATCACTTCTAAGACAGCCCAAAATCCAAATTTAGGGACACGTATCAGAATGACCTACTTTCAGAGACTACTACACGGCAATGAAACAAGGCCCCAGACTTTAAAACCATTCATTCAACAGACAATGCTAAGGTCTTTAACTGATAAAAAGTGGAGTCAGAAATAGAATTTACTTTTGGTGTTTTCATCACCTCAAAGACGGCACAAAATCCAACTCTGGGGATATGTGTAAAAATTGCCTACTTTCAGGGACAGCCATACGGCTGAGGAAATACATTCAAACTTTAGCAAGCATGCAGTTAATAGACAATATCAAGGTCTACATTTGACAGAAATATGAACTAAAGAAACATCTTAGTTTGTCAGATTTCGTACGACAAAGTTAGCAAAAAGTCACATTTTTTTCAAAATCACGGAAAGTGACCTACTTCTGGTAGCAACCACACGCTAAGAAAATAATAGCCCAAACTTTGCAGACTTCTTTCTATAGCTATTTTATGTATCTATACCTGGTATAAATTTCAAGCAAAAATATTTACCACTTTGAGACTTATTGCTCCTCAAAGTTGGACATAAAATTACGTTTTTTGATGCCTGTAAACATGGTAATGTTTTGAGGCTGCCCATGGGCTGAAAGCTACATGTACATCAACATCACACCTATTTTGTACAAGCCTAGACATCATTCTAACAAGAGTCTTTTCCATTTTTTGTTGCGTTAAAGCATTTGGCGGTGATCGGGTCCTAAACTTGGCCAATTTCCATGTTGCTGACATGAAAAAATCTGTGAAAATGGCCTCAAAACTTGTTCGTGCTGTTGCCATGGCAACAATAAGTTTTGACCGGAAAGAAAGCTATTTTAAGGGGTTTGGGGCCAAGTATACTATCACTGTGCAAAATATGAGCCAAATCGATTTTTTTTACCCTGAGCACTGTTGTTTGATTCTTACAGACATTTGCTCTTAATATTTTAAGCATATTGTTATTTAGCTAGAGAAGATGATCAACCGATCTCGATATGATTTATGTAAATGAGGGTCTGATTTGTAAAATCGATGTGAAGCATTTACATTTCTTCACCCTTCACTCACCAAAGACCCCCTTTTGACAGCAATGCTCTAACATTCATCGCCAGGCGAATGAAATACGACCCATTAACAACAACAATCTTTAATACTTTAAGCAATAAAACCGTCGCCATGGCAATTTTTTTTCTATGTAAATGAATAGAGTGTCTCTATATCGTGAACATACATAGCAGTATCTACGACGAAGTGCACTTCATTTTATCTCCAATCAGATACTACGGTAGCATCAGATAGCAAAAGGTGTTAGAGGAGTGAAGCCGGCCTATGAGTGTGTTTCGCTAACAGTCGCATATACTCTTAGGCCGGCTTCACTCCTCTGCCAGCTTTTGATACTATCGCATGATACCATATAGGATCTGCTTGGAGATGACATCTTCCATGTTTCGGGTGCAAAATTGGCAAAATTCTTTTAGAAGCCTAGACGAGTGCGGTTATGCCTACCTGACTCAATTCGCATAATGATCAGAAGGCTTTTTTCCTCCACAAGTTTTGACTGGGACTGCTTACACCCTAGAGCGGTATGCGCTTAAAGGGAACATCAAATATGGTATTTATAATCGTAAGGATTTTATGATTATGATAATAGTTTATCGATATTAAGCAACTCGCAGCCCTGTCAGGGATTATTACAAAGAAATTGTACTACATGAGGTCAGAGGCCAGGCCTGGCGGTCGGTGGTGGCATTTTCGGGTTCCCGAGTTTTTCGCCATTCTCACCCATTTTCTAAGGCAAAGGTAGGATTGGAATGGTCTAGAACAGCCGCGGATATTAGCTGAACTTTTTTGAGACCTTCTTATTTACAGTTTTGAGTTTTTTGTAATGCATCGATCCTATACTCCGGAAAAGATGCACTATAGTTTCGCGCCAAGCGCTAGGATGTGGTGCCATGTTGGCTTGTTGCTGTGCGCAAATATCTTGCTCGCCCTTTTACCGTCACTTGATTTGTGCATCAAGCGATTTGAAACATGCAGAAGAAGTTTGTAAAAGTTGTGACTTTGACACGCGAACATGTCTTAACGTATTCTTTAGCAGAGGAGGTTATATGACACACACACCCAGCCTGCTGGGTTTGGGTATATCATCGTTAGTCAAACCACTCAGTTCAAAACACAATAGAGCTACCGGCGCCCGTACCTCTGGCTTTTGGGGGTCCATCTGGATTTCTGCTTGCAATCTTCCTCATGTCAGGGGATGTGCACAGCAACCCAGGACGGCGTTAATGTGGACGCATAAAATCCACCTTTACCTCACAGAATGCGGGAAATTGTGTTTTAGAGGGTCTATAATGTCGACATTTCCCGGGGAGCATGCCCTGGATGGCCGATCCCTGGATGGCCTTTATAATAGTAGTCGGTCTGGCAGAAACGCTCAGTTTCGTGATCTTGCGTAACGTTACCAGTACGACTTTTTTTCACGTAGATTGAAGAAATGATATCAGACAAGGTATTAACGGGGGCCGCCCTAAGACGGTCCCCGTCGTAAGACGGTACGGATTTTTTGCTGATCTTATTATCCATAAGTACACCGTGTTTGTTGCCACTGACTATGCTGATTACAAAGGTAAATAAACCAAGTCCATGCACACAGCTTTAATTTGCATTCCAAGTATACTTTAACATATTTACTTCTTGTTTTTTTAAGAGCAGAATTCTAACAGTAATGTTGACAGTGCTGAATCACTGCGGTCACCGGCCTCTGCGTATTGGCGGCTCGTGTCGCTAACTATACCACCCATGTCCAGTATCAGGGTGAAATGCACGAAGTTGTCCTAAGTTAAGTTAGATGTCTGAAGTTGTCCAAAGTTGTCCAAAGTTGTACGAACTTGTCCGAAGTTATGACGTCATCTAAACTTTGGACAGTCAGCCGGGTGGTGTACGGAGTTGTACGAACTTGTCCGAAGTTATGACGTCACGCTAACCATGACGTCATCTAAACTTTGGACAGTCAGCCGGGTGGTGTACGGAGTTGTACGAACTTGTCCGAAGTTATGACGTCACGCTAACCATGACGTCATCTAAACTTTGGACAGTCAGCCGGGTGTACTGATCAGGTCGCGTATTCCTAGGAAGATGTAGCCTAGCATGACTTTGGCGATACATATACTACACTACGCGTCTACACGTTTTCTGTGTTACGTTCAAATGTCTCAACTGTCATTTCTAGAACCTTTTTTCTAATGTTCTCATCTTCTTAGACGTCACAATCTGACGTTTACGTCACTAACTCAGGTGTTTTCGTAATTCGAAACCGGAATGCGTTCTTCGAACGGTGTCGTTTTTCAGTCTAACAGTTTGAAACCGTGTGGCGATGAAGTCGCCACGGCTACTTTTTAGTCCGTGTCTTTGACGAAATAGACCTTTTTAACGGGGGAATTACGGACAATATTATATCATATCATGTCGTGCAGTAAATCTTTGAAGGCTACAGATCTCCATTCGTCCTGGAGAGTCGAGTTTGACTGGAAGGATTTTCCGGAAGAACTTGTTCAGGTGGGTTAGTCGTATTAATCGCACCTTGATATCTTTTGAGTTCTGACTTTTGATTCATAAATCTTATATTCTTTAGAAGTTACATCTTACAAAACAACAGATTTTTTTTATCAGAATGCAGATTACTTATCTTTATTAAGATTTGTCTTATTCTTCACAGGGCTGTTGTGCTGTTGCATCTGTTTTGTGCGTGCTAACGGTGGCTGTTTTATATAGCCTTATCACGGTCGCGGCTTTTGCTGTAAGCCATGCACAAGTCTCTCCACCTGACACCAAATGGAGGGAAAATGTTCTTCTGTGGACAGCCATCTGTCTGCCAACAGGTAGATTTACTTCACCTTTTAAATGTTTCAAATCAAACGTTTGATTCAATGTAGATATAACGTTATATGTTCAAAATTTACAACCGTCATTTCTAGAACCATACCTTGTCGAACATTCTTTTGCTTAACGTCACCAACAGACATTTACGTCATTTGCTCAGGTGTTTTTTTGAAATTCGAACCCGGAATGCGTTCGTAGAATGGTGTCGTTTTTCAATCTCTGTATTGCGCCACGGCTGCTTTTATTTCATTTGTTCTATTCTTTCTAAACATCTATTAACTGGGATCAATGATGATAGGTAAGCGGAAAATTGATTTTTTAATGTATACAGAATTTCGATGATGTTGATCATTTTTACGTCGATATCTGTTTCCATAAGGATTATTTATTATACGCTATTCTTAATATAAAGAAGTTAAAATGACCAGCTACTTAATGTTGTTTACCTGATTTTATTATTTGCTATTGCTTTGTTTAGTTTAGTGTTAGCGTTGTCTTCGAAAAGATAGCATTGATGAGATGATTAAATGAATCGTGAAACGATAAATAGCGACGACAACAATTAACGTTGGCATTAGTGAGTGACAATTTCTTTTTAATTAAAACACAGCGAAGCAGAAGAAGACATGAATAAGTCCATTGAGGCAAACGATGTGATCGGGGGAGAGAAAAGGAAGCTGTGCGCCGCTTCAACGCTGCTGTCTCCACTATGTGATGCAGACGATGACAACGTCTTTGCTCTGACAACCAATAAAAGGAGATCAATTTAAACAGTCTTTCTATGTAAAAGGGGTGTGACCGTGCAGGCAGAAAATGGCATACTTCTGTACTAAATGGTGGAAGTACTTCATTTAATTGTTAAATTACAAGGAATAAAATAACAACTACTACTTCTTATGATACAAAGTAGTGAAAGATGACTGCAATACATGTAGTTTATAAATAGATAGGGGAGATGTTTTCAGGTACTTGTATTTAGAAGTGACGTAAAAAAAGGGAAATATAATATTAAGAGTGAACTTAAATTATTTTGTGTGCATTGTTAAAACGAACGTTAAGAGGTGAAATAAAAGACAAAAAATTGAAATAGATGAATTTTTTTACATTGCATGAACATTGATTTTGTGCTGATTAATGTACTTGGCACAAAAAGTTTGGAATATGAACTTTGGCTGATCATATTTCCGTTGTTTTTGCATCAATTTTGATGTGTTATATATCAATAGAAAGCGTGTGTGATTTCCTTTTATATGGTATCAAACTCCTCATGATTTTAAATTCGTGAAAAGAGCACCAGGGTTACTTACGTCAGTGGGTCACGAAAAAAATGTGCCCAAATTTCAATTTTTGTGTTCAACTCTGTATCATCCTGCTTGTATGGGTGTGGGTGTCAAGGATTCAATCTATCCTTTTTTCACGTAATCTTTGGTATACAGAACATCCAAGTTTATCTTCAACATTTGAGGAGAGTATATGTGTATTTTGGGTGTTGGATGACCGATTCGAAGTGTGGATGCGGCAAGGAGAATGCCACGCCGACTGTCGCACGGATAGAGCGTAACAGCGCGTAGCGCTTGTTGTGGTGTATGTATGACTGCCACAGGAAAAACAAGGTTGGCTATCATCCCAGACAAGACAACCTCAATACTGTGAGATACAGGGACACCATTCTCCATTCAGTATTCAGTCGCAATGTCTTACCCCTTCAATATGGGGTCGAATGACATTCCGTAAGATTACACCGCCCGTCCACGCACACAGTCTGCATTGATCCTTGCTCTGTGTGACGGGCGTTGTAGTCTAACACATGCAGAATTGCATTTGGTCCCCCACACACGCTGACGAGGTATGACATTGCGACTGCATGGAAAATGGTGTCCCTGTATCTCACAGCATTGAGGTTGTCTTGTCTGGGATGAGGGTGAACTTCGTTTTTCCTGTGGCAGCCATACATACACCACACCATGACACTGCCTCCACCAAGCGCTAAGCGCTGTTACGCTCTATCCGTGCGACAGTCAGCGTGGCATTCTCCTTGCCGCCTCCACACCTCGATTCGGTCATCAACAGCCAAAAGGGCACACATACTCTTCTCAAATGTTAAAGATGAACTTGGATGCTCTGTATACCAAAGATTACGTAAAAAAAGGGTAAATTGAATCATTGACACCCACACCCATACCAGCAGGATGATACAGAGTTGAACACAAAAATTGAAATTTGGGCACTTTTTTTTCGTGACCCACTGACGTAAGTAGCCCTGGTGCTCGTTCCAAGAATTTATAGCCATAAGGAGTTTGATACCATATGAAAGGAAATCACACACGCTTTCTATTGATATATAACACATCAAAATTGATGCAAAAACAACGGAAATATGATCAGCCAAAGTTAATATTCCAAACTTTTTGTGCCGAGTTATTTGTTTATATGCGTGAGTGGTGTGTATCTTATTTACACATATATAAGTTTTTACTATGTATTAATTAACTTGTTGACCTACCCTGCCTACTGTACGAAGTTAGATGACGTCACGTAACTTTGCACAACTTAGGACAACTTTGCACGCTTGTTGACCTACCCTGCCCACTGTCCAAAGTTAGATGACGTCACGTAACTTTGCACAACTTAGGACAACTTTGCACACTTGTTGACCTACCCTGCCCACTGTCCAAAGTTAGATGACGTCACGTAACTTTGCACAACTTAGGACAACTTTGCACACTTGTTGACCTACCCTGTCCACTGTCCAAAGTTAGATGACGTCACGTAACTTTGCACAACTTAGGACAACTTCGCACACATGCCACCCTACCCTGCCCACTGTCCAAAGTTAGATGACGTCACGTAACTTGGCACAACTTAGGACAACTTCGCACACTTGTTGACCTACCCTGCCCACTGTCCAAAGTTAGATGACGTCACGTAACTTTGCACAACTTAGGACAACTTCGCACACATGCCGCCCTACCCTGCCCACTGTCCAAAGTTAGATGACGTCACGTAACTTTGCACAACTTAGGACAACTTCGCACACTTGTTGACCTACCCTGCCCACTGTCCAAAGTTAGATGACGTCACGTAACTTGGCACAACTTAGGACAACTTCGCACACTTGTTGACCTACCCTGCCCACTGTCCAAAGTTAGATGACGTCACGTAACTTTGCACAACTTAGGACAACTTCGCACACATGCCGCCCTACCCTGCCCACTGTCCAAAGTTAGATGACGTCACGTAACTTTGCACAACTTAGGACAACTTCGCACACATGCCGCCCTACCCTGCCCACTGTCCAAAGTTAGATGACGTCACGTAACTTTGCACAACTTAGGACAACTTCGCACACATGCCACCCTACCCAGCCTACTGTACGAAGTTAGATGACGTCACGTAACTTTGCACAACTTCGGACAACTTCGTACACTTGACACCCTACCCTGCCTACTGTACGAAGTTAGATTACGTCATCCAATAAATGTTTTGACGTCATCTGTGACTCCCGATATAGCATCAAAGCCAATGGGAAACGGTTGTAACTTAGTACAACTTCGTACAACTTCGTACACCCTAACTTCGTGCACTTCACCCTGGTACTGGACATAGCTCAACTATACGAACTCATTCAAGCAGTCATACAACTGCCATGATACACATAAATAAAGCTCCATAAAACACTATGAATATGGGTCTTCAAATGTTTGTTGAGTAGAAAAGCAACCAAAAGGAAGCGACATAAACATTGCCACCATTGTACTCCCAAGGGAGTGTGGCCGTGAAGGTGGCAGACTAGAGAACGCTCCAAAGATTTATTTGACTGTAACAAATGATTCGTGCTGTCTATGAAAATAAGACTTGACAGAGAGATTTAGATGATATTTTCATATAATCAGACAGAGTTTTGTTGATGTTGGCGGTGTCGTTTTTTCGTAATGTTTTTTTTTTTAGTCGGGCATTCACAATCAGTGCATTCAGCCCACTGCCCGTAAAACATCAGCTGGATTGTTCTAGGTACAGCCTTCCTCATGTGAGACAAGAAGTACATACAGTCACGATTTTACTGTCAAAAGAAAGCTGAAACATCATACTATTATTTTTTTTCTGTGTACTTAAATTTACCACTTACTTCTGAAGAGAGCAAAATATAAAAAAAGCGTACCGAGTCAGGCCCACTGTCCAGCGTAGCACAAAATTGGAAGGTTACATACACGAAATTGTCTCTCAGTGTTTGCCACTTGTAACACGCAGCGCGAAAGGTTCACGAACCACATGAATGCATTTCTTATTCAAGTATGTTGTTCAAATCTATGAGTAAAACATTCAGTCATCAAAATTTGACCACTCTCAGGCAACTAGCGATGGAGCGCCATGAGTTTGAGCGCAAGAAAAAGCGTACCGTGTACCGTGTTGGGGCACCTCCGGTTAGTCTTATTACTGGTGCAGTGCAAGCGTAACAACATCAAGTGCTACATGTCTGTATATGCAATCAAAATGAAAAGTCAGCTGTTGTAAAACTTTTGGAGAAATATACCCCAGCAGGACTCCATCGTGCGTAAATCAAATTTGTTGACGCGCGGATCTCGACACCCCGATCGTCGTTCCGTTCAAACAACACTACCGCTATCGTTATTGCTATATTATTTTATAACAGTGTGTGTAATGGAAAAGGCCAGGAAAAATTGGGGGGATGGCTATTGAAAAAAATTGGGGGGGCGGGGGGAGGGCCATCGAATTTTTCTTTACCAGACACATTTTGCACTAGCCCTCCCCTCCGGTAAATATCGCCTAGACCCTTAAAGATGATCCAAGCGATAGAATTTCGAACCAGGAATCCAGTCTACTCATGGCTCTCTACGGGGCCAGCGTAGCGCTCAGCCGCCGGGGTAATCATCCCGGTAGGATTTTCACGCGGTTAGACTTTGCCCTATGTGCAAAACTCCTACCGGGTGTGAAAGATTACCCCGGCGGTGGAAAAACCCTCCTGTCCCGATAGTAGCCCGGCCAATCCACGGTAGAGGGGATTCCAGGTTATAGAATTTCTGTATTGAAAGGAGGTACATTCACACTCGAGTCTCAGGGTGGATCATAACACAATGCACCACAACTCGTCCAACCAAAAAAGTAGCCCTCGTCCCCCCTCCTATACATGTCCTGTTAAGGGGGCATCACAGAAGGCACTCCTTCCAAGAAAGCTGCCTCTACTAGAGTCATGTAATTATCTCGTTCTTGTGCCTTAATAATTGCGGACTCGCACCGTTAACTCATCGACGTTTACATTTGCCGAAACCATTACTTTAAAAGAACGACAGTTCAGAATGAAGGTTTTTATCAGGGTTGGGTCTGGATTCGCCGACTACTAGAGTAGAAAGTTTGCACTGTACGTTACCTCAGTTCTTTGGTATGCAATCGCTCTGGGCAGTTCTTCACACATATAGACAAAACAATTGTCATCGTAAATCACGACCAAAAAAAGAATGGTGGAGCCGACGGCACTTTCCGATCAAATGACTTCGACCACGTAATTGTCACGGGTAATGCCACCCATCTGTTTTTTTCCTCATTCAGTTTTAAAATATTTTGGGGACACTGGTCGCAGATCGGATTTTGATTTGTCTGAAAATGGAGCCTGTCCATAATAAGTCTAAGCAAGAATTGTGTAAAAAAATTGGGAGATTTTTTCTACGCTAATTGGGACCTGTTTGGCTTACAGCCTGGGTCAGTATGTCATGAAAAGCACATGATACATATATCTTCTCAATTGACTTAGACTGAAATGTAACAAACAAGTCCAAACAGTCCTATAAAATGCTACCTTTTGGTTTTAACGAAGGATAGGGTATCAACAAGTTGGCAACAAGTCATGAACTATACAAGTTCCAATTTTGTTATAAGGACAGTGTTGTTGATGAGCTGACTACGGGGATCTGTGTATCATACCGCAATTATGGAGGCATTTGTTAATTACTCCTATATCTACCAGTCACAAGGCGAACCCAGAAGAACACAATGATTACATACAGCTTCTGTGCTGAATATAAAGAAACGTCAAAGAGTATCAATATATGTTTTCGCTCATGCGTACGATAAAGTTTGATAGTGTGGTTTCGCTGAAGTTTATCATCAATTCGTTTAGTTTGAGACTGAGGTTGAGCAGGTGTATAGCACATTTCTAGGGTCACAACATACTGCCCCTAGATATGAGCAGACCCAGTCCTAAATTGCGGAGAGAAAACAAAAAAAAAACGTTCCGATTCTTTCGACCATTTCATTGGACTTGTTATCACTTGACTCGAGGTTCATACACATCTCGGTCTGACCTGCGTCCGGAAATGAAGAAGTAAAGGAGAAATATCACACAGACGGACATGGATACGCAGAACAATATAACAAGTATGCCTTAGGCTGAGCAATTTTGTGGATTGTCCAACCATATCTGTCAGCCACTGCGTGAACCCAGAATGACACAATAATTACAGGCTGCTTCTGTGCTTTGTGCTAGCTGTGAAAACAGGACAGGGAGCACAAAAATCAGTCTGTCATCATTATTATGTGTCTAAAAACAATACATCACTGTTTGAGAAGTATATAGTAAATCACCCAATAGCATGGTCGCATTGTTTAACTTGTTGGACAAGAATCGGACTAATCATTTGATCGGCCCGGGCAGAAACTCAGTTGAAGTCCCGTACACAACCGAGAAGTTTTGTCCTTAAAGTCGACAGATGCACGTTGAAACATTCAAATACTAGTATGGTATTAACGAATAAATGAATAAAGACATTTGATATACATTTCTGCCTGGTATGTGTAACACACAATACGCTGTCCAGGGCTAAACTGGCCCCTCTCCGCTGGGGGCGACAATGTAGGGCATGCAGTAAGTAGGGCGATTAAATCAGGTTAATTTTTGCATAACCGAGTGGGCCTAATCTACGACAGAAGTTCGGCTTGTTCTCGTTTCTTGGCAGTCTGTTTGTCAAAACGCATGAGCAATATGAATTTGTCCGTATACTCGTATGTATAAAGTGAGGGAGTTTTTTTTTTCTATGTAAATAAATAGAGTGTCTCTATATCGTGAACATCCATAGCAGTATCTACGACGAAGTGCACTTCATCTAATCTCCTACGATAGCATGCGAAAGCATCAAAGGCCGGTAAAGGAGTGAAGCCGGCCTAGGAGTATGTTTCGCTACCTGTCGCGCACACACTCCTAGGCCGGCTTCACTCTTCTGCCAGCTTT
Organism: Branchiostoma floridae x Branchiostoma belcheri; assembly: GCA_019207045.1. Classification (NCBI taxonomy): domain Eukaryota; kingdom Metazoa; phylum Chordata; class Leptocardii; order Amphioxiformes; family Branchiostomatidae; genus Branchiostoma; species Branchiostoma floridae x Branchiostoma belcheri. The sequence continues at coordinate 30,683,297 of CM033025.1, read as the reverse complement.
TGATACTATCGCATGCTACATGTACCATAGGATTCTACATTTACCAATGTTTGGTTTGACTAAGAGGGTGAGAAAGGCAGGCCAGGAGAGTCATTTTTGGGAGGGTAACCTTTTCCCCCACTGTGCTGACCAGTGGTTGCCTCCGGTGACCAAACTCCCCTGGCAAATTTTTTCTCCTTATAGCGAGCGTAGACTGTCTAGTAGAAAGTAGGACACTGTCACAGTGATCTGAGCTGAGATAGGAGGACTTCATTGCACGACTTTTGTACATGGCAACTACTATAACACAGGTACCATATAATATTCTAATTAATATAACAATATATTAGCCCACATACTGTCAGCAAAACTTTTCCCTTGAACTGGAGACCACATACAATTCCGATTCTACACAAACAACCGATCCGTGGACCGTCCCTAGCCATGGTGCATCTGCTATCCTGCACCTACTTTGTACTGACGCGCCGCCTAGTGAGCGTTAGCTGTACTTTATTCAGCAAACGACTCGCAAAGACTGATTTTGAGGACCGAACATCAACGCCATCTGGCGAAATAAAGCATTCTTGCAATATGTTAAACTAAACTTTGTAAAGGAGAGATAATGTTCATAAATGCAATGTAGTCATCCAGCTTAACAATATTAAATGCAATTTAGTCTCAATAGCTGACGTCAGTATGGTTAGTTTCGTTCTATTTGTGTTGAAACAAGGTTAAAACTTAAACGACTATAAGTCTTGTTCCGTAAATAACTTCATCAGGTTGTCAATCATTCATATAGTAAGGTTCTTTAGGCACAACCAAGGAGTACTTACTTCCAACGTTTCGATGTCTATCAGACACCATCATCAGGGTATAATGACTGGAAACTACTTCTTGCTGTTACTTATAGCTGATGTAGGTGGCGTTATGAGTCTTGGTCATGTAAAATAGAGCAGATATCTGACAAAAAGAAAACAATATTATGAACTTGACGATGTTAATCATCGTTATTGACGTAATGCGACCCCTTCTGGATAATACCATCGCTGTGTTGCTTTATAGCTGCTCAGTCTAAAAAATGTAAAATCAACTTAAAAACTTACAACCAACCTGGTGAAAGACGTCATTTCTATCTAAAGCGAACGAAGTACAATATGCAAAATAGACGAAACATTACCAGGTCCCACTTTGTGAATATATGCTTTTACAGAAATGATATTGTGTTACTTAAACACTTACTTGGTCCTGATAGAAAAACATTTCTTTTGCCTTTTCTATCACATCAAATACCTTCTACATACTATGATGCTGGGCCCAGTAACGTATATTGGTCACTCTCGTCTCTGTCTTTCAAGCCGCTTTGTCTATACAAGTGCAGTGAGATGCCACCTTAACATATTTGATTCTCTCCTCTATCGAAGCCAGGTAACATAGGAGGAATGATGGACCTGTTTATGGGAGCCAGCCTGCTGACCATCCTGGAGGTGTGGGAGTACCTGTGGCAGCGTCTGAAGGGGTTTCTGAGAAGGAACCACCGGCCGCCGGTGGATGCCGACAAAGCCGCGGCATACGACCTGGAAAAGGGCACAGCTTTCAACAACACAGCATTTAACAAATAAATGTATATTTATGCATCTAAACTCAACTCCATGATATAGAGAAATCCGTGCTAGTCTTCCTTTACTCCAGCCATTCTCATGTTCGAAGGACGTATATGATGTTTCAGACACGCGACCATACGTATATATACTGACTAAGCGGTCGTAAAAACCTAGTGTTTGTTTTCATTAGGCCGATGTTTATTTGATTGTGTGAATGACATCATATGGGAACCCCAAAACTGATGCGAGTGTGCGAACAAAATGTTTGGCAAAAAAAAGTGTTGAGCTACCTAGGGACGTTGAGGTGATGCATGCATGTGTTAGACAAGGTATCCTAAGACTGGTGTTTTTTGGCGAACACTTTTTATAGTTTGTATAGTTGATATTGTGCTATTTTGAAAGCCTTTATTTAAATTTTCATCAGGTATGTTACAATGTCCATTAGTATGGTTAGAAACTCAACGTAAGGCTGTTCCTGTAGTTGTTTCTTCATTTCGATTAAAATGTTAGTTGGAGACTGTTTTTCCAATAAAGGCTTGTTTTTCTCCGACACAATAGTTATAACCTAAAAGACCACCACCCCCAAAACACGACGTTAACAACATTGGTAATTACATGTCATTATGCAACACATTATGATACTGCAGCCAAGATCTTAGAAACTCCTCCGTATATGATAAATGATATTGCATATTAAATCACAATTTCTAAACTCAAAACGCCTCAAGCCAGACTATAATTGAAGGATTTAGTAGAGCAGAAAATCATTCGGTACGTCTAGCCGCCATGGCGCAACGTACTCAGGACAATCCCGGTCGAAATCCCCGAGCAGACCGAAGCAATGACCCCGGTACCGGCGGACGAGATGGACAATCTGACCGAGGACAAAGGGTTCACTGGTGGGGAGGCCGACAAGTAGATGCTCAAGAAATTCGTGACCAGCTGAACGTCCACCCTACTTATGGCTCCAAAAATGATAGCTCAGGTTGGTACTTGCTTTTTGCAATAAGCACTCAGCACTTGAGACTATATACCCTATTTTAGAACTGGCATTTACCTTTCACTGTAGATATGGCTGTAGATACATATACCAAGGTAAATATTATGTACAATATTTTGTATATATATATATATATATATATATATATATATATATATATATATATCAAAGTTATTCATGGATTTGTACTTTTACATTGTTATTGTCAACTAGAGTTCAACGAACACATACCTTTGCCAAATAGGTTTGTTATGTAGAATGATGTCTGTAGACATAAATGTGTTACTCATTACATTTTATTTTATATGCCTGGAGTTGGTTCATAACATTTCGCCATTGCTTATGCAAATTAGATCCCTATGCAGATTAGATTTACATAATAATATTAAATTGTATCAAGCATCATTTGCATAATAAATGTGTATTGATATTTCCTTCTTCCTCATCTCTATATGTGACAAGTTTGAAAGTCCTATCATGAAATGCAGTGGATTTATAACCTTTCCTCTTTAATTATGCAAATTAGTTGCTGATTTGCATAATTGGTATTCCATTGTGTACATTGTTACTTGGGCTATCTACATACCAAAAACCATGACGATCCATCAACACGTTCTCGAGTTTTTCTCGTCCAAAGTTTGAAAGGAAATCGGCGACTGCAGTTCCAAACAAGCCGCTAGGGTGTCCAAACTTAAAGCACTTACTCTCTGCACCAAGGGCTATCTACCACTCAAAAATCATAACCACAGCAGGTCCAGAACACGAGATAAAAAAAAAATTGAGGTTTTGCTGCAGTACCTTAGCAAGCCGCTAGGGGGCCCATTATCGAACTTGACCTTCGTTTTCCCGACCCCTACCCACCTACCAAATATTATTGGGATCCATCAAAGGCTTCTTGAGTTATACTGTTAACACACAGACAGACAGACAGACAGACAGACAGACACACAGACTCACAAGCCTAAAACATAACCTTAGCCATTCTGGCAAAGGTAAATATCCTGGCCTGTACCTAGCTTTGGTTAGGGCTTAGATAGGACGTTAAATGGAGTTCCTGTGTTTGTGAAGAACCACGAATCACAGATGGGTTGTCCTTATCTTCGTCAGCAGGGTGAGCTTTTGTAATAACCACAGCCTACCTGGGCAAGCCCGGTTGTGCGTGCTGAACAGCCAAACCAATAAGTAAATAGATAAACACCCCTACATGCACCAGGGCCAGTCATGCAATCACTACCTGCAGCTACCACGATTGGTAAATAATGCAATAGGAAGTATATAAGTATAGACTTTACAGCCTGCGGAATGTTGAACAAAAAAACATGTTTAAAACCTAGCAACGACATCTGTTGCATCCCATGTTTTATAAGATAGTCCTGTGACATTCCTGCACCGTGCCCAATCGCGGACAGTGCTGGATACACGTGGGGCCTTATACCATACTGTGTTTTTAGGGAGGGTGACACACACACACACACGCACATCCTTATTTGGAAACATGGGCGTGAATAATTATATCATTGTCCCGTCAATCACAGTGATTGGCATCGCTTCCGGGCACAGGCCTGGAGAGTCGGGCTGTGCCAGAATGAGCACGGTGCGGGAGTACGGTGCGGGACACAATATCCCAACATTACACAACTAATTTAATTAGTCTGGTGTTGTGCGTAAATAACTTCTTCATATTTCAGCGATGGCCAGGTAGACACAATCGAAGTTTGAATGTTAATATTTTGTTTGCGCGCAAGCTATTAAATTTCTTTCAACGAATTGTTATTCATCGAAGGGGTACAATAAGTATTACTCTTCTTTGAAGCTTCTAACATTGCGTGATAAAAGAACATTGCACCGCCATCATTGTATTTTGCAGACTTCGATGAAGATGAAAAAGGCTCATGTGACCAGGTGCGGAGTTTCCTGTCTTGCTCCCGCCTGGCCCACGTTGTCAAGACAACCGTCGTCATGGCAATTTTGATAACGTCTGTAACATTTATCATACTGCAAGTGAGCACGCCACATCCAGACTTCGATACGGTAAGCCTTGTAATTTACCACGTGATATGTTACCAAACCACACCCTTATCCATCCTTTGCAATTGCATTTAGCCTGGCATATAAATATGGTAAATATGGTTGAACACCAATCCGCTTCGAAAAACACATTAAGCTTATTTGTGTGACAAAATCATTCACTTCTGTTGTTCCCATGCTTGATCTATATTTTGGCGAATGAAAAATGTCTCATGTGTTTAAAATCATTCCAAAACAGGTAAGAAACAACTCAGCGTTGATCAGTAGTCTGGAGAAACAACTTTCGACTCTTCGGAAAGACCTCGAAACTCGCTTCGATCCGGCCTTTAGCCAGAAGGAGCAGGGAAAACATCTGGATAAATGCTTGGCACTGATCAACAACCTTGAACAACGGGTATCGAAGAACGAGAAACTCCTAGACAACGGATCTATGAGCGTCAGCCATTTGCCAGACCAAGTATTGACCCTTGAGGAACACCACGACAACCACTCTGCATTTGTCAACCGACTGGAGGAGCAAGCGCCAAACCTTGAGGAACACCAGGACAACCGCTCAACACTTGTCACCCGAATGGAAGAGCAAGCACCAAGTCTTGCGGAACACCAGGACAACCGCTTAGCACTCGTCAGCCGTCTGGGGGAGCAAGAACCAACCACTGTGGAATACCAAGACAACCGCTCAACACTTGTCACCCGACTGGAGGAGCAAGAATCGACCCTTGCGGAACACCAGGTCAACCAATCAACACTCATCAGCCGACTGAAGGAGCAAGACGCAACCCTTGTGGAACACCAAGACAACCGCCCATTACTCGTCAGACTGGGGGTGCGAGTACAAACACCTGAGGAACGCCACGACAATCACTCAACACTTGCCCGTTCAGCGCAGGTTATCCGCCTGCAGGACCAAGTATCGACCCTTTCAGATCATCTCGGTAACTATTCAGCACTTGTTAACCGTCTGGAGAAACAATTGTCTAATCTTGAGGAACGCCACGACAACAACACTGCACTGGTCAACCGTCTGGAAGGCCAAGTATTGTTCCTCAAGAAACGTCATTACAACCGCTCCGCACTCGACAGCCGTCTGGAGGAGAGCCCAGTCTTGACCCTTAATGAACACCTTGAAACGCTTTCAGCAATGATCACCAATCTAAATGATCAGGTGTTGAGTCTTAACAACGAACAGATCAGCAACCGCTTGAGTCTGGTTAGCCTACTAGAAGGCAAAGTGTCGACCCTTCCGGAACGCCAAGACAATAGTTCAGCATTGATCCGCCGTATAGAGGGCCGAGTGTTTACCCTTGAGGAACATGTGAAGAACCGTTCAGCAGTGATAGATCGTCTACAGGACCAAGTATTGACCATTGAAGAACGGGTCGACAACTGTTCAGCACTTGTCAGCCGACTGGTTGAGCACCTTGAGGAACAAAATCACAACCGATCAACGCTAACCAGTAGTCTGGAGAAGCAAGTAACCACCCACGGAGGACACCTCAAGACCCACTCAACACTGATCAGCCGTCTGAAAGACCAAGTTTTGACCCTGGAGAAAATGCAGGACGATCGTTTATCACTGTTCAACAGACTGGATGGCCAAATGTCGATAATAGTGGAACACAGCAACAACCACAAGGCACAGGTCATCCGTTTGAAGAAACAAATGTCGGCCCTTGAAGAACATATAGGCACCTACTCAGCACTGGTCAGTCGTCAAGAGGACAAATTATTTAGCCTTGAAGAACGCCACGATAACCGCTCTGTACTGGTCAGTCATCTGGAGAGTCAAGTATTGACCCTCAATGAAAGTTATGACAACAGTTCTACACTGTTCAGCCGTCTGGAGGACCAAGTGTCAAACCTTGAGGAACGCCAGGACAACCACTCAGACCTAATAGGTCGTCTGATGAACCTATTCTTGACCCTGGAAGAGCAACTTGATTACCCACCAGCACTGGAGAAACACCATGACAACTGTTCTGCAGTGGTGAGCAGCCTAGAGAACCAAGTGTCGACCATCGAAGAACGCCAGGAAAATCGTTCAGCTTTGTTCAGCCTTCTGGAAGAACAGGTATTGACATTAAAAAAAGACCAGGAGAAGCATTCAGCTATGGTCAGCCGTGTCGAGGGCCAAGTATGGACCCTGGAGGAACGCCACAACAATCGGTCAGCATTGATCAGTCGTCTGGAGCACCAAGTGTTGACCTTTGAAGAACACTTCAAAAAGTGGTTAGCACTGGTCAGTAGTCTGAAGGGTCAAGTATCGAACCTTGAAGAATGGAGCAAAACCCGCATACATCTGGAAAGCCATCTTGAAAGCCAAATATCCACCCTGGAGGAACGCCACGACAATCTCTCACCATTGGTTGGTCGTCTGCAGGGCCAAGTATTGACCTTTGAAGAACAAATCAAGAAAGGTTCAGCAACGGTCAGCCGTCTGAAGAAGAGAGTATCCACCCTTGACGAACGGATCGAAAATCACTTAAATCTAGACAGCCGTAAGGATGTCCAAGTTTCTGCCCTTGATGAACGCCACGACAATCGCTCAGCATTGGTCGACGGTCTTAGGGGGCAAGTATTGACCCTTGAAGAACACTTCAATAAGCGGTCAGCAGTAATACGCTATCTGAAGGAACGAGTATCGACCCTTGAAGAACGGATCGAAAACCACAGTATCGAGGGAAAAGCGTCGAGACCTAAGGAATGCCTAGCACTGGTAAACCGTATGGAGGACAATAAGTGGGCCCTTGAAGAACGTCTCGACAACCAGTCAAGGCTGATCAGCCGTCTGGCAGATCATGTGTTGACCCTTGAAGAACGTCTGGACAATCGCTCAACGCTTGTCAGCCGTCTGAAGAGTCAAGTGTCGACCCATGAGGAACAAGCGACCCAAAGTGGAACCAGCCGACCTCACCTGCAGGTGGACGCAGAGGTGGGTCAACGGACGCACCCGAAAACTGATTCAACAGGTTCGTCCAATAATTGATGGCAACATAGTTATCAAATTGGCGTACCTTGATATCTGTGATTAATCGTCTTGATCATTATGTTACAGTTTTAAACTCTATATCCGTATGTAAAATAAAGCGCTTACGCACAAGCTTTCGATTAGAGTTCACCAACCTTCTCTCAATGAAGACTGGGGCCAATACCGACTTCCAAATACCTTTGACCTTTGCTGAGGTCACACTTCCGGTCTGGATCTTTCAGAGAACTGATCGAAAGCTTGTTGGAAAAGGCTTCATTTTGTGTACGGATATAAAGTTTAAAGTTGTAACATAATGATAACTACCGTAACAGATTAACTTACGTCTTGATCATTTAGGGTGTCCAGATTCTTTCATAATACGCATTTGTATTGTTTGGACGTCAAATGTTAAGCTTTACAACACAGTTTGTATACCATTTTGCACGGAGGTCTGCCTGTCCGGGGGTCAATGACCTCAATATGGGTCACCGACACATACAATATATGCAATTTTGGTATTGATAAAGACCCTATTAGCTGAGTACATTATGCTAATTAGTGCATTTTTAATCATCAAGGAGAAAAGATAAATCAAGAAGTTTACAAAATCTTTAACATGCTTCACGAAGATATGGGGTCTCTAAACGCTTGTTCTGCTTCCGAATTCAAAAGCTTTCTGAAAGTGCATCTTTTTCTTGAAATGTTTCTTGTAGAAAGGTGCAGCGTCGGGCCGTCAGGCATGGGAAACCTTGCCGCCACGATTACCGCATCTACTACTCATCCCGACTGTTCCACTAAGAAGGCGTATTTAAACTCCCTACCAGCGCCTAGGGACTACACGGTTGGTGGGTTTGCAGCAGGGTGGTGCGCCAAGGATTGGCACACACGTGGGGATTGGCTACAGGTACAGTAATCTACTAACTACTGCTACCAACTGATTCTAATTTTGCTAATACAATATTCCACATGGTCTTCTCTTGTTTCAACGGCAGGGTCCCGGTGTCTATTCTTTGTTCGTTTATCATCTTTTTTATCACTGCGACTACCCTCAAATACATATTCCCGATCTACCTTAATCTTCCGATTGTCTTTTTCGGATAGGTTGATCTGAAGACACTGACCAGGGTGGCTGGTGTTGTCACACAGGGAAGGGCCGACGACATCCAATGGGTGACCAACTACAAACTCACCTTCAGCTCCGACGGCATCGCCTGGCACACATACTCCGAACATGGACAGGAAAAGGTAGATGGAAAATGTTATCGCACCCCCACACTGTGTACTAGATTTATACGATTTCATAAAGCTAGAGTCATACATATATTTCCAAACCGGCGCCGAATCGTGCAGTTTGCGGGGACAAAAATTATATCATATAAAATTCAAACGCAGAACGCGTAAAAAACTAGTCCAGAGCATAAGTGTTTTGTGCACCTTTTTCTCGTTTCCGCAAACAGAAAATTTGTTCCCAGCATAATGTGGGAAGAGACGGAATAATGTGTTTGCACTCACTTAGGTCAAACGTTTTGGGGGACGTTTTAGAATTTTTTAGTTGATTTACTGTGAATACATGTACAAAGATCTCTCAAATTTTAAGATGATGGCAGCACAAATATATCATATATACAGAGACTTCGATTCATTGGAAACTATTCTAGTCCAATTAATACATAGTTGAAACATGGTAACTATTTTTTTTACAAATGAATTGTTTATTTCCATATTCAATGCAATCAGTGTCAATTATACAGTTGTATCTTTGATACAAGTAATAGTTCCTTACTATACAAAACATTATTTATAAAGAAAACAGCGCAGTGCCTTGCAATTAGACATTGAAATATATACATCGAATTCAAACGTTTTTGGTGGATTCAAAATTAGTGAAATAATTGGCATCGATCTATGTGATTCTTTCTATCTCAACAGGTGTTCGTAGGCAATACTGATAGCAACTCCGAAGTTCGAAACCTTTTCGTTCCTCCGATTACCACACGGGTTGTTCGTTTCTACCCGCTGACATGGAACTCATACCCCAGCATGAGGATAGAGGTACTCCTGTGTGCCACGGAGACGATAATGCAAGGTAAGTACGTTTATGAAGGTTGAACATCCAGATTTTACAATATTTAACTAAAATCAAATCTCTACAACTGGATGGAAACGGAAATTTACTTACGGACGTTTCGAGTGACATCCATGTCTCTTCTTCAGTGTCCATACAAATGAATTGGCAGAACGAATGAACTGGCAGAACAATTCAATTCAATACAGTGAACTAGAAAAAAACTGGTTGAACATGTCAATTCACTTACTCCTAGGGATCGTTTGTACATGTTACTCAAATGTAAATCATGTTTGTATGAGACAAAAACTTTGCCTATGGTTTACATGATTTACATTTGAGTAACATGCGATCCTTAGCTATTGTGTCGATTGCATCCAGGCATTTTTTGTTTATGTCTCAATGAGTTAACTTCTGACATATTGCATATTGCTGCACATGTGCAACAGGAGTAGTGATATATCTTATAGGTTTGGGCTCACTAACATGCAATTTTGGAACTGCTGAGGCGTTTTCTCTTAGAATTCCAAAGAGACTGGAGACACGTCGATGAAGATTGGACATCCAGGTAATAAGATATGCCAAAAAGCAGTTACTCAAGCAACTGGATATGATTTTGGAAACGGTCAGACGTTCCAGATAGTTTTCACTATCCTTCGTCAGTGACACTGATCACTGGAGAATAAATGATTCAGAGTTGACACATGCATATTATGTACATAATTGATTAAGTAAGAAACTCTTTTGAACAGGTTGTCCGAAAACAGACTATGTTCGTTTTAACGGAGTTTGCTACAAGAGCTTTACGGATCAGAAGACGAGGAATAAGGCTGGGCAGACTTGTGCTCTAGACGGGGGGATGTTAGCCATGCCGAAAGACAAAGCGACCAACACTTTTCTCGCCAGTCTACCGAAAGAAATCGGAGGTCACTGGCTTGGGCTGACCCTAGGCGGCCATCGGGACGGTCAGTGGGCATTTGAGGACGGCCAAGCCCTGGCATCATCTGGCTACTCCAATTGGCGCCGTGGTAGTCCTCATTATCGCAGTGGCTGTGTCGGATTTTGGTCGACTAGGTCTTCATGGGCGGAAAAACAATGCAACGACCGCAAGGGATTCATCTGTCAGCTAAATAAAGGTATGTGTACATATTTTACCTCTACTACAGGTACGAATGGGAACTTACGTTCTTGGCCTCACGAAGCACAAGAACAAATTTGGTGCATAGCACAGTCATATAGTAGTCTTTCCATCAAAGTTTATCTGTGTTGGTAAACTACGTTGTAAAAAAAATCGGGTAAGTTCCATCTCTTTCCGTGGTGATTTACATCTATTCCATTGATTCTTATTGACAAGAATTTTTTCAAACCTATATAGTATGGAGTCTTTTATGGCTGCATAGCAAACTATATAAATAATTCTGATCATTTCTTTGCAGGCCAGCCTAGCACTGCAGCTCAGACGGCAACAACCTCTCCTCCGCGTAAGTTCAGTCCAGATGTTATCCAAAAGAAATATGCTTAGAATTTAAAATACAAATTGCATTCTGTAACATATGTCAGCTTTTGGTTAAAGCTAAGATTGTGAAATAAAAAAATGTTAGAATTTTTTTCAGTTGAATTACTGAAGGTGAAAGAATGTGGAACTTTGAAAACGTTTATTTACCATCTATAAACGGGAAACCAGAATGTATGTATGATTATTATATTCTAATGTATCATTTGTTCTTCATATGCCATGGTCTGGATATTCTGGTACCCGGTGGCAGATAGCCATTGACGTCAGGACAAAGTGGTATAAGCTCGTTCACCATTTCGAGTACGCATGCGCAGTGACACAACTTGTCGGTAATATGTCAAAGGAGAAGATCCCTGATTTGTGAACAATTGTCGTCTTGACAATTATCTCCCTTTTCAGAATAACATTCAGCTTTGGCAATTTAATTTCTTGTGCATGCTTTCTCGGAATAACCAACGAGCTTAAAGTCTTCTTCATCTTCATCTACATTACCCTCTAAAAACCCCACTGGGGCATCGCGTGCAGATTAAGGCAGGCAAGCCAAACCGGCCTTAAAGGCCTCAACCGTCGGGGCCTGGGCAGGTCCCCGGCAGCTTGTTCCACTCGACAATTGTGCGAGGGAAAAAAGAAAATTTGAAACAGTCTCTTTTGGCTGAGATTAACTGATATTTAAACATGTGACTCCCTCTGGTTCTGCGTTGGGCTGGTTTAAGGTACTGGGTTGAAGGTATGTTAATGATACCATTCGCAATTTTGTAGAACGTGATTAGGCGTGCATCTCTCCATCTGTCAGCGAGGAGTGGCCATTGTAGGCTCGTGAGCATCTCTGATACACTACTGGTTCTGCGATAATCGTTGACGGTCACTCTCGCATCTGTACGTTGCACTCTTGCCTGGGCCCCACTGATAGTGTAGGGGTCTCACATTGTTGCACTGTACTCCAAGTGTTGGCGTACCAACGCCTTATAGTATGTTGATTTGACCCGTGAAGGACAGTGCTGTATGTTGCGACGTATGACCGCCCGTATCCGATTCGCTTTACCAGTTGCGTATTTTATATGCGTGTGACAGCGTATCCCACTTCATGTCATGAGATAGAACGTTCTAACATTCAACTCTGGATCTACATGGGCGTTTTTGCTATCTTCCTATCAACGAGGATAGCTGGACGATTAAGAAGTGACACATGGTACACACGGGTTATAGAAACTCAATTCTCTTTAACAGGCTGCCCGAAAACAGACTACGTTCGTTTTAACGGAGTTTGCTACAAGAGCATTACGGATCGCAAGACGAGGAAAATGGCTGTACAGGCTTGTGCAGCAGACGGGGGGTTGCTAGCGATGCCAAAGGACAGCGCCACCAACGATTTCCTCGCCAGTCTACGACCAATGACATTTTGGGGTCACTGGCTCGGACTGACCGACGTCGATCGCGACAGTCAATGGGCATTTGAGGATGGTCAAGCCCTGGCGCCATCCGACTACTCCAACTGGCACCCTGGTTACCCACACGGTGGTCGTGGCTGTGTCGGATTTTGGTCGACTGGGTCTAAATCGTGGGGCGATAAAGTCTGCCAACTCCACAGGGGATATATCTGCCAGCTAAATGAAGGTGTGTACGCCCATCAGCTTCCTTCTGATTATTACAGGTACGAATGGTGATCAATGAGTTCAGATAAACACCAAAAATAAGGCGCACAACTTTTTTTATACTTCTATATATTATTCAGTCTTTTATGGTTGCCTAGTAAACTTTATAAGTAATTCTGATAATTTTTTTTGTAGGCCAGCCCAGCACAGCAGCTCAGACAACAACGAAAACAACAACCTCTTATCCGCGTAAGTTCTGATGTTATCAAAAATGAAGATAAAGGTGGTTTTATGGCAAGAATTTGCGAGACAAGCTTAGCTTGCAGTCAGGTTCCTGCTATACTATAGGATTAACAATTGTGTCTTCGTCTATAATCTTTCAATTTCTTGTATAAATCGAGCGACGACGGGGCAAAGGTTATTTTATTCCCACGTTGCTTTATGTCCAAACGATAACCATGCTATTACATCGTTGTGTTTCTCTGGAATATATAAACAAACCAAAGCTAAGAATTTGACTCGGAAAACGTGCTTCCAGAAAAGAGATAGGAAAACTGAACGTATTTGATGGTTTCATTGAGGCTTGAATGTTTCATAAAATGGTATTGAATAGATATTTTCCAAAATAGTAACCTTTTTTCACTTTCTGTTCCTTTCTGTAGCCTGCGACTGGCAGGTAGTCTTTGAGATCCGGCCTGGAGTTGGGGACTCGGCTGTGAAGGCCTGGAGCGCCGATCACGCCAACACCGGGCACTTCAAGAGCCCACTGGGGGACAAATGGGACACTCTGGGGGTCACAAGGGTAAGAATCGGCTTCCCTTTTCTCTCGGTCTCCCTAATTACCTCAAACGACCTCAAATAACCCCCAACGACCTTATACGGCTCTAATATGCAGTGTGCATGGAGCAACAACCTTGCGTAGAGCTCTGGAAGCATTGCTTATGCATTTATGAATTAAAAAAAAACACACAGCAAGTCCTACTTATCTCCCAGTTATTTGGAGTTAGTCCGCTGGTTGTTAAGATGGAAGCAATGGCTGGACGCCATGTTGAATCGCCTGCGTTAGGAGTCTGAATGGGGAAGTTATCGATACCTTTTTTAGTCCACAAACGACAGTACGATAAATCTGTGGTCGTTTTGGCTCATAGGTAACAGCAAAGTACAACTCAATCATGGCCATCTTATGATACGATTCAACTCAATTCTACAATACATATACTTGTATACTAAGTGTCTGTATCTGTATCTGTATCTATATAGCCGGTATAACCGCCATTCGGCGTAACACACCAGCTTCGCAGGCACGCGGCGCGGCAGCAGCTGGTTATATTACACTGAACGATCCGTCACACCTAACTTTTGCACATCTAACTGCAAGCGTTCTTTAAAACTATCCAGAGAAGATGCCCCTACTGTACTTGGTGATAACAAATTCCAATCTACGATAGTTCTGGGAAAATACGAATTTTTGAACACATCAATCCTAGCTTGGAAACTCTGGTACTTGAAGTCATGGCTGTTTCTTGTTCTTTTTTGAGCTGGTATTAGATACTTATCAGTCGGTACGTCCACCAGCTTATTGGTCATTTTGTACATCATGCAAAGTCTGGACATTTTCCTTCTGTCTTCAAGTGATGTCCACTGTAGATCTGTTTTCATTTTGGTAACACTAGCATCCCTGTTGTAGTTGTTTGTACAGAATCGGGCAGCTTGGTTCTGTACCCTTTCAAGTTTATCTTTGTCTTTCTTTGTATACGGATCCCATACTGTTGCAGCATATTCAAGGTTAGGTCTTACCAGTGACGTGTATGCAAGTGATTTTACGCTGGCTGGGCATGCCCACAAGTTACGTTTGATCACTCCCAATGTCTGTTTAGCCTTGGTTGTTATTTTGTTAACATGGACACCCCACTTCAGCCCAGTTGTTAACGTAACACCTAGGTATGGGTGGCTTTTTGTGGTTACTAACGTCTGACCACAAAACTGGTAAGGGGACACATTTGGCGTGCGTTTGTTCGTTATGTGCATGATATAGCACTTATCAGGATTGAACTGCATAAGCCATTTCCTTTGCCATTCTTCCAGGGTGTTCAGATCTTTCTGAATAAGTTGTGAGTCATTCTTTGCAGATACCTCTATATATAACAGACAATCATCGGCGAATAACCTCACACTTGAATCGAGATGGTCTGGCAAGTCGTTTATGTACAAGAGGAAGAGCAATGGTCCCAGAACAGTCCCTTGTGGAACTCCCGATGCTACTTTAACTGGAGCTGAGGCCTTCCCTTCTACCACTACCGTTTGCTCTCTATTCGTCAGGAAAGCCTTTAACCAGTTTAATGTAGAACCTTGAATTCCATAGTACTCCAGTTTTGTTATGAGTCTGCTATGTGGGACTTTGTCGAAGGCTTTAGTGAAATCAAGTATTGCTAGATCCACCTGTCTTTTATTGTTCAGTGCCCCAGCTATGTCGTGAACTGTTAAAATAAGCTGTGTTTCTGTTGATCGCTTTGCTCTGAAACCATGCTGGTAGTCCGTTAGTATATTGTGGCCTTCCAAGTGTTTCATGATATGGCTATGAATAATGTGTTCGAGTAGTTTACAGGAAATACAGGTAAGTGAAACAGGTCTGTAGTTACTGGGAACCGCTCTATCTCCCTTTTTCAAAATGGCGCATATGTTTGCATCTCTCCAGTCTTGGGAGATTTCTCCTGTGTCAAGCGATTGTTGGAAAATGTTAGTCAAAACAGGTGCGATTGCACTGGCTGTCATTTTGAGGAACCAAGGCGGTATTTGGTCGGGCCCGGATGCTTTGGACGGATTAAGGCCTTGCAACATTTTCTCTACACCATACGTAGAAATGTCTATATGTTCCATAGGAGGGGTGCAGGGGTTTCCAAGAGATGGCATGTCTGTGGTGTCTTCTTCTGTGAATACACTTTTAAACTGTGAACTGAGTGCTTCTGCTTTCTTTTCACTGTCACTTATAATGGTGCTCCCCACCTTCAGAGTGGCTACCCCAACAAGGTCTCTCCTCAGGCCTTTTATGTATGACCAGAATGTTTTGGGTTTGTCAGTTATAGCTTCTCCAAGTATGTTCGCCACGTATTTTGAGTGTGCTGATCTTATGCTTTTCTGTACTCCTTTTTTTACTTTCTTGTACTTGTTCCAGTCTTCCTCTTGCCCTGTTCTCTTAGCTTTATTGTAAAGACGTTGTTTCTTCCGACAGTGTCTTCTTAAGTTTCTGTTAAACCAAGGCAGGTTGTATCTGCTTGATGTCATTTTACTAGGAATGTGCTTGTTCATTGTGTGCTTCATTTTTCCTTTGAAGTCATCCCATTTGTGTTTTTCCGTTACAAAATTGCTTCTTAAAACGGGACTTACTTCAAATATATGATAAAAATTATGACTTGCTGCATTTTCTTTCAATTCATAAATACATAAACAATATATCGAGAGCGCCACCCAAGGCCATTGCCCCATGTACACTGCTTATAAGAGCCGAGTGTGGTCGTTTCAGGTGTTTAGGCAGACCCCTTTAATTCTTCAGTTTTTTTATTGCATATTAACGATCGTAGCGTTTATTTTCTTTTGGGGAGGAACTAACAAATTGGCGCCCTATGCAATACATTGTTAAGCCATGCAAAATCGATCTAAAACACAATACCAACCTTTCATACCTTGAATCTTTATACCGCTGCAAAGCTGAATTTTTGTAGATCAAGTCATGGCTGGCACGAGGTGCGTGGTAAGAAGGGTACGATTTTACATCAACAGTTTGAAGATGATGTTGATATCACTTTTTTGCTTGACTTTTGATATCAATTTTCTCGTTCAGCCTATGATTGTATCCTCTTTAATGATTATTTCACCATGTCTTCTGTCCTAACAGAGTTTGTTTTAAAATCTATAAACGGTCCATCTTGAGGACCAGCCAAAGGTTGCTTGAAGCTGGTATCGTCCCCCGTCTTGATTCACTGAAGATTGATGAAGTATCAAAAATAACAAGCAACGTCCATCATAGCAAAATAATTGCTATAGATAAGAGAGGCTTCTGAATATTGATGTATTTTATCTTTTCCAGGTGAATATTTCTCTCTTCCAAGGATCAGAAGTTAGAGAGTTAATCTTTGACGGAGTGAACAGTGACAAGTTCAGCTGGTTCTCTAAGGGCCGCCTCCTGACGTCTCCTTGGTCGGACCTGCCGACAGAACATACAAACTTCTTTTCCATTGCCGGAGAGACACAGGCCATAGCTCGCAGGTTAGTCCACCCGTCTCAGGCAAAAACTGAGGGCTTTTCGACCTTCTTTAGACATGGCTGGGAGTCCCTATTAAACATAACCAACCATGGCGTCCTAGCCCGCTCCATACCATGGTTGGTATATAGGTATGCCCTAAACCCGGGTACACGTAACAATGGTTTCCTAACTTTTTCCATGCTTGAAAAAACGAGGTATAACGTTATAGTTCATCCTTATTACGAGTAACTAACCATGGCTTCCCACACTTTTTCGTCACTTTTTCATCAAATTATTATAGTTAATCCTTGTCACACATGACTAACCATGGCATCCCAACCTTCTCCATACCACGATTGGTATATCATTATACATGTAGTCAATCCTTGTCACACATAGCTGACCATTTTCTCCCGACTTCTCAGACCATGGTACTGCGCGTGACCTCCCGACCTTCTTAAGACCATGGTCAAGTTATAAGCCCCTGCCACTCACAGCTGACCATGCCGGATCATGTTAGGTTATGTCTTAGCGTCTTTACACTGCATTTTTATGAGAAGGTTTACAGACATGTGTCGTATATATTTAACTTAGGTATATTCGATAGATATTAATTTTGGAAAAGAAGACCTAACTTGATCCTGACCTTGTCGCTGCAGATCTTGGTATATCAACCGTAGCCACGAATGGTGCCCTAATGATACCGGCTGGCTGGCGGTAGTGGAGACAGGGCCGCAGGCCTTGTGTGAGTGGGAACGTGTACCAGCAGCTCCTGCAATATTGTACTCCCGAAAGTCCACTTATATCAAGTGGGCTAACGGTCAGTATCTGGGACTATATACGAACAGCAATGTCAGAATAGAATAGTAGAATAGAATAGAGCAGATCAGAGTAGAATCAATGTCAGTAGCTGGCACTATGTACGAACAGCAATATCAGAATAGAATAGTAGAATAGAATAGAGCAGATCAGAGTAGAATCATAACATCCCTGGTAGCATAGAATAGAATAGAATAGTGTAAATAAGTAGAAGAAAATAGTGTACGAGCAGAAGAATGGAATAGAATAGAATAGAATAGAATAGAATAGAATAGAATAGAATAGACCATGCACAAAATCGTCTTACTTATCGAACAGTACTTGTGAAAATCGTGCTTGTGAAAATTTCATAAATTGAGTTCTTAAAATCCTAAACAGTTCTTTGTAAAATCTGTATCTACTCTGTTGCCAGAGTGATGACCTGTAGAACATTACCCTTTCAGGAGGTGCTGATATCGGGGTCGCTGACCGGATGGTCATTTCCATCAACACCTGCAGTCCATAAGGTTTCTGTGACGTCTTGAATTTATCTTTAAGGCAATCAGATCTTCTCGCCTGTCATAAGTATTATGTAAGGGTTGTTGGTTCTGTAAGACAGGTAAAGACGTGTTGATTTTGAAAGATATCTTCAACAATTTGAAAATATTGGATTCTTTGAAAGCTGGTTTCCGTAAAAGAATAGTGTGTTTATATGTACAATTAACTTACTCGTGGGTAGTTTGACTTAACAATGAATAATATAACCTAAAGGGGAAAAATTATCTAAAAGCCCGTTAACACTGTTCAGAAGGATTTGTCAGAGCTACATGTCTGATTCAACTGCATTTTTCATTCAACTGTACTGTTTCGAAGTGGCCAATGGAGCTACCACATGCATGTGATGCAGTGCTCCTATTGACTGTCAATTTCAACACCATGTTTAATTTTGTCAAAGAAGACAATGGAATAGCCAAATATTGCCCCAAAGAAAATCACATAATTTTGAAGTAATGTATGCAGAAATGGAGAAGGTGGTCATTTCAATATTGACCGAGGCATCCAGGATTAACCTTCAGGCCATTAACCTGTAGGTCAGAAGAGGGAAAACTGTACAGTTTTGGTTTAAACATTTTAAGAGATGAATAAAATCGCTTCAAAGCGATGTATCATAAAAAAGAACAACAACATCTGAGGGAATCGGTAATTCTACTCTTATTCAAAATTCCGGGTCGATTGATCGGAAAAAAAGACAGATGACTCAAATTGAATATTAACCAGGGAAGGGAAGAGCAAGATGAAAAAAAATACTGGTAAAAACAAGCTTTTTCATCCCTACAAGTTATATGAGTGAATGTTATAAGTATGAGATAATCGAAGTGGGGACATAAGGCACTTCCTCAGAAGTGGGGACAAATGAAGACCATGTCTATGGGGACCAGACTTCGTGAGTGTATTCTTTGTCATTAGGATCATTATCACTCATTCTTGTAATTGAAGGTTTAAGACAACGATAGTTGTAAGTTTTAATACAATATCATAAACAATTGTTCTGTGGAGTAAGGGGCAGTAGAAGACTCCTTTATTTATTAAAAAATTATCAAAATTATTATATTGCACTGTAAGAAACAAAAATCTTGTTTTGATTGTCATGTCACATCCCAGTGTAGTTTATTTGAATGGCACTACCGGTGGAGCAAGAAATGACCAAAAAAAGCTGACCAGTGCTGAACGGTTGAGCCAGAAATGAGCAAAGAAAGCTGACCAGTGCTGATGATGACTTATTTACCTTTTATTCATTTATTCTACTTTTACCAGAGTGTCTTACCCAGTGACTTATCACAGCCTTTTAGAGAGGCCATGGGTAAAAAGTATACATACAATCAATACAATAATATACTTATTATATGTATTTAATATTTTTCTAATATTAAATCTAACACCAAGGACACCAAAGAGCTATTTGTGAAGAGGAAACTACAAGGAGTAAGCAGGGACTTTACTGGGCCGCGTCTGTTGGCTACTAATAATGCTGCTGCAACTTTGCTTTCCCTTGCGGTCACACAAACGGTTGAAATAAGTGACCTCTACAAAAAAATGGCTGCGCTCCGAATGTTACATTCTCAGTTTGGCGGCAATAAGATACAAAAAAAAAACTTAACTGGAAATTGCAGCGTCTGAAATTTAAAACCATGTTCAATAATTAAAATTCACCAAAACTGGATTTCCAGTGGTCACGTCTGTTTGTAACTAGTTTGCGTCAAAGTCACCCAATTGCTACCAACTTGCGACGGTAAGCGAATGTCTTTCTCATACAGACGCTACCCAGTGAGATACCCGCTGTAGTGGTGAAAGTAACCTGTATCTGCTTTTAAATTTAAAGATCATTCTAATAATAGTATTGATTTACTATACGTATACGTTATGCCTGAAAGAATGGCTTGAAGTGTTTCAACTGGAAATGTTACAGAAACTTGGAAAAGTTGTGTATCAACAGCAGGCTGGTATGTAACGTTGTAAAGAACGTAAATAAAATGAAGTAAAAGAAATGCATTTGTGTGCTGGAGTTGAACGGTTTGCCTGACGTAAAGTTTGAAACAATGGACTAGGTCCCTTAAACAAAATAGACCACTAAAATTGACCTAGTTATCTCTACTTAATCTTATATAGAGGATAGCATTCAATCTGTGCTGCCCAACATAGTTTGGCACACCAAATAATACAGTCTTACGGATTGAAACAGCAAACGTTCATACTATTATGCAGCCATCTTGGTGACCTTCGACCTCTCATTTATAAGAACACAACAAAATGCAAGGGCCATAAAGCTTTACAAATAAATCATTTGTGAAAGAACAGTCAAACGCAAAAGTAAGTAAAAATATTTACAAAGCTTTACTTATTCATACATCGGTATATATACTTTAAGATACTAGTTACAATTCAATAGATACGGCAAGTGCATATACGAGGGGTGATCAATATGTTCTCGGCCTAACCCAGAAATAATAAGCACAACTCAAATTTTGAGGCACAACTTTATAGTATGAAGCCTTTTATCAATATCCTCCAAATTACAAATCACTGGAGTCATTACTTTCCAGGCATTCGTTTTATGCAAATTAGAAGGTAAGTGGCGAGAAAAAGAAGGGTGAAGTGTGATCAGACAATTTGACCCGCACACCTCAGGTTTCAGATCAATTGTCCACTTTTTTTTCGTTATCCCTTACCTAACGTTACTGGGTGTCACCTGCAACGTAATGATCACAATAATTTGAATTTTGGTACACATTTATATAAGATTTTATACAAGTACGTGGGATTATCAATATGTCCTCGGTTTTGCGGAGAAATAATAAGCACAGCTCAGATTTCGAAGCATAGATGTCAAGTATAACGTCTTATATAAATCTGTACCAAAATTCAAATTATTGTGATCATTACTTTGCAGTCGACACCCAGTAATGTTAGGTAAGGGAGAACAGAAAAAAATGGGACAATTGACCTGACCTGAGGTGTGCGATCGAACTTGCGCTGCTGGAAGTCAGACACCCAATTCTTTTTGCTTGAAATAGGAGGAGAATGATTATCAAACATTTTGACAATGTCTTTTGTTAATTTACGGCATGGGGAACTCGACCCACACATGTCTGATCACAATTCACACCACTTTTTTCTCGCCACTTACCTTCTAATTTGCATAAAACGAATGCCTGGAAAGTAATGACTCCAATGATTTGTAATTTGGAGGATATTGATAAAAGGCTTCATACTATAAAGTTGTGCCTCAAAATTTGAGTTGTGCTTATTATTTCTGAGTTAGGCCGAGAACTTATTGATCACCCCTCGTATATAGTCTACAAGTATATGTACTCCTTGATTTGGTTTGGAATTTACTTGTGAAACACTATTCCCCTTTCTATGTCGTGTGGTTGAGTTTTAACATCAATGACCGTTGGGCGACGATGTTTCCCGAGGAACCCCTTCAGACGCTGCCACAGGTACTCCCACACCTCCAGGAGGGTCAGCAGGCTGGCTCCTATAAACAGGCCCATCATTCCTCCTATGTTACCTGTGTCGGATGGGGAGGGGGGGCGTACACATTAGTGAGTATATGTTTTTTGGCGACGCCTCTGGGGCGGAGGCATTTTCTACAGTATTACGATCGCTTTGAAGGAATGTATTAAAGATGAAGCAGGAGTACTAGTAATACTTGTGAGTGTAAATGTGGACTCTCATTGCACTTGGGGCACCAGTGCGGCACTGCGGGGTTCGTAGATGACTCAACGAATATCAGAGATAAAGAACGAATTTTCTTCCGTTTTTTGTATTTTGTTGTCTTTGATTGCGTATGACGCAAAGTCTAAATTATTCAAAATCGCAAAAACAATAAAACAGTGCCAAGCGCAGTGAAGGAACCTCGCAGTGCCTCAACGGTGATCCAAGTGCAGTGAGATTTCACCTAAAGGTACTACTGCTAATGAAAACCGACCTACAAAAGAGTATCACAGGAATAAAAGAACATGAGTAAAGCTAGGACTGAGCAACTTCTGAACAGACAGCAGTTCACATTGTAGTACAGCCATTTGAGTAATGAGGCTGTCGATACACGCTCGAGGTACATCCTAGCTAGAACATGGGACCTTCCGAAAGAAAGCTTCAACTAGGATGCACCTCCCTGCTTCAAACCGGAGTTCACTAGGGTTGGGTACCGGTAACATAAAATTCAGGTCCAGGTCCGGTTCAGGTCCAGAGGATCAGGTCCAGGTTTACGCCTGAACCTGGATCTCATTCATTATGTGGGAACTTGTGAATGGGCGATACTCAAAACAATGGTCCATTTTGCAACAGAGAAATATGTTTTGTAGAGTATTCGAATTTGAAATCCTACAAGGCTAACTGCCTCTGTACTATTGAATGTAAAACTTGGTAGAAATGACTATAGACTCCACTCTACTTCTCTCTTATTTTCTTCGAGCGGTAAGCCTTGACACTTGTGAATGCCTGATCATACAATCTATTCATTTTTCAAAAGGTCCAACATCCGGTCCACCGATTTTTCAGGTTCGCTTTTTCAGGACCGGTTCAATAAGAAAAAACAGTTTTGTAGCGGCACGCCGTACCGGTACCCACCCCTAGTGTCCACAGAAATGTTCGCGGTAATTTTGATTCCGCGGTTTTCGCGGTGGCCTCTTCACCGCAAACTCAAAGCCACAGCGAACATTTTCCATTGTAGTATTTGAGTACAACTATGGTGCGACAACGAACTTGAAAACACCGCAAACACTCCACTTTCCCGCTAACGCGAAAGTAAATCTCCGCGAACTTAAATGCATTACAGTGTTGGAACAAGGATTGGCCGACATTTACCTTGATACACGTACTTAGTAGTTTTTTTCAATAAGGAAGTTGATGGCACGTATCAGATGACGTGCATTTATTAAGGAATTTACAACTCACTCCCTTTCTACTTACTTGCAAGTTGTCCTCCGTCCATTGCTTTCAGTTCTGTGATTTTCTGGTAGTTCAGTTTCTCATAGAAGACGCTGAACACGACGCCGTTTGCTCTACAGGAAGAAAAATACTACGAGATTATGCTTCAATTCATCAAGTTTTAATTATTTCTTGCACACATTTGCACTTTAACCGCAAAAGACATCGAAATAGGGTGATCAATGAATTACTCGTGCCTATGAATGCCTAAGTTACCTGATATAAGCTTCCTTTTATGGAGTACGCCTTCATTCTCGACATCTTTCCGTCGTAATTTCTTTATTGACAAAAAGGGCACCACGAAAGTACCATATATTGATGACGAAGAGCATATATTGATGACGCTATGACAACTCATTTACAAAATCTTAAAAACTTAAATTACGTCGATGAACGTTAACCATCCAGGTAATCGCCAGTGTCACTGACAAAAGATTTGTTGCTTAATCCAAGACGTCTGACCATTTCCAACATCATGTCCAGTTGCTTGTTGAGTAACTTCTTGCCTGTGTTTCTTAATATCCCATTCCCCATTAACAACGCATATAGGCTATTCAACTGATAAAGTGGAACTAGCGCTATAAAAATAACATGCGGTGGAAGCATCGATGAAGTCGTTCAGCAAACTCACGTTATGTAGTTTGCGTCCATGCCCCAGTACGGTGCAAGGTAGGTCCGGGTGTGTCTGTTTGGCCACCCAGCGTACGACACAGACGTGCTGTATGACGTCATCTTGCAGGGTACGGGACAGTCACACTTCAGCTCTCCTCTGATCACCTGATCTAAAACATTGAAAAAGAAACGTTGGACGACATACGAGTTTTAATTTCACCAGTTATGCCGGTGTTCTACACATGCACAAATAAACTACCAAAAATATAACCTTAAGGTGATGAATTAGGAGAAGAAAAAATCTACTCTAGTTATGAGCCTTGCCGACGAGGGGGAAATACGAACTTAGTCACGTTTGGGACCGCTTTATCGTAGAAGCGCCACCTTGTGGCGAGGAGCAGTCGTAGATTATATTACGACCCCGATGAAGGGGGCAAACAAAGTGCTAAAATGATTGCAGATAAGAATTTGGCTATGTGTAAGTGACCTGTAGTACCGAATGCTGTTCGTCTTTGGCCGATGTTGAAGGCAAAGCTTTTTGCAAGCTAAACACTCACCTAATACATCGTTGACACATGTGAACATGGTAGTCGGGTCACATGTTGGTGCCGTTCCTATTTGGACAGATTGGATAGAGATAAACCTTAGGATTGTTAACTTTTAATCTTCTTGCCTTGGAGGCTGGTATCACCATTGCTACGTCGACCAAACTATGATTTAAAACATACATAAAAGTTTCGCTGCAGAACCACACGCGGACCCGCACATGGAATGTGACCTAGACAACTTCTATCTCTTCTACGATAATTGTATCACTCCGCTGTTTCAGTCCACACTGAAAATTTCATCACTGCGTCGTTAGATTCATATGAACGAGCATCACGGCATCCATATTTTTTTTCATTGTACTCTACTGCCATAATGTTGTCAATCAAACTTGTCTCAGCATTAGAGAGAACACTACACTGGACTGACCAGTGGTCATTGACGTGTCACACTGCAGAGTGCGTGGTAACGTATACAGTACACGGTCCAAATTTGTAACTTCGTTTTATTGTTCACGCCTGATAATTGCTCGCAATACGCTGGCAACTTGGGTGTGCAATTAAAAAGCTTTTACTTAGAGTACCTGGTAAGTTGTAGGGCCGACAGCTGCAGTTGCTGACCACGTGTTTACTCCTGCACTCCAGATAGCAGCCGTTCAGCGTGTAGGTGTCGTAATACTCCAGCTGTCGGTCCTCGCAGACCCCCCACGGTGGCACGTGGTTCTCGTACTGGGGAGGGGAAAATGTTGAATTGTATGCCTAATATTATAGAGAGCGTTTGTTTTGACAAGAATTCCCAAATTTCCACAGTCATATCAGGAATTCTTCCCCGTGCCTGTGCAGTTGCATCATCCCTTTAGAGCCATACATATAGCTTGCTGAAAGGATAGAACACAAAAAACAACACACCTTCAATAACAATCATTAATACCTATAAACAATAAAACCGTCGCCATGGCAATAGTTTTTAATGCCACACTCATCTGAACTTCAGGACTCACCAGTATCCGCTTGACGGAAACGAGAGCGTGGTTGCCCGGCGCGAGGGCGATGCCCTGGGTGTCCATCATGGGAGGTTCCCTCGGATCGTGCACCAGGAGCTTCAGTCCCACCTCAGCATTCCCACTAGCGGTATACGTTTCTGTGTACTCATCCTATTGAAGCAAGTGCATGGTAACAATTGAGGGTTCATATCAGGTGACAGTAGATGCACAGTAATCTCCAAGCAGGTCTTACAGTATCATAGGATAGTATCAAAAGCTGGCAGGCAGAAGTGGAGCTGATCTGGGAGTGTGTTTCGCTACATGGCAAATGGACACCTTTTGCCTGACTACACTCCTTGGCCAGTTTGGTGCTAGTTATCTTATGCCATTGTAGGATCTGCTTGGAGATTAGATGCACAGTAAAAATACAGCGCCAGCTCATTTTGTCTTTTTAGCTTGTCTACTACCATGCCCTAACTAGCAAATCTTATGATTAGTATTACTCGCCCATATTTGGTTACCTGCAAGGTTTTCTGAACAATTCTTTGTGTTGATGTTAAGTTGCCCGATACAATATATTCAATAGCAGACTCCTCAATACGCTTCCCATTAGCCATGTTTATTATCTCATAAACCGCCATCTAAGTAGCTTGTACTGCTTTATCATCAGGTACATGAATTGTGACCTAGAAAACTTGTTTTACTCTCAGCTAAGCTTGTATCACTCCGCGTTGAGTTCATATCATGAAACAAGTAGAATAGAGTTTGGAGTCAGCTCACTCAGATCCCTTCATTTCGTCGTTGAATGTAAGTGAGCATATGGACATCAGAAAACAGCCATATGCGAATACGTTAGAATACCTATGACCACTCACCACTTTAAGGTCGATGAACGCCATGAATCCTTGGCTGGAACCCTGCATGGACTGTTTTAGCGGGTTGTCGGCATCAGCGTTAAAGGTATAGCAGTTTCCGTAGTGGCCGAAGGAATGGGTGAAGTTCTGTTGGGAGAGACATGGATTGAAAGAGCTGTATTTGCTCGCGAGCAAATGTAGGCATTCCAAGTTTTACTGGTCTCCAAGCAGACCCTACGGTGCCTTAGAAATAGTATCAAAGCTGGCAAGGGACTTAGTATAGCGGTGCCCGTTTGACTCCTTTGGCCGGCTATCTCCCTTTGGCCGAGTTCGATATACCCGCCTTGCCCCCGACGTACGTTGTGCGCTTTACACGACCAAACTTTGTTAGTTTTTAAGTTTATTGTAAACAAAATTTCTCACTTGTAAATTTTGTATACCGTGTTGTAGTGTGTGTGATAATTGTAAATACTAGTACTCACCGCAATTCAGTCACTATAGTGATTGCAAGTGTGATGTTTTGTTTGTAATCTCTATGTCAAATAAACCATCCATAATAATTCCCCACTTCGATACACCCAGGTATAAAAATCTATACTTGACTTCGGTCGGAGAGGTATAAGAAAAGATTACCTTTAACTTCTGTCTGTACTGTGTATATGAGGCACTGCTGATATAAGTTACTAACTTGAGTGCAGTGCCACATTGTCCTCGCCTATCCAAAAAGCAAGTAGAAAGAAATAGTATGAACTTACCCGTTCAGTACAGTGGGCCCCCTTCCAAATGCAGAGAGGCATGCGATTCCAGTGGATGTCAAAGCCTTTTTCCAGCAAGAGGTCCTCAACATTCATGCCCTGTTTTGTAACAAAGATACACAAAATGGTCCCGTTTGTGAAAGACACATATAGTGGGTCTACATATCGAAAGTTTTAGGACATTCAAAATACCTCATCATCGTAACACGGTTGTTGCAATACTTACTTACTCATACTCAAGCTTTTCACTCTTTACAATAGGGTAAATCGTGAAGGGGCCATTGCAAAAACAAGTTTGTCATGAAACTGTACACAGTAAACAAACACATACTTGGTATCTGCAAAAAATCGGTTTCAGGGCACCTTTGATCCCCTAATGACGTCACATATCCCAACGTCCAGTGCGCGTCATGAAATTCCAATTCGACAAAATCAACAATGTGGTTACCTATTCCTCTGTGTAAGATTGAATATAGGGACTCTAGATTGTTATCGTACTAAAGCAATTGAGTTTTTATTCTAACATTTACTGCATGTGGAGCCCTACACGCACACACACACACACACACACACACACACACACACGAACACTTACCTCCGTGGTGGAATTGACGGTCTCATCAGGTATCGCACCACCGGCTATGATCGTGTCAACGTCAAGTTGAACTGCGAACAGGAACATCGACAGGTAGACGAAGTCAATGACCTTCAGCTTACCTTCGTCAAATCTGCAAAAATGTAAATGTAAAAACCACGTATGAAAATTGTGTTTGTATATGTGTGTGTGTGTGTGCGTGCGTTTGTGTTTATGTGTTTGTGTGTGTTTGCGCGTTTTAATTTATTTGTTTCTGTGTGCGTATGTGTGTGTGTGTGTGTTTTTGCGTTTGTGTGCGTGTGCGTGTGCGCGCGCGTTTGTGTGTATGTGTTTGTATGTATGTGTGTGTGTGTGTGTGTTTGTGTGTGTGTGTTTGTGTGTGTGTGTGCGTCTGTGTGTGTGTGTAGTGTGTGTGTGTGTGTGTTTGTGCGTGTGTGTGTGCGTTTATGTGTATGTGTTTGTGTGTGTGTGTGTGTGTTGGGGTATATGTGAATGTAGGCGTGTGTATGTATGTGCATTTGTATGTTTGTGTTTTTGTATGCTGACATTTTGCTTGTATTTGTGTGTGTGCGTGTGTGTGTGTGTGTGTGTGTGCAAGCGTGTGTGTGTGTGTGTATAAATAGTATATCACGTCTTGCCTGTATGCATAGAGATACATGGTCAGTCTGAGAATTCGTGCAGTATTTTACTCTTACCATATCTAATAAGTACAAAGTAATATACCACGCTCATACAGTGAAAACACTGTACGTACAACTTGGAATTAGGGAAATATCATGATCTTTAAAACATAGAAGTAAGTACAGAAGTACAAAGCTGTCATCAATACCAAAGAACACCATACACTGAAATCGCTGTACGTGTAACTTTGGAGAATCACCTACTTGTTCATGTTGCAGACTGTGACCGCCGGAAAAATCACCTCATCGTCAAACTCCAACTTCGTATCAGTGATGGTGTTGTAGCTGAAGTAGTCGATAATCCTGGGCAGTGCGAAGAAAACAAAAAGCTATAAACTTATCGCAGAGATCGATGCGCAGGACTCGCAGATTGGAATTTTTGGCGATGCCTCAGTGGCTAGCTAGCTGAGGCGTTATGCTTCCGTTTGACAAGAATTCCCCAAATCCCGCAGGCATGTCAGGAATTTTCCCCGCCTGCGTAGCTGCATCATCCCTTTATTTTTAGTATTTCTGTTTTCACTTTATTGCATACCAAGTAAACAAGAGTTCGGAAACCTCATACCTCCATGAAATATTTTAATTATGTTAATGACTTTGACATCTGCATTATTTATGCTTGGCTATGTACACCTTTAGCTAACTTGCAGATGTCACAATATTGGCTATCCAATAACGTAATACATGTGCTTGGAAGTATTTGGACACTTTCACATTAATTATGCAAATTAGGGACTCATTTGCAAAATTGGAATCTGCTAATCTTCTACCTGCCACAAACTACGTATGTTACATGTACTTGAGTCCTATAATGGAAAATACTGTTAATGTAGATTTTCCTCATTAAGTATGCAAATTAAGTCAAAATTTGCATAATTTGCACTTCATTATGTACATCTCTGCCAAAGATACCTGCGTGCTAAATATCATGGAAATCCATTGTTCTTTTGTTCCGTTATGCTCCTTGGAAGATTTTGACAAGAATGCCCCTGCAGTTCCAGAGCAAGCCACTAGGGGGCCCAAACATACATCACTTTTTCTTTACATCACAAGCTGCCACCAAAAAATCAAGACCAAAGCATGTCCAGGTCAAAAGATACAAGAAATCGAAGTTCTGCTGCAGTACCAATGCCACATACCAGGGGGCCCAATATTGACCTTGACCTTCGTCTTCCCAACACCTACCCACATACCATTATCATTACAATCCATCCAGAGGTTCTAAAGTTATGCTGGCCACAAATATGCGGAAACACAAACACACAAACACACACAGAGACAGACAGACAGACAGACACACCAAAAACTATACCTCCATTTTTCATGGAGGTAACTACCTCATGGCGTAACACACCAGGTTTGTACTGGACAGTAATAGCTGCATATCCTATCAAATTTGTTATGATCTACTCATACAAGGAATCAGCCCTAACTCTTTTCTATAAGTTCAATTGGTTCTGTAACGCACTGGTGGTGTGGCTTTCTTCAAGGACCGCTATTTGTTTAATGTTCTATCGGAGGAATGTCCTAACCGAAGCTATGTACTCATATTTACCCGAGTGAATTAATGGAATTCTCTTGCGCGGAAGAATGTGGTCATCGAAAAAAAAAAACCGACGTATTCGGCCGCAATCTTTACCTACCTACTAGAAAGTAAAAACAATGTCAATACGGAACTCATACGGACTTGCATATACGCAAATGTGTGCAAACCTATTAACACAGATTCCCATAATTAGTCAATAATAATCATAAATGCCGATGAAAACTTACATAGTGCTGAACATGTAGGCGAAGCCGCTGTATGAAGAAAGAATGGCGAGAACCCACAGGACCCGGAAGTAACCGCTGGGGGCGATCACAATCTGAGGGAGAGATGGAACAGCTGGTGGTCAAGACAAATGATGCAAAATGTTGATACATTAAGGACAATATCTGCTTCAGTACGATGATGTACTTCGACTTCAATTTTTTAACTTTCGCCCGTTTCAAAAAAACTACAGTACAGTATATCTTTCAAAGAAGCTAAATGATTATTTACACCGTCTATACTATTACAGGCTCTCGTTCTTTCTTTGGACCATCAAGGAGTGGAATGAACTTGAGCCTAGTGTGGCGGAGGCAGGGTATTTCTCTCAGTTCAAAACTGAGCTGGGGAGGGCCCTGCTGCATTGAGTCGTCCCTACACGTCCGGATCCTTGTGTATTTGTAAAAACCACTAACCCACTTTAGTCACTTGTCTTTTCCTTTACACCCACAAATCAGTTGCCTATGTTCCTTATTGTTTACCTTTATTTTCTCTATGTTTATTTGTCATTATCACTTGTTACTAACACCATGCGCACTGCTAGCTATCCCTGTTAGGCTTAGGTCACATTTAAAAAAAGGGGCCCGCCCGGGCAGCTATCGGCAGCGAAAAAAAAGACATAAAAGATATCAAAATACGCAAAGTATCCAAATAATATTCAAAGGCATAATTTGTTTATTTTTCTTGGTATACAATTTGATTTTTCGTTTCTTAAAACATCCCGGCCGGGCCCCGGCTTGGAAATGTGACCCAGGCCTTAAGGTGGGGTCACACATGCGTATATATTTAAGTCCGTATGAGGCGCGCATGGGACTATTTGCCTCCACCAGGCCCCACAGGTCGTTGGAAAAATAATAGAAATTGGACAAACGTAAACAGGTAACATGTCAGACGAGTTAGCTGGGTCGCTAACCATACTTCTCGGTCAGCTAACTCGTCTGGCATGTTATGTATGTATATTTGTCCAATTTGTATTATTTGCCCCACGTCCTGTGGAGCCTGGTAGAGACTAAGAGCTTCATACGCACCTCAAACGGACTTGAATATATACGCATGTGTGACCCCACCTTTACAGGGGCTCAGCAGTAACGAAAGAAGAAAGAATTTTCCATGCCATACCATGTTGTGTGTGTTAGGCATTTGTTTTTCCTTACACGCCCCCATTAGTTGTAGGGTGGCCAGAGAATGTTATCCATATAATCCGCTCATTATGGGCTTTAGTGAAACGCGTAATGTTCTAGCTTAAGGAAACGTTGTTTTACCAGATACGATTAGTCGCCCCCCCCCCCCCCCCCCCCCTACACACACACGATTTTAGAAACACATGTAAACTACTATGGAAAATCTGACACATTGTGTACACTTAAAAACTGCATCGTTCAATGTGATTTATTTTGTCACTAGGTGTTTCATTCGAACGGATAGAGCAGGCAGCGTAATTGACAAAAATCAAGGCTTCCCATATGGCTGAAAGCAGCCATCTTGTAGCCGATTACAAACGCTATTAAAGATACTTTTCGGGGACTTAGTTTGCTAAATAAAACAATTTTTCATATTAGACACAAATCCAACACCTACCCTGTTGA
This sequence comes from Branchiostoma floridae x Branchiostoma belcheri, assembly GCA_019207045.1. Taxonomy (NCBI): domain Eukaryota; kingdom Metazoa; phylum Chordata; class Leptocardii; order Amphioxiformes; family Branchiostomatidae; genus Branchiostoma; species Branchiostoma floridae x Branchiostoma belcheri. The sequence goes on along the minus strand of CM033025.1, from coordinate 30,651,606 downwards.
GTCCGTGTAGAGAAGTGTTACCGGCGAACTCTTTCTCAGGGGACTCTTTCTCCTCCTCCGGCGACATGGCGGAATGTTACAGAATGATGAAACAGGAGCAGTGAAACGCACTATGGAAAGAAATTGTTCCAAAATGAGAGCAAATTAGTTGATCGTGTCGAGTTGAACTTCTGTCCAAAAGGCCACTAGAATATCCTTTAAGAAGTTTGTGTTCTTTTATTACTCATACTTTAAACGCTGAAAAAAAAATCGAATAATGAACACAGTGCCTTCTACACCAAGACAACTTATGCCACTATCCCCTTTTAACACTCTATTAAATGGCAGCCTGCGGGTCAGCACTAGTGTTTACACTAAAGTCGTTGCCATAGTAACGTGTTCAATTCAATGCACGGCTAGTGAAATGGTACCCTCAGGACTTTGTTTATCTTACTGTCAAAAAGATAATTCACACAGTACAGTAATTCACAACACAATACACAGATACTGGAAGGGTATCCTTACAGACACTGGAATGGTATCCTCAGGACTTTGTTTATCTTACTGTCAGAATGATCATTCGTACAGTAATTCAAAACCGATCTTACTATACATAGTCAGGTTGTCAAATTTGCAGCAGTAAAATATATAATTTTTTTCAGATGGCTAAGGATTTTGGTAATTCAAAAGGATCATGCACACAGTATCAATGCACACAAAATCAATCTTATTATAGTCATGTTATCGATTGTGCAACAGTAAAGTATACATTTATATCAAACGGTTGAGTGTTCTGGTAAAAGTGCACTGTATCCGGTACAAATCTCACCTCCCTTGTTGTTGAGTCGATTTTTGTTGTCAGTCATTCTTTCTGAGACCTGGCTACAAAACGAGTGACCTGTTGCGCTCTTCCTTATACGTTATTCTTTCTAATACATTCTATATAGTCTACAAGTACGATACTTAAAATTCAGTAGTAAATGTGGTATCTCACTGCATTTGGGGCACCGGTGCGGCACTGCGGGGTTCGTTCACTGCGGCACTGTTGTGTTAATTTCGCCGATTGTTTTTAAAATTCAGATATTGCGGGAAACGTAAAATTATAAAGTGTGACTTAGACTTAGAAGACAACAAAATACGCAGAACGTAAGTAAATTGGTTCTTCATCTCTGAAATACGTTGAGTAATCTTTCGAACCCCACAGTGTCGCACCAGTACCCCAAGTGCAGTGAGATACCACCTTAAAAAAGAACTCATGGCGACCGCCCCCTTACCTTTCGCTACTTGAAACGCTTCATGAGATTAATTTGATAGGCAAGCCGTTGAGCAAATCAACTATGGTTGTGTTTAGTAAACAGTCTATGTTTGCAAATGTTGCATACCCTTTTCAGTTGAACTGTCTTCCCATGTCGTTAACCATACCATCATGAAAAAAAGCCCTTTCGTGACCCTGGAAAGGTACCGTCTGTACGCCTGAAGATTTTGATAGCTTGCTTCTTACACATTTATTCGAGTCGATAAAGATTAGACGGTTATTATAGTCACTTTTAACTGTACGTGTACGTGCACCTTTCCCCCGTAATTGTTGTGAATAAAATGACATGGAAGGAAGAACGTTGGAGTGACCAGACAGATGCCCTACATACAGGACGATTGAACTAATGGCTATAGTAATAAGACAAAGGAAAATGCTTGATTTTTTCTAGATTAGCCAGTTATTATAGTCACTCTTACCTGTACGTGTCTACACACCTCCGTACCTGTTGTGATTAAAGGACAAGTAAGGAAAAACGTTGGAGTGACCAGACAGATGCCCTACATACAGAACGAACGGGCTAATGGCTATACAGTAATACTTCCTAGCAAAAATGTTGTGTGTCCGGTTACCGGACCGGCCCGACCAAAACCTGCCGACCCTAGCTTTGGGGGGGGGGGGGGGGGAGCACTTGCAAGGTACATAAAATCTTCAATCTGAGTATTAAAAGCGCTGTAGAACCTTTTTACAACATATTCTATTGATTTCTTTTTATGAATATAATCGCCCCGCTATATGTTAGTGTCCCCTATATGTTACATTCAACAAACAGTTCTATTCAAATTACTGTCTCCTGTACATCACAGCTACAAGACTTGCCAGGGCATCAGGTACACATTCAGACTCATCAAACCCAAAACTAACAACAACTAGAAAGGCCGACATTTGCTTAAGAGCAAATACAGCATATTTCAGCCATACCCCTTCCCACGCAACATTGGACTGTTCCAAATCACCCCTGCACAAAAATGGAACATCCTCTTAAGTCTTAACAGTACATTATCCCCCAAAGTGGACTGGTATTGTGAATTGATTCCAGGTAAAAACAGAGCTTGCTTCTATTTTTCAGAAAATGACAATAATCACACCTTCCATTCAGAAAATTTTCATCATGACTGAAAATTGTTGAATGACTTCATGTAATGTCATTAACAATTTTCAGTACGATATCTAGGTGTAAGTTTAAAAAAGTATAAGCTCCTTGTGATGTGGGTACATTTATTATTGCAGTGAACTTTTTTTTATTCAAGTAGGGCATACGATTTAATAATTATCAAGCAGGTGCAGGTGCTGTAGGAGCGTTTGTTTTCTTCAAGCTGTAAAACTGTTAAACTGTTTTACTTTGTATGCAATCAGCCATCGAGCTTATTCTTATTTTAGTTTAACAACTTCCTGCCAGACCCGGAAGATACGATTGAACCTTGTTCGAGGATTTATTTTCGTCTGTCTGGTCAGTCTGTTCATACCCTCGAGGCTGGCGCTGAGAGTGTTTTATTGGGCTGAAACTCTGGCAGTTTAAAGTTACTTACAATTTAAATGTTCAAAGTTTATGTCAAACAACAACAGCACTAGGAAATGTGGCCACTATAGACAGGTGGTCACTATAGAGAAAATGCTGATCTATTGACTAGGAGCCATACGTTACACATGATCATTAATCATATAAACATTGCACAGGTAAGCCAATTGTTTAGATGTACAATTAAGTTAAAATAATTCTAAAGAGAAAATAATCATTCTCGCCACTGTCTAACTTATAATTACGTATCAAAACTAAACGCAGATTTTCTAACTAACGCACCTTTCGCCGACTTCATCAAAGGACCGCCGGCTATCAATCAAACACGGCTGTTGATTAGACTTAGAGTTTCAAACAGCCATGTGCTGTGTGCCAGTTGACAGCGAACTTCATGCTACGTGATGTTTTACATTGCTTGGACCTTCTTTCCTACAGCGGTGCTTCTACAACATATTTAGACTGTAACACTGAGTCCCACATGTTTTATAGAATAGAATTTGACGCAGAACAGCGTTTTTTTGCTGGGTATTTTTCTTGAAACATGTTCGTGGGAATATCAGCGAGGCGGCGACGTAGGGATATCAGACCGTCAACAAAAGTCGCACGGCGGCTAACGGCGCATCGAAGATACTAGCGCTATAAATAAGCGCTTCAACTAAGGATGGCAACCCGTACAATATTTTTGTATACTGTTGAGCTAAGTAAATTTTGTTGTTTATGAGGTTTTAGTTGTCTTTGAAGCTTTGACCCGAAATATTTTAAAGTCAAACTGCTGAAGAGAAGTGACTGCTACGATTATCGTAGATATGGGCCTAAAAAAACTGATAAAAGAAGCCTTCTCAATAGTCTAAAATAAAAGAGCTTCCGGGGGGGCTTCGCCCACCTGGGTCCCCCCCCCCCCACAGTGGCCCTGCCCCTGGACCCCTGTCCGACGCTTTGAAAAAATCCTGGCGAGAAGTCTGTACAGCCTGAGTCTTCAAGTTAACGTATTGTGTGGTCCCGCTTATGAATATTAATTAGCCTTCGCTTTCCTCTTCGCTGATTGGCTGAACCATTAATTGAATTAACTCTTCCTGCCGGCTAGACGCAGGTGCAGATGTCGGCTCTGTGGGGTGAACGTCCGAAAGATCATGGCATGGAGAACGAAAGAAAACCAATTTCCCCTAAAAAAAGTGCTGTAATTAAGCCTTTTACAGTACTTTAAGCCAAAAATTTTACTTGGATCATTTTACCAACTATCTTATGCCTATCTATACCAAATGTTACTCATACCAGGGTACAGGGGTGCAAAATATACCGTTATAAGACCGTCAACAACAGTCCACGGAGCTAACAGCGCAGCGAAAATACCATCGCTAGCGTTTCAACTTCGGATAACAAGTTATAAGTACTGTTGAACTCAGTAACGTTAAAGTTTGTTTTTAGTTGCCTTTGACGGTTTGACCTGAAATAGTGTTACGCTAAACTCCAGAAGAGAAGTTAAGTGACTGCTGCGATTATCATAGATATGCCCCTAAGAACTGATACAATATAAAGCCTTCTGAATAGTGTAAAATGCGAGAGCCTTAGGCGGGCTTCGCTCCCCCTGGCGGGAACACTGCTATATACGGGATCGTGAGGCCCCGCTTATGAATATTAATTAGCCTTTGGCCTCCTCTTCGCTGATTGGCTAGGTCTTTGATTCAATCAACTCTCCGGCTGACGCGCACAGGTGTGGCTCTGTGCGGGGTCACGGAAGGTCATGTCAGGAGGCCAAAAGAAAACAAATTTCCCCTCAGAAAAGTGCCAAAATTAATCATTTTAAAGTTGTTTATGTCAAAAATTTGACTTGAATCTTGTTACCAAGTATCTAATGCCTATCTATACCAAATTTCAGGTCATTTAATTGTAATACCAGGGTACAGGAGCCAAAAGTGTCCTTTTTTGGTCAAAAATTGGCCAAAAATCGCAAAAAATAAGCCTTTTGTTGCACTGTACACCAAAAGTGTTATTGAATTTATATGAAGGTATTATCAAGGCACATCTGTGTCAAATTTCAGCTCATTCGGTTGCAATACCAAGGTACAGGAGCCAAAAGTGTCCTTTTTTGGTCAAAAATTGGTAAAAAAAATCGCAAAAATAAGCATTTTGTTGTACTGTACACCAAAAGTGTTATTGAATTTATATGGGGGCATTATCAAGGAACATCTCTGTCAAATTTCAGCTCATTTGGTTGTAATACCAGGGTACAGGGGCCAAAAGTGTCCTTTTTTGGTCAAAAATTGGTCAAAAAATCGCAAAAATAAGCATTTTGTTGTACTGTACACCAAAAGTGTTATCGAATTTATATGGGGGCATTATCAAGGCACATCTCTGTCAAATTTCAGCTCATTTGGTTGTAATACCAGGGTACAGGGGCCAAAATATACAGTTTTGGTCTAAAATTGACAAAAAAAAATCTCAATAAAATCATTTTAGAGGCAGATATGAAAAAACTGAGAAAAAAGCATCAAGGTATTGGCCCATTCTACCCCTGTGCCAAATTTCAGGTCATTCGGTCCAGGAACGGCGGAGATGAATCACTTTGAAGATTTGACAGGAGAAAGAAGAAAGAAAGAAAGAAACATTACGAATACAATATATTTCACCATACTATGTATGGCTGAAATATAAATACTTTTATATACAGATCTATATTCATATGGAACAGTACGAAGCCAAGGCAGAATATCTACCTACAAATCATATATGATAACTAGAAAGGCCGACATTTGCTTGAGAGCAAATACAGCATATTTCAGCCATCTCCCTCCCCATGCAACAACAGACTATTCCAAAAACACCCATGTGCAAGAATCGAACACTTTTGTTTAAAAGTCACTTCCACTAATGACACTTAATGACACCCAAAAATGAATCTTACAAAATTCCTAGTGCAAGAATGGACTCTTCCAGTGCACCCCATGTAAATTTGCACAATAGACCAGTCCAGAAATACTCTCACTGAAAACATGGTCAAGGTTGAACTAAGCAAAAAAGGCATGAAAAGGTAAAATAGACCAGTCCAAAAACACTTCCACTAAAAATGGAATATTGAATTATCACCTTTCTAAAACTAAATTTGAAAACATCCCCATGCAAGAATGGACTCTTTTTGCGATGCCCCTATGTAAAGTGGTGCAGTCCAAAAATACATCCGCTAAAATTGGACTTGGACGTAATCACCAAAGTCCCAAAAATGGATTTTAAAAATCCCCCCATGTAAGGATCGACTCTTCCAGCACAACCTATGTAAAATTGCAAAGTTGACCGGTCAAAAAATAACCACACTGAAACACTTTGACATATCAAATCACCAAAGTCCATATACAAATTTTTTTTAAAAATGCCCCCCTCCATGCAAGAATGGACTCTTCCAGTACCCCATGTAAAATTGCAAAATAGTCCAGTTCAAAAATACTCCCATTGAGAGACATCATATAATCAACAGTCCAAAGATGAATTTACAAAATATGTACCCCCTCCATGCCAGAATGGACTCATCCAGATAACACCGGGCTCACTGATTGGCTGCCAATCCCCTTCGGGATGTTGACTCAGGCTACGTGATTGGTTGCCTCTTTAATCAAGTTACTAGTATATATAGACATGTGCACATGCTGTCTTCAGGTGGGAGAGGTCAACGACCCTCTGGCCAGTGGAGAATTACTAAAAAAGTACCCAAATATATCATTTTGAAGTGGTTTATGCCAGAAATTATACATGGGTCATTTGAATGAATATCTAGTGCACCTATTTACCAAAATGTAGGTCATTTGGTTACAAGACCAGGGAACAGGAGCCAAAAGCGTACGTTTTTGGTCAAACAATGGCCAAAAAATTCCAAAATTAAGCACTTTGTTGTACCGTATGCCAAAGGTGTCAATGAATTCATGTGCGCATATGTAGACGGCACTCCTATACCAAATTTCAGGTCATTTGGTTGTAAAATGGGGGTATAGGAGCCAAAAAATGTCATTTCTGGGGCCAAAAATGCCAAAATTAAGCATTTTGCTGTACCGTATGCCAAAATTGTTTTTGGAATTTTGTGGGCATATGATCAAGGCACCTCTGTACCAAATTTTAGGTCATTCGGCTGTAACACCAGGGCACAGGGGGGCAAAATGTACATAAAAATTGCAAAAAACATGAATAAAATCATTTTAAAGGAAGATATGAAAAAAATGAGAAAAAAGCACCTGGGTATTGACCCACTCTACCCTTGTGCCAAATTTCAAGTAATTCGGTCCAGGAACGACGGAGTTGAATCGATTTGAAGATTTGACAGGAGAAAGAAAGAAACATTACGAATACAATATATTTCACCATACCTATGGTATGGCTGAAATATAATTATTGGGCTAAATAAAGTATCAAAGTATCCATGTTGATACGCCACATAATAGTATGGTTAACATATGCTGAAAATACCAATGTCTTTATGCATTTCAGTTTAGTTTGCGTTACCAACCTGTATTTGTTGAATCAAAGGCAAAAAAACTCTGCCTAACAATTCTTTCTTTAGGATCGTTACCCAACTGTTACAGTTTCTTTCTTTTCTTTTCATAGACTTTAGCCCAAGATTACAGGGTTATTTAGGCTTAGGAAAAAATGTTGTTTTCCCGGTTACACAACAGAGTCTAGTAAAAGCCTACCGAGCCTAGCATTGTCTAGGGTCGCCTGACAGCATGAGACATATCATTTTTGATCTAATATCTGTGTGATGAAAATTGAAAACAGAATCCAAGCAGTCTCTTACAAAAGCTTTTTTTGAACGCCGATAAAGTTTCGACATCAAGGTAATAAAATACGCTAGATAATAGTTACTCAATCAAATGGACATGCATGAGTTTGGAAATTCTTAACGATTAAGCTTTAAACGATTGAATATAACGATAGGTAGTAAACATTGTTATTTTTGTTTATTTTGTTACAATTTTGCTTGTACTAACTCTAGACCCACGAAATCATGCTGAAAATTATATTGTTTTGATACATTCCAATTTTACATCGCTAAACAGTATTTGTTGGATCTCTTCGGCCGGAATCTAAAAACAATAGAATTCTTGCCTGCGCATCCTATTTTTTCTTCCTTTAAACATACTACTGGTTGTGATTAGAAGATCAGGGGGTACAAAGGTGGTTAAGGTGGGGTCACACATGCGTATATATTCAAGTCCATTTGAGGTGTGTATGAAGCTCTTAGTCTCTACCAGGCTCCACGGGTCGCGGGAAAAACAATACAAATTGAACAAATATAGATACATTACATGCCAGGTGAGTTAGCTGACCGAGAAGTATGGTTAGCGACCCAGCTAACTCGTCTGACATGTTACCTGTTTACGTTTGTCCAATTTCTATTATTTTTAGAACGACCTGTGGGGCCTGGTGGAGGCAAATACTCCCATGCGCGCCTCATACGGACTTAAATATATACGCAGGTGTGGCCCCACCTTTAGACAAAGACGGCCCTACCTTATATACGAGCCTATGACGACAGTAATGTGACCAACATAGCCCTTTCCCTTTTATAAATCAGCTTCGGGCAAGTTCTCCGTACCTGTGCGTATGAAGGAAATGTTTCCCTTCTGGTGATCAGCAGAACAGGTGAAAGACGTCAGGTAAAAACTGTCCTACAGGACGAAAAGGCAATGACGTCACCGGGTTTAGGATGTGGGATCGTCCAAAATTGTCCGTCTTCCGGTGGTGATGATTTGTTCGGCGCCTATGGGTAGTATGTTACACACATTTCTGAGTGTAAACTGGACAATATATCGGCACAACAGACTTGTAGACAGTGTTAAAGTTCTTTAAAAAACGAAAAATATAACCTACGTTACTGATGAATATCTGACCAACAGTTACTGTTGTATCATATTGCATTGTATTGTATTGTATTGTATTGCATTATGTCCGAAATCTGGGTCACTGTGTTCCTGCTAAAACTCGTCTTTACATCTAAATGCACTATACAACGCCATGTTGATTCGATTAAAATTATGACATCCTCTAAAAATTCACGGTATACATTTCCTCAATTTTTTAGCTGCTTTGAACAATTTGCAATAAGGTAAAGCTTGTGTTTTCGGTTGGATGTCAGTTATGAACGCAATCTGGGTCACTTTGTTCCTGCTTAAACTCGTCTTAACATCTCAATGCACTATATAATGCCATGTTGATTCAATTAAAATGATGACATCCTCTAAAAAAATTACGGTATATACTCATTTTGCACATTTTTTGTACAATCTTATTCTGAAATTCGAGGTATGGTTTAAAGCTTTTTTTCGGATGGGTGTCAGTTATATGAACGCCCGCATGTAGTTCAATTATGTACATACATTTGTTTCTAAGTCATGTTGTTATGTGCGAATAAATAAAGAATAGAGAAAGAATAAAGAATAAATGAACATGGCGAAAAAGAAAACTGTCATTTGAATGTCGAAAGACAAGCTAGCTCTGGCGCGAGCCCCGGTCATGTGTGGACGGTCCACAGCCTATACTGGAACGGTTCAGTCGGGAAGAACGCCCTTCACTGACACGGAATAAAACACTCCGCTCCAAATCTTCACCCTATACTACTGACTCAACAAGAAAACTAGAACCTAAACCTCTCAAAGTTGAATACACTATAAGGTTACGCTGTAATTTCTTATCAATGCTTTGAAACTTCTAGAACTTCGCGGACGTCTCGAACGACTGAGCGAGAAGACGCAAAATCTTCCAAACATGACATTCCAGCAGCTACAGTTACCTTATGACGCCTTTAGACCATGAGTCAAGTTTGTGTGGTGAGTTTAGAGAGTTTTAGATGTTAACCGTTTACACCATTTGTGTTTTTTATTTATTTTACAGAACTCAAATGAACACCGCAGAAGACCGAGTTCTTCTGGATCCAATCTGGTCTTTACTTCAAGTTGACTTTGCTCCAAAATTTTCTTTATCAACAAAAAAGATAAAGGTATTTAAAGACCGTAGAGGCAGTGGGATGTTGTTATCCATTGTATCTAGGGCACGGCATGGGAAGGCGTAGCCCAACCCTCTTCTTCCACCGCCTTTGACCTCCCCAACAAAAGTTAGGTACCAACTTTTACACCTGGGTGGAGTGAGGAAAGTCATGTAAAGCGCATTTCCCGCATATCGATGGCATGACAGGATTCGAACCCAGGACCACTGGGTTCTGCGTCACGCACCCTGCAATTACGCCACGCGACCCCACCCACTGACTTAATGCAACATAAGCGAAGGAACAGGATACGTGTGCTAAACAGTTGCTTATTTCGGCATCTAATATCCTTCATTACTGACTGACAATGTCTTTATCTATTTATACTATCTAATTTTCTACCTGGAGGTCAACACTTCATCTACTGGTCTCATAAGTTCATACGTTTGGCAGTCATTGCATGTAACCTTGGCCGCAAACATTGAGTTATTTTCCATTTAACTAATATGTCAAACGGTATTTTCCATGCCCTAGGTACACACTGGCATCAAAGCTAGCTATACCATTAAATCACCATTTAACGCTCTCTGGACTGGGGTTTTGTCAACTGTCTCTTTAGTAAGGCTAGATATCATGGTAGTGTTAGAGTTATGTGCCAGTAATATCAAGTCCTGACTACAGAATGTGCAGATATCAAAATCAGAAATTATGCTGCAGTACCATAAAAAACTGCTAGGGAGCCCTTGAACCCAATATTATTTTCTATTACGTCAGCCCCTACCAATTACTATAAAGATCCATTAACAACTTCTCGAGCTATGCTGTTCAAAGACACACACAAATTAAACCAAATCATAATCATCAACACACACACACAACCTCCTAACATAACCCTCTTGGGCAGTGCAAGATAAAAACCTAACAACACACAACGGAAAATACTCAGATTTCAGTAAAGACCATATTTAACAAAGTCTTACCTATTGCTTGCCTGGTAACGACTGTTTGACAAAACGGCTTGAGAATGACACATTCTCTCACTCTTTGCGTGATCTCAACCGTTCTGGGTGACAAGCTCTTAAGAGTGGTTTTCTAAAGCCGTGCGTCTTTGCGTACAGCCCATGCGTGACCTCCCGTGTCCAGCTTTGTTTGGGGATCAAGTCAGGCGTTCGTCTGTGAAGGCCTGAGGCCGCAGCCCGGCAAATTGCCTATTTGTACAGTTTGTTGTCTCCCGTGAAAGGGAATTTATTTTGGCTACGCCTCCAAGGCGGTGTCTGTTTTGTCGACAGGGCCGGAGGCCACAGCCCGGCAAATCGCTTTTTGTACAGTTTGTTGCCTCCCGTGACAGGGAATTTATTTTGGCCACGCCTCCAAGGTGGTGTCTTCTTCTTTTTGTACTGCTCAGCCCCCTTGACGGGGATTAATAGCAGTGCGCATGTTTGTTAGTTCCGGGTGATAGTGCCTTAAAACACAGGGAAAATAAAGGCAAAACACAAAAGGAACATAAACAACTGATGGGTGCAAGGGACAAGACAAGTGAGTGCGGTGAGTTAGTGTTATTTACATGTATACAAAGACGTGTAGGGGCGACTCAATGCAGCAGGGCCCTCCCCAGTTCGGTTTTGAACTGGGAGAGAGACCCCGCCTCCGCCACACCAGGCTCAAGTTCATTCCACTCCTGGATGGTACGAGGGAAGAACGAGAGCCTATAGAAGTTGGATTTGCTCGCGATGGCCTGCAGCTTGAAAGCGTGGTTGGTGCGGCGGGAGCATCGAGTCGCCAGGACCAGTTTGGATGCATGTGGGACAGAGATGTTGTTATGGATGATTTTGTACATGGTAATGAGTCTGGCGTTCTTCCTTCTGGATTGCAAGGACTGCCAGCCCAGTTGATTGATTAAAGCAGTGACAGAGCATGAGTCTCGTTGGTAGTTGTTTGTTACATACCGGGCCGCTCGTCGCTGGACCATCTCGACCTTCCTCACCTGATCTTGGGTGTGCGGATCCCACACACTGCAGGCAAACTCCAGTGTCTGTTTTGTCGAAAAGGCCTGAGGCCACACCTTAGCAAATTGCTTATTTGTACAGTTTGTTATCTCCAGTGAAGGGGAATTCATTTTGGCCACGCCTCTGGGGTGGAGTTTATTTTGTCGACAAGGCCTGAGGCCACAGCCCAGCAAATTGCCAATTTTTACAGTTTCCTGTGAAGGGGAACTTATTTTGGCTACGCCTCCAAGGCGATATCTGTTTTGTCGACAATGTCTGAGGCCACGTACAGCCCAGCAAATTGCCTATTTTTACGGTTTGTAGTCTCCCGTAAAAGGAAATTTATTTTGGCCACGCCTGCAAGGCGATATCTGTTTGTCGAAAAGGTCTGAGGCCACAGCCCGGCAAATTGCCTATTTGTGCGGTTTGTTGTCTCCGTGAAAGGAAATTTATTTTGGCCACGCCTCCAAGGCGGTATCAGTTTTGTCGAAAAGGTCTGAGGCCACAGCTAGGCAAATTGCCTATTTGTGCAGTTTGTTGTCTCCGTGAAAGGAAATTGATTTTGGCCACGCCTCCAAGGCGGTATCTGTTTTGTCGACAAGGCCTGAGGCCACAGCCAGGCAAATTGCCTATTTGTACAGTTTGTTGTCTCCTGTGAAAGGAAATTTATTTTGGCCACGCCTGCAAGGCGATATCTGTTTTGTCGACAAGGTCTGAGGCCACAGCCCGGCAAATTGCCTATTTGTGCAGTTTGTTGCCTCCCGTGAAAGGGAATTTATTTTGGCCACGCCTCCAAGACGGTATCTGTTTTGTCGAAAAGGTCTGAGGCCACAGCCAGGCAAATTGCCTATTTGTACAGTTTGTTGTCTCCTGTGAAAGGAAATCTATTTTGGCCACTCCTCCAAGGAGGTATCTGTTTTGTCGACAAGGTCTGAGGCCACAGCCCGGCAAATTGCCTATTTGTACAGTTTGTTGTCTCCCGTGAAGGGGAATTTATTTTGGCCACGCCTCTGGGGTGAAGTTTATTTTGCCTCCATGTCACAAAGCAACACGTGAAAAATGATAAGAATGGCTAGGGTCAAATAAAATACTTTATTTAATGAAAATATCATTATTGTTTATCACACGCGCTATGCATTCTTTGTCTACAATTACATACTGTGTACAAAATAATTCCACGTACTTTCAAAATATAAACAGTGTCATTTAAATGTCAAAGTAACATTTTTCATAGATCCAAACCACTCTTGCTCACAAATAAGAGCACAAATAGGTCACATAGCTTAGATCTCTATGCGTAGCTTGATTAGTTAATTAGTTGTGAGAGAAAAATACTACAGAGCAATATTTTGGATCAATACTGAAATATTTAGAATAAAATAAAAACAATGATAAAACATGAAATAATGTTATATCTTATAATAACAAACAGCACTTCCCATTTGCTAATAATTAATAACGCTTTGGAAATTGAACCCAGAAATGAGTTGTAAGTGCCACGGTTAAGATAAAAGTTATTAAAAAAATAATAAATATTTGCAACTGAAATGAACATGTCCACCATATCGACAACATTCATCTTGTAGTCAGCGAAAAAGCATTACGCTTTGTCTCACGTACTCCACTTCGAGTTCAAACTACTTTAATCACTAACTGCTTTTTTTCTACATTTCTGCTGTTATCATTAAAGTGCTTATGTCACACTTGACACTAGATGAATACAATTTCAGTTAAAATCATTGATATTAAACAAAACGTTAAGTACAAAATAGACACGCTTCTGCTGTTTTTGAACATCGGATATTTCAAGTCCTACTTCCAATTCTTGATCAAGTTTTCATATTATATAATGTTACATTTCCTGCTTCAATATTTTAGAGGCGTATCAAGATCTGGAAGTATGATTTGTAATATGCAATGTTCAATAACATCAGAAGGGTGTATATTGTGCACAGACGTCTTATTTAAAAATAAAGTATTATGGCTAAATTTGCTTTATGTTGGTGCCACAAACACTTAAATCTCGGCGAAGGTAATCTATTCATTCATTACCTTCGCCGAGAAGGTTATGTTTTGGGAAGCGTTTTTATGTATGTATGTATGTATTTTTGTAGAAGACCAGAATAACTCAAGAACGCCTGGATGGATTGCATTGATATTCAGTATGTGGGTAGGTCTTGATGAGACCTGAAAACGATTAGATTTTGGGCCTCCTAGCGGCCTGATAAGGTACTGCAACGGAACTTCCGGGTTTGACTTTCGAGTTCTGAACATGCTGCGGCTATGATTTTTGAGTCTGTGGTAGACAGCTCTTGATGCCGGGAGTAAGTGGTGTAGGTTTTGGCCCCCTAGCGACTTGTTTTGCAACTGCAGGGCAGGTTTAGTGTGAGACTTTGAAAGGGAATAACTCAAGAAGGGATTGTCGGATTGTCATGATTTTCGGTATGTGGATAGATTAAGAGATGCTTCATATAAGTACATATTAATAATGTAAATCGGAATCTAATTGGAATTATTAATTAGGAAACGCGCTCAGTTCCATTATAGGACCATTGCAACATGTAACCTTTTTCAATTGAGATGGAGAAGAATGTTCATAGATATATATTATGCAAAATAAAGACCTAACTACCATAATTAATGAGAAAATGCTAAAATGTCCTTTTGGTAAATGACGGGAACTTCTTAGTGGTAGCATTTGGAAGTTATGTACAGGTGAACATAGTTGACCATTAATTATGCAAATGAGGTCCTTATTTACATGTTATTTGAAAATGGGATGTTAATCTTTGAACATAGATTGTTTACGTCTGTTATTTGGTGGAGGAGATGATCAAGTAATAGAATTTATGCAAACAAAAACCTTATTTGCATAATTAATGACAAAAAAATTAATTCAGCAGTTGTAAAGGGTAGAATTATTTGGCGAAGGTATGGGGTCGTAGAAGTCTAGTTCTACTTATTTTTGTCATTATTAGTGATTGACACTTCTTTGCAGTGGGGCCCTGCATGACACAAATAAAATAAAAAAGTAACATATGTACAGTGACATACAAACTGAAAATTACATAGGGATTGATGAAGAAGTCAATCTTCACTTGTGAAAGGCTGTGTTAGGGTCTTTAGGTTTTACATGAACCATCTTGGGGCGCCAATGTTTCCCCAGGAACCCCAGCAGCCTCTTCAGCAGGAACTCGCACACCTCCAGGAGTGACAGCACGCTAGCCCCTATAAACAGTCCCATCATTCCTCCTATGTTACCTGTAGAGGGAGTGCGCACAGTTGGTTTGATGTATAGTCGTGCGTACGTATGAAGCCCGTATGAATTTCCTAGCCTACCAGATCCACAGGTCACAAAAGGAGAAATTGTAGAAATATAGATGCATAACATTCCAGAGGAGTCAGCTGGTCGAGGAGTATGGTTTGCGACCAGCTGACTCCACTGGCATGTTATCTGGCCATAGCAAATTACTGTATTTTTTATGGACACCTGTGGGGCCTGGTAGAGGCTAAAACTTCCATAAGGACCTCATACGGACTCGAATACGCACGTGTGAGCCCACCTTAAGGAGACTATGAAGGCCGACATTTGCTCGCGAGCAAATACAGCATATTTCAATCCATCTCCCTCCCCATGCAAAAGCCGTCTGTTTCATATAAATATTTGACAGGAATTGACCATCAAAACATCACCCCACTCTAAAATTGATTTTTCCAAAGTTGACTTTTTATCAGTGAAATGATTTAAAAAAATATGAAAGGCAAACAAATAAAAGTAATAGTGTCATATTTTCACACCCCATAATAATCTTACCAGTTTAGCGCAAGTTTTTAACATTTAACTGATTTGTTGAAACTTTAATTTCAGGAATTTAATGATGAAAGACAAATAACGTTCGTGATGCAATGTGGAAAGGGCTACAGCTCAAGAGCCTCGGTCCATAAACTTTGCCCTTATACCTCAATGCATCACGTCTGCACTTGGAACTATATATGAAATGGATTATTTTCACGTACTTGACAGCTGTCCTTCGTCCATGGCTTTTAACTGCCTGATTTTCTGGTAGTTCAGCTTCTCGTAGTACACGCTGAAGACTACGGCGTTTTTCCTGAAACAAAAATGAAGGAAATGAAGCACAACTGTGGCCTATGTTGGCCAACTATCATGTTTTATATGAAATATCGCGATATCGATGAAGGTAGATGGAGGTACATTACCTCATAATCTTTGAAAATCAAAGATGGCTGATACAACATGGCGGATAGCCATTGACAACAAATGCAGACATAAACGTTTTTTTTACTCATCCTTTTGCTAAACTTATTCACCCGATGTCATATTACGTCATCATTACACCAAAGTTAAGATATTAAGTTTATTTTCCCTGTATATAATTTCCTGAAAGTTTGCTGTTCATGTTCAAAGTAGTTTAGAAGTTATGGATGGGGATCTCAAAAGCAGCCTGGTACCCCCGGCGCTCAGGATGACCAAATAGCCCGGTCTGTATAGGGTTAACAACGCTATGGACGAGGTTTCGTCTTTGCGGCAGACTTACTCCATGTAGCTTGTTTCCATCCCCAACATCGGGGAAATGTACTCCCGGGTGTGTTTGTTTGGCCACCCTGAGAAGGACACCGACGTGCTGTATGACGTCATACTGCAGGGTACGGGACAGTCACACTTCAACTCTCCTCTGGTCACCTGACCTGTAACGGGAAAAAAGGAGAAATTAATGTTCAATCAGCTCAATTATCCTCTGTAGCCGGTTAGCGCGTGCGCCTACAGCCCCCGGTTATATAAAAACAAGGCTTTAATTCATTGGAAAGCCTTTCTTGGCGGGATTATATGTTAAATCTGGGCATTTTGGGAGTGGCTTCAGTAGGAAAGACCCTATACTTGTTGAATCAGTTGTAAAAAATGACCTTTAACCAGTTGTGGGGGGTGGCACCTCCATGAGGTAGTGGTATCATCCCCAAATAGCTGTTTTTAGCCAAAAGGACCCATCCAAGGGCTCTGATTTATATGGGGGGTCTATCTGATCATGAAGACTAGCCGTATAGAAATTCTTGCAAAATGCATTTGATGAGACTGGAGAGAGTAGGCTATCATTTGAGGGTAATTTGTATGGCTTGAAGTTTTAATTCTTGAGACAATGTCACATTTGTTTTCTCCACTTCCCCATAGGATTACATGTTTTACTGGGGAAAAATCTAACTGTTTAGTCTCCACTCATTGTACTGCATCTATAACTGTCGTTTTATTTCCAAACGTAAAGTTCTGGTACCGCATCTACAAGCAGCGACGCCGATATTCTAGTAGCGGCGGTACAATGTGAACCAGTTCGAATTGACCTAAGGAAAGTGACAGATGTTCACTGAAACTTCGGTAGAAATAAAACTATCTAATTAGTAGAAGATGATTCAGTCTATACTTCTTGGTAAATATCAGATTTTAATTAGACGTTTCGACCGGTATCCACCGTTCTTCATCAGTGAATGCATTGAAAATGAAATGTACAAATTTTGCGGAACAAAGAATAATTCTTATGTTCTAAATAAACAAAACAGGTAACGGCTATGGTGTTCTAAAAATAAATAACACATCTAACTATTGATGTGTTCTTAACTTAATAATGTAAATAGGTGTTCCACCTCAATAGTTACCTGTGTTTATTGTATCCTGGATGACCAATCTTCACAAACGTATCTTATTAGTAGAATCTGACAAAGTGACAAAATACATTAACAAATTTTCAAGTTTCTTTCACAAATGTGAATTTTTAACATCAATGAAACACTCACCAAGTACGTCTTTGACACAGGTGAACATCGTGGTTGGATCACAAGATTCCTCAGTTCCTGCGGGCAAAAAAAGATGAAAGAAGCAGTGTTTTCTAAAAGACCAAACAATAATAACAGAACGGTCCTAATGGATTTTATATTGTACCTGGTAAGTCGTAAGCTCGACAGCTGCAGTTGCTGACCCCGTGTTTGCTTCTGCACTCCAGATAGCAGCCGTTCAACGTGTAGGTGTCGTAATACTCCAGCTGTAGGTCCTGGCAGACCCCCCACGGAGGCACGTGGTTCTCGTACTGGGGAGGGGAAATGTTGAATAATGTTACAGTCATGATGTACGTAAAATGATGTGATCACCCTAGGATCTCCGTGATCAGTTTCATTCATCGATAATTTACATTGTGGAATATAACTCTTTACATTTGGGACAGTACTGTAAACATCGCATTAAATACTAGTAACCATGTACATTTATCAACAAGCTTTCACATTGTATCCTTATTGCCAAATATGTAATTTACACCTGTTTTTGAAAGACTTGAAACCAAACTTAAAATATTTCAAAGCTAAAATTGCCAATATGCCAATGATAGATATCCCTTAGATACACCTGTTAATTCAATTACAGATCAATGATCAATGATTGTTGCCCTTCTCTCTTTCACCCACTTTTGTTATACCTCATGTAAATGTCTTTTTCCATTGTGCTCCAATGATGTACATGTTCGTCTTATTATGTATTATACTGAAATACTGAATAAAGTTGTTTTAAAAATTAAAAAAAAAACATGTATATTCATAAATACTATGCGTTTGAAACCGCATATGTAAGAAGCGGCGCCTATCCTGCAGTACAATGCAAACCTGTTTTAAGTACCATTACGAAGGTGGCAGACGGTCAGTTAGGTTTGAGGACCTACCAATGTCTGCTTGACGGCAATGAAAGCGCTGTTGCCCGGCGCGAGGGCAATTCCTTGGGTGTCCATCATGGGAGGTTCCCTCGGATCGTGCACCAGGAGTTTCAGTCCGACTTCAGAATTCCCACCAACGGAAAAACTTTCGGTGTATTGGTCCTGTAAAATTATGATGACCATCAGTACAATGTAGCAGCCAACAGTCTATCTTATGCTGTGATCAAAATCACGCCGGTGCCCGTCGGAGATATGTAGCCCCGGTCAGGCTCTGAAGCTATAAATTTGTCCCGGTGGACTGACGGATATACCGCGGGGGTACTTAACAGTGTTGTCACGGGTTGGTCACGGTGTCTATTTATCACCGGGTATCACCGGGTCCCGGATTGATTTTAATTCCAAATTCAAGAGCTAGAATCCGGTGCCCGGCTGCGCCCAATATAACCGGCTAGTCGCAGAGTCTCCGACGGGGCCATGTAGGGACCAAGCCCGAAAGTGCAACAAAACAGCCAATGAACGACCCGCTGGGGCCCCTACTTCCAATTCAAACTCTTGTTTGTTCTATGGAAAGCAACCGCCAATTTCAACTAGAATTGGATGGATTCCAGGAGTAATGATGAACATGACCTGCGGTCATCATCAAAGAAACAAACCTGTTTATAGCTACCAATTACATTTAGATAAAAGCTAATTTACTAGATTATCCATTTACTATGAAAGAAGTTCTAGCTTGCGTGAAACAATTAAAGTCTGGAAAGGCCTGTGGTATAGATTCTATTTATAATGTAATGTTAAAGCAAAACATTTTGTACTTTGTGTAATAGTTGTTGCCATACATTGTACCATGTACAAATGTCGTACAATAAAGTTCTCTCCATTATCATCATATCTATGTGACGGGTCGTTTAGTCTAAATAGCTGCTGTCACGTCGCGTGTCTGCTGCGTAATACAAAAGGGCGCTCATACAGGCCTTACAGATTCAGGGGCTTGTGTGACACGCAAAGAGTTTCCGTCTCCTAGGAGGACTTCCGTCTCCTAGGAGGACTTCCGACCAAGGATGCAAGGTTCCTCCTATCCCTAACCCATGTGTCATGGCGGGTGCGTCATGCCCCTAAGGCCTTCCACTGCCACAAAGGCCTGTTACTGCAACTAGCCGCAGCTAGGTACTCATTTACACCTAAGTTAGGTGAGAAAAGTCGTGTAAAGTGCCTTTCCCAAGGGCACAAGATCGGTGACACAACAAGATTCGAACTCATGGCCTCTTGGGCCGGAGCCCAACGATCTGCCGATTGCGCCACGCGATCTCACACGGTGGTTAATGAAATGAATGAAGACCTTTATCATACGTTTTTGCTTTCTAACAAGCTAAGTACAGGTCAAGGTGAATAGGGTAATATATTAGTAGCCATACAGATACAAAGGTAGGCATGGCGTGGTCGGCAGAAGGGCTGATATAACAGCTGCACAAATACAGATACAGAACACTCACTTCTTCAATGTCAACGATGACTTTCAGTCCATTTCCACTCCCCTGCATGGTCTGTTTAAGTGGGCTGTCGGTGTCGGCGTTAAAAGTGAAGCAGTTCCCGTAGTGGCCGAAGGAATGGGTGAAGTTCTGTAAATGACAAAATATTACAAGGAATATATAGTTAGTAATCATAGCACACTTTCAAAGTTACCTGGCCTTAACCAGAAGTTCTTCTAAATATGGTGGACGATACCGACTTTTTGCCACCTTTGACCCATCGCTTACGTCATCAATCCATACGGTCAGGGTAAGAATATCTTGTGATATATTAGATCTTCCCAGATGGTGGTAAACCATTGAACTGTAAACACACTAGTCGATACAGCGCATCTGATGACTTACCAGCTGAGAACATGTGGTGCCTCTCCATTCGCAAAATGGCATGCGAGTCCACGTAACGTTGAAACCTTTCTGCAAGACGAGGTCCTCCACTTTCGTGCCCTTATAGGTGATGAAATATGAATTGACATTAACATAGGGTTAGGGTTAGGGTTAGGGTTAGGGTGAGGGTTAGGGTGAGGGTTAGGGTTAGGGTTAGGGTTAGGGTTAGGGTTAGGGTTAGGGTTAGGGTTAGGGTGAGGGTTAGGGTTAGGGTGAGGGTTAGGGTGAGGGTTAGGGTGAGGGTGAGTGTGAGGGTTAGGTTAGGGTGAGGGTGAGGGTTAGGTTGAGGGTGAGGGTTAGGGTTAGGGTTAGGATTAAAATTAGAGTTAGGGTTAGGGTTATGGCTAGGATAGAAGTGAAAAGAGGTTTCCTGTCAACGAACATGGGTTTTCAAGGTGCGCTCAAATTTATTAACAGAAATGTTCTTAAATACACTGCTTAAGAACAAGATAGGTAAGATAAAACAGAATTGTATCTTTACATTACAGAAGGCATCCCAGGCTTCAATGCTGATGTTGGATGCCATAGAATATTCATATATTATACATTTGAACATAGAATAAATCAGTACATCAAATTCATTAGATTATTATTAGCATATTCATCAAGTACTGATGACATCAGCAGCAGGATAACATAAACAACACCAACGAAACAATCAATTTCTTAAAATGACAAACTCAATAATAAGTAAGGCTTATATTTGACTTAAGCGTAACGATATTTCCGTTGGTTTGCCAACCCTGGCTGTTGCATGTAGTTGTATCATAACCAAATCATGCCCTGATTGGCTAACGTTCGCTGCAAAAAAATAGACCTCACAGCAAACCTTAAAGTGATCGTAAAGGTTCCGTTTAGCAGACTTTAAAGCGTGCTGAAAGCTTAAGAACGGATTCTATGCAGTGCTCACCTCAAGAGTAGAGTTGACCGTTTCATCGGGCGCCACGCCCAACGACAGTAACGTGGGGATGTCCATCTGAACACCGTACAGGAACGTGGACAGGTACGACCAGTCCACCGCCTTCAGTTTGTTGGCATCAAACCTGAATGGAAATTGTCTACGTTACACTCAATAGCACACTACTGAATATCTGAATTTCTCTCTTCACCAGCTGCCAAGCTTATCATGATAACAACCTGTACCAAGCTATTTGTCTCTTCAAGGCTGGCGCTTCTCTGCGTAATAGTACAAATAAGCAATAAAAGGCTTTAAAATGTTACAAAGTCTCAATGGCAGCGGCAGTGAGACCGAAATGACTATCTTAGAGAGCCCGTAGAGAGTGCATTGAACAGGTCAGTCAATTACAATGACATCAGTGACAGCGCTAGCAATGATAACGACACTTTCTGCACCTAAGGGGCAGTGCTTGAGACAGCCGATGCACGAGTACAATTCTCAATGCTAGTGAACAATGAAATATATCTTGTGATTCCTAGCCCTGCTTATTGTGTGGTATATAAAAAGTAAAATTTAAGGATATTGCAGGCAGATACCACTTTACCAACTGAAGCCACTATTTTCACATTCAATAGAAGACCTAAAACACCTGTGTGCGTTTGAGAAATACAGTTGGCCCTCTCTACAGTGCCCATTCCGCCTATTGAAAAAGCTTGGGCCAAAGAAAAATGAACAAAGGCCATATGGTCTTAATGAAGAGGTAGTCACTATTTAAGTTTAACTGTACTTACTTGTTCATGTTGCAGATTGTGACGGCTGGAAATGTCAACTCATCGGCAAACTCCAACTTGGTATCGGTGATGGTGTCGTAGTTGAAGTAGGACTGCATCCTAATGTGTGTGGTTCCAGCGCATATAAGTAGGTAATCAATGATATATCAGCACGTACCAAGACCGCAACAACACCCTCATATTATTTCAAGTCAAAATCACATAGAAAACCACTTTCACATGAGATAGACTAATGCATTCATTGCAGTGCACTTATCGTCTCTACATGCCTGAAAAGACCGCAACATCATGTTCATCCCAGGTCGTTGTTAACCCAACAAAATGGCGATAACCCTTCCCATCATACATCTCTCCCTTAGGACACAAAATGGCGGCGCCGTAGGTCGAGAACTAATCCAATACAGGTTTTGCTATTGTAAACCTATAATTACAAGTACTTACATGGAGCCAAACATGTATCCGAAGCCGGTGTAAGAGCCCAGGATGGCAAGCACCCACAGGGCCCGGAGGGCGCCGCCCGGGGAAATGACTAACTGGAACACGAGATGAAAGAGCAAGTTCAATTACATTACACGACACTGACTTGATTTTATGAATGACATCCGCGAGCAAATTGATTTTTGCCAGTCAAAACAAAACTGTGGCTACGTGAACATATGATCTACGGCATGGAAAAGACGTAAATGTTTGGTATTTCTTGTCTATTTCGATATGTTTGCTTTTCTCCAGTCGCGATTTTCATTTTCTCATTGTTAGGCCAGTGCTCGTACAACCTAATTTCGACACGTCAGGGCCCATCGGTGTGTTATCTTTTACAAAAGAAACTCTTACTGTATTCTACTTGAATTAAATGCTGTCCAAATAGGTAAATATTTTATTTTCATAGGTAAATATTTCATTTTCAAACACCGCAACAGGCGTATTAGTTTGAATTCATTTATGTCGTATATTTCATTTTATTTTAAATTAGAAAGTATTATAGCGAGAAGACTTGACAAAACTAAAAAGCATATCGGTAAATGGGGAAAAGTAATTGATTATATTTGATTTGATATGTCTTATACATTATGTATTGCTGCAATGGTAATTGGGGTACAACTTCTAGAACCTTATTTGTCACCACCTTCACTTTATTTTAATCATCAGTTCTATAGTTTTTCACGTGTCATTCTGTTTATGATTTACGTGCCATACACGTGTTTGTATGTGTTTTATGTTCTTTGAAAATCAATAAAAATTATCTTTAAAAAAATGCTGTCCACTGAAATTATAGATAAACATCAATAATTCAACAAGGCCTTTTCTAGAGGAGCTTAAATCTTAGGTTGTCAACATTATGAAGACAAATCACGGCTTTACATAACATAACTTCTGGTGTAATCTGCAGAAATTCTTCAGATCCCTCATCGAAATTTTAACTGATGAATATTTCAAAACGATCGTCCTAACGAGTGCCTTTGAGGAATTAAAAATCACGAAAACAAGAACAGCACCAATGACTAAGCCAGGCCTGTCATGAGTAAACAGGAACTGATCTTCAAAGAAGACAAAAAGTACTGGACTCCAACACTAAATCACCTTTTCCATGGGAGAAACCAAAACGGCATATGGGAAGGGGGTTTCAAAGTCCTTTTTTAATACAGTTTTCATTGCAATTTGAATCCATCGTTCGTTTATTCAAATACAATTCAATCTCTACAACTGGATAAAAACGGATATTTACTTCCGGACGTTTCGAGTGACATCCATCACTCTTCTTCAGCTTTGATAGAATGAACTAGTCAGAACAATTCAATACAAGTACAGCTAACTAGAAAAACTGGTTTAACCACTAAATCGTTAGGATCGTATGCAAAAGGTTACACAAATGTAAATCATGTTAGCATAGTTCCTATGGTCAGACAACACCATAGGAAAAACTATTGTCCTTTGTGGTGCAAGGCAAGACAATATCCGTTTTTATCCAGTTGTAGAGATTGAATTGTATTTGAATATTGCTTACCTGGATGTCTAACCTTCATAAACGCATCGTTCGTTTACTTGATATCCCTAATCAGTTTGTGTGTTGTTGTTTTAAACCAACGGAACACATGTAGGCTACCCCGCGGATAAAGGTGAACTAGCGTCAAAGGATATTTCTTTATTCATCCCTTAAAGGCATAGCGCTTCAGCATACTAGTAATATTTTCATCTGTTTGTTACATTTCACCAGTACCACAGACAAAGCAACAGTTGATGTGTCGTCGTGTGTGGTGTGTGGCGTAACTTGTAGCGCGTTCGGCTCAGAATCTATAGGTCCCGAGTTCGTACCCCCGACGTTGTGCCCTTGGGAAAGGCACTTAACCTGACCTTCCTCACTTCCACAGCCAGGTGTAAAAATGGGTACCTGACTCTTTTTACAGCCCAACACATAAACCATACTCTCCCCGATACCTTTGACAGCTTTCTAAATTTTCGCTCGCAGTTTCACAATCATCAAACTCGCCAAAGCACAAATCTACACATCCCCCTATTCAGAACCTCTCTTGCCCAAATGTCTGTTAAATACAAGTGTGTTAGAATATGGAATGATCTTCCCCCCTCCCTTAAGAATCTAACTTCCTCTCTTCTGGCTTTTAAACGTAATCTGAAAATCCATCTGTCAATCCATCCAAGCCCCCTGTAGTAGCCACATTCTTTTTCTTTTTAAATCATATTATCTTAATTTATTCCATTATTTCATTATCCTTATTGCATTATTATCATTTTCTAAGTATTATGTTGATTTATTATTTATTGTTAAGTCAAACCATTAATTACTTGTTTATCCTTATTGCATCATTATCATTTTCGTTGTATTACGTTACTTTATCATCCATTGTTAATTCAAACCATTAATTACTTGTTTATCCTTATTGTATCATTATTATTCTATGTATTACTTTACTTTATTACTGTATATCATAATCAACTTTGTTTAGTTTAAAGGAGGAGGGCTAAGTATAAGCTTCACAACCTTTTTCCCTCCTCCTGCACCTGTTTTATCCATTGTTTTCGTTTTGTGTTTTAATGTAATATTTTGTGTGCGAATAAATAAACAAACAAACAAACAGACTTCTGTCGGGGAGGTAAGAAAAGACTACCTTTACCTTCTGTCTGTACTGTGTATGTGGCACTGTTGATATAAGTTACAACTTGAGTGCAGTTCTATATTGTCCT
Source organism: Branchiostoma floridae x Branchiostoma belcheri (assembly GCA_019207045.1). NCBI lineage: Eukaryota > Metazoa > Chordata > Leptocardii > Amphioxiformes > Branchiostomatidae > Branchiostoma > Branchiostoma floridae x Branchiostoma belcheri. The sequence continues at coordinate 30,626,340 of CM033025.1, read as the reverse complement.
CGTCTATCCAAAAGCAAATAAAAAACAGTTGATTTTACCCTGTTGAATCCATGGAGGCTGGTGTTACTGGCAAATTCTTTCTCAGGGGACTCTTTGTCGTCCTCGGGCGACATGGCGGAAGGTTACAACAGCGTGAAGCGGACGGGAAAAAACACCATGAACCTGAAAATATCAAGACACAGCAATTTTTCGAGCATGTCGGCCGAATGGTGGAGAGCATGTCAGTCGACCCCCTTTCACTAAAAAAGCAACCTGTTTGCGACCTAAATTGGATGTAAATTTGTCTAACTCTTGACTTTATGATTGGAATATCATACAAAATGCAAAAGAATGATTGAAAAGACAGCAGAACACGCAAGGCGTGGAATTTTTTTTATTTTTTATATCTTTGCTATTTGTTGAGCGTAAATTGCTTGGTCGCAGCTAGTTCGCCACCATGGTGCTATGAGGACCGACCGAAATTTTTGTTTGCAGGCAGCTTTGTGGCGCTCTCAGTTTAACGCTCAATTAGCGTACAAATGTAACAAAAGAACGCGGACACTGTTCACTTAGGGTTTGACTAAAGAAAAATCTAAATCAAGACAAAACATTTTGCCGGTATTTTTTTCCACTATCCGAAAACTTGTCCTACAGGTGTTATTCATTCATTTAATTATTTGTTCTTTTACCATATCTCCCTCAATAGCTAACCATTGGTTTTTAGCTAGGTCCTGGATACACACAGTACAATATTTAAAACATATCGTCAAATCACAAAACCGTATCCAACTCATAGATAGCCTTTACCTGTGACAGGTCATAAGGGTTATCAGCTTATTTAACACCTGCAAAGATACACATGCCCATTTGACAAATTGCTAGTAAAACATGTAAATGTTTACTCGCTGTCGCAGAGAGAGTAGACACTCAGACAGTCCACTGGTCAAACCCGTATGTTTTGAATCCCACGCAACAAATCATAACAGTTGATTTGAAAAAAAAATCACTTCTCAAAGTCTGTAAGTAATGATGTTCTCATCGTCACTCCTTCCTAGCAAAATGCTTGTTTCGTCTGAGTAAAACGGTCAGTTTAAAGCTTGGCTGGTCGTACTGCTTATCTGATCTTATACCGTAAGCAACTCAGAACGATCATGACACGGTAAATGCCTGTTCGATCAATCCTTCGTTGGCATTCTTTTTAATGTACGTCTAGCATTGGGAAACTCTTAGCGTCTGCCTTACCTGTACATGTACAGATGTGTTCAGGAGCCAAGGATGTACCGCCATACGTTGTGGCTGGGACAGCGGCAGATCAAATTTATTCACTCGCCGTTCCTTTATTCGCTCACCTTTGACTGACCGAGAGGACACACAGCAAATGACGTCATAGGAAGTACAATGGCCTTCCTGTCACTGTGCTCAATTTGAATGTTTGTTTGTTTGTGTTTTGTAACGGATACGCTGTACTTTTGTGCCAACAATCCGACTTTGGCAGAAATGATAAATGTAGATATGTAAGGCATAGGTCGAACTGTCTAAAATTCAGCGGAACGGACCGTATAATAGCCTGTTTATATTTGCTTCACTCGCAAGTGAAATCCACGAGTTTGGACGTTTACACAATATCCAGTCTTTATGGATGCTCCAGTAGGGCAGAACGCCCTTTCCTGCTACGAATGACTCTCCCCGGCGCGATCGGTTACAGTCTATATCACGTGCTCTATCGGAACGTGAAAACCTAGAACTTAGCCAGCGTTTTGATCCATTAAGCAGAAAGGCAACCATTCCAAACAAGATGATTATGTTACCTGGTGACTTATTCAAAGAATAAGTTTACAAAACTTGTTCATGAATAAGTGATTTCAGTAGGACAGGTCGTTCAGTGTAAAGTAAGTATAGAGTTCATACGCGGTGTAATAGCGCAGTACGTCGTACGTAGGGAAAGATCAGAGGGCGTCGTAGGATGAGGTAATAAGAGCGTATTTACGTCAGGCACGATGCAGAACCAGTATGCAGGTGATATGTACAATTATTTGATGGCTCTTCTTGTTCGTCCGTCGGCATCGACGATGACCAATGACATCACGTTGTCTCGTCAGGATTGGTGAGTCCTACTGCGGCTGATGAGTCCAACATGAGCTCTACAGGTTCTGCCACAAACAGGTAGACAACTTTTTTTTCTTTTCTGGGTGATTTGATTCTAACTCACACACAGGCAAAGAAGACACGAAAGATTGTCTGCTATAGTACTGTTTTCTTGATGGATCAAAAACGCCACCTGGCAATTCTTATTAAAAGTGCAACTATCTCATGTCAAAGAAGCTAAAGTCCCATAGATGAAAAGCGATCTCATAGTCCCAGTTGGGATCTAACGACATAATTATGTCCACTGTGTAGTTTATCTCTTTACACATCAGCTGGACTGTCTGTGGTTGCTATTATATACGTCTATTTCTAAACGAAACATAAAGTTAACGTACACAGCGCCTCACGGGAACTGGTGCAATTCTATTGCAGTTCGAGTGAGCATTGCCCGATGACGCTTTTGATTCATGATAATGAAGCTGATTTGAAACAGACAGACACCGCCTTGGAGGCGTAGCCAAAATATATTCCCTTTCATGGGAGACAAAAAACTGTACAAATAGGCGATTTGCCGGGCTGTGGCCTCATGCCTTTACAGACGAACGCTTGGTTTGATCCACAAACAAAGCTGGACACGGGAGGTCACGCGTGGGCTCTGCACAAAGACGCACAACTTTAGAAAACCGCTCTTAAGAGCTTGTCACCCAGAACGGTTGAGATCACATGAAGAGTGAGAGAATGTGTCATTCTCAAGCCATTTTGCTGAACAATTGTTACCAGGCAAACAATAGGCAAGATTTTATGTGAATAGAAATCTGGGTATTTTTGTTGTGTTTTGCTGTGATCTTCTTTCTGTAAGAGTAAGAGGGTATGCTAACGGTTACAAGTGTGTGTGTTAATGATAATGATTTGATTTAATTTGTGTGTATGTATGAACTGTAACGCTAACATGACATCTAGCCTTACTACAGAGAGAGGGAGATGGCAAAACCCTAGTCCAGGTAGCGTTTAATGGTACTTTAACAGTGCAGCTAGCTTTGATGCCAGTGTGTACCTAGGGCATGGTAAATACCGTTGGACATATTATTTCAATCGCAAATAACTCAGTATTTTGCGACCACGAATACATGCAATGACTGCCGAACGTATGAACTTATGAGACCAGTGGAAATTATTGGGCACGCCTCTGGGGTGCAGTTTATTTTGTCGACAAGGCCTGATACCGCAAATCCAGCAAATTGCCTATTTGTAGAGTTTGCTGTCTCCATTGAAGGGGAATTTATTTTGGCCACGCCTCCAAGGCGGTGACTGTTTTGTCGAGAAGGCCTGGGGCCACAGCCCAGCAAATTATCGATGTGTAAAGTTTGTTGTCTCCGGTGAAGGGGAATTTATTTTGACCACACCTCTGGGGTAGAATTTATTTTGTCGACAAGGCCTGAGGCCACATCCCGGCAAATTGCCTATTTGTACAGTTTATTGTCTCCCTTGAACGGGAATTTATTTTGGCTACGCCTCCAAGGCGGTGTCAGTTTCGTCGACAACTGAGACGTTTACTCGCATCTCGTAACACATATCACGTGACATATAGTAAACACGGTTGGTGTCAAATAGAATCTTTTATTCAATAGCAACATTATTTTTTTATCACACGCACAATGAATGAGTCGTATCTGTGTACAAAATGAGCAAAAATTCCACATACTTTAAAAAGACAAACATACACTGCCATTTCAATGTCAAAGTAACATTTTTCGTAGATTCAAACCACTCTTGTTCACAAATGAGTACAAATAGGTCACATAGCTTAGATCTCTTTGCGTAATTAGCTGTGGGATAATATTACAGTGCAATTGTTATATTAATGATGAAATATTCAAAGATAAGAAAATACAATGATAAAATTTTTAAAGAAACAAAATAATATCTTAGATTAGCAAACAATAGTTCCCATTTGCCAATAACTCAGTGGAAATTAAACCCAGAAATGAGTCGTAAATACCACGGTTAAAATATAAGTTATGAAAAAGTAATAAATATTTTGCAACTGAAATGAACATGTTCACCATATCTACAACATTTATCTTCACCATTATATTTACACTAAAGTTAGCGAATAAGCATTACGCTTCGTCTCTAGCCCTCCACTTCGAGTTCGAAATGCTTCACTAAATATTTTTTCTACATGTTCTGCCACTAGATTAAAACAGTTCTTGTTTACAACTTAGTATCAAGTATTAAACAAAGACGTTAAGCACAAAACAATTTCTGTTTATAACTTACTATAGTATTTGTAGACTTTAGAGTCGTATGAAGAACTGGAAGTATGATTTGTAATATCCATTGTTCATCAACAACATCAGAAGGGTGTTTATTGTGTACAGACGTCTTTTTAAAAATAAAACTGTTACGACTAAATGCGCTTTATTTTGGTTACATAAACACTTAAATCCATTTATCTTATTTCTTCTATTCATTTTCTGTCATTTTTATCCAGGCTTGACACTGCTTTGCAGTGGGGCCCTGCGTTACACAAATAAAATAAAACGAGTAATGTACATACAGTGACATACAACTGAAAATTACATAGAAATTTAAGAAGTCAATCTTCACTTGCGTCCCACAAATGAAATAAAACAAGTACTGTGCACACAGTGACATACAAACTGAAAATTACTATTGAAGAAGTCGATCTTCACTTGTGAAAGGCTGTGTTAGGGTCTTTGGGTTTCACTTTTACCACCTTGGGACGCCGATGTTTTCCGAAGAACACCAGCAGCCACTTCAGTAGGAACTCGCACACCTCCAGGAGGGACAGCACGCTAGCCCCTATAAACAGCCCCATCATTCCTCCTATGTTACCTGTGGGGGGAGTGCGCACAGTTGGTTTGCTTTCTACTTGAATTTGGATTGAAATATAAGCCGTGCGTATACTTTCAAGTCCGTATGAGGTCCGTATGGAAGTCTTAGCCTCTACCAGGCTCCTAACCTTTACCTTTACCTTACCTTTACCTTTAGCCTCTACCAGGCTCCACAGGTCACAACTAGGAGACATTCCAGAGGAGTATGGTTTGCGACCAGCTGATTTCGCTTGCATGTCATCTGGCCAATTTTCTATCATTTTTTATCTAGAGACCTTTGGAGCCTAGTAGAGGCTTAAACATCTAGACGAACCTCACACAGACATGACTATATACGCACGTGAGAGCCCACCTTAAGAAAACTATAAATGCCGACATTTGCTCGCGAGCAAATACAACATATTTCAATTTCTCCCTCCCCATGCCAAAGCCGACTGTTCCATATCGACACTTTATAGGAATTTACCGTCAAAACATTATCCTACTTCCAAATTGATTTTTCAAAAGTTGAGTTTTCAGAAGTAGAATAATAAAACAACCATGAAAGGCAACCAAATAAATGCAATAGTGCCATATACCCATATATACCCATAATTATCTTACCATTTTAGCGCAAGTTTTAAACATTTAACTGATTTGTTGTAACTCTTAGTTCGGGAATTTAACGATGAACGACAAACAACGTTCTGGATAAAATGTGGAAAGGGTTACAAATCAACGACTCGGTCCATAAACTTTGACCTTATACCACAATGCATCACGTCTGCACTAGGAACTATGAGATGGCTAATTCTCACGTACTTGCCAGCTGCCCTTCGTCCATGGCTTTCAGCTGCCTGATGTTCTGGTAATTCAGTTTCTCGTAGTACACACTAAAGGCTACAGCGTTTTTCCTGGAACAAAAATGTAGGAAATTGAGAAAAACTGCTATCTATGTTGGCCTACTGTTTTAGTTTCATGTTTGAAATGAAATCTCGTGACGAAGGTAGGTGGAGGTACATGACCTCGTATGTTGGGATGTCTTACAACTATATTGTGTTGGGGGGGGGTCTATTTGCTGAAAAAATGTATGTTTGAAAATTAAAGATGGCGGATCTAACATAGCGACAAGCTTACGAATACTTGCATCATTATTATGAAATGTCATAGTCCTTTCTATTTACAAGACATGTCTGAGCAGACATAAACGCTCTGTTTATTTGTTTATTTGGCCTTTACATTGTTTTCTAATAATCTGGTGTTCATACTACAAGTAGTTTAGGAGTTATGGAGGGGGCTCAAAGGCACCCTTTGACGACCCATGATGACTACAAAGGTCCAGTCTGTACATACTATAGGGTCAACAGAACCTTGGACAATGTTGTCACCTAGATTGGTCTGGCTTTCAATATTTTGGCGACGCGTCAGGGGCTAGCTCAACAGTATAGTGTGCGTCAGTTTGGCAAGGATTCCCAGTAATTTTTGGAATTCTTCTGTCGCCATCGCAATAAGTTTTATTTGCCAAATTCATTGTATTTGCGGCAAACTTACTCCAAGTAGGTTGGTTCCATCCCTAACAACGGGCCAACATACTCCCGGGTGTGTTTGTTAGGAAACCCAGCGAAGGACACGGACGTGCTGTATGACGTTATACTGCAGGGCACAGGACAGTCACACGTCAGCACTCCTCTGGTTACCTGAACTGTAACGGTAGGGAGAAATTAACTTTTGTTCAGCTCAGTACTTAAGCGTCACGGTCATTCTTTGGGTCCCTATAAATTATTATCATTCTCCATAAAATGTCATATGCCTTTGTATGACTCCCGTATCAATTGGGTTAACTATTGTACGCCAATACTACTGGTAGAATCCGACGAGGGAGCAAAATACATGTGCCAAAGTTGCCATATTTTACAAATGTAAACTGTACCTAGCAATGAGAAGACTCACCAAGTACGGCTCTGACACAGGTGAACATCGTGGTTGGATCACAAGATTCTTCCGTTCCTGTGGGTATGATAAGATCGAAGAAGTGTTATTTTCCATTAGACCAATAATAACGACAATGGTCCAACATGGGCTAAATGCATTTAGCTAGATAATTAGAATAAAAAGAGTAGAAAGGAACGTCATATTCTATCTAAATCATAGTCTCTACCCTCTTCTTGACGCATGTGTACACAAATTTATAGTTTTTCTATTACATCGTAGTCTTTAGATGACTTAATGTATCTGAACATTTCGTCCTTCGTTAAACGTAATATGATCTAATGAAAGGGTACTTAAAAGAAATTTGCAAATTACAGTGTACAATGAACTTCGTTATCTACATAATCATCGTTACAACAAGCACATATTCTGTCCTTTGGAGGACTCTCGGGGAATCTACCAGCTTCAATTTGCAGTGTGTGGTCGCTAATCCTTTGTTTAGACATGCTTTGGAAGTTATTGTAATTTTGTACATCTAGTTATTTTCTCATTCATATGTAAGCTTCAATCTTATTAATACCAGGAAGGTCGTGAGGCACTCTATATTGTACCTGGTAAGTCGTAAGCTCGACAGCTGCAGTTCCGGACCACGTGTTTACTCCTGCACTCCAGATAGCAGCCGTTCAGCGTGTAGGTGTCGTAATACTCCAGCTGTCGGTCCTGACAGACCCCCCACGGAGGCACGTGGTTCTCGTACTGAGGAAGGGGGCAACGTAATATGATGAGACCGATCTTCGTGAACAGTTCTACCATGTTCCAAGATGGCCGCCACATGGAATCATTTTCAGATGTGGTGGTCACCTTGCATTTTTAGGGGTCATCCGGAGTCATGCACCGCAAAACAATTGTCCTTGTACACATTGGAAACCAATATTGTTTTATTGAATTGATGTTTCTGTGACCATCTGTCAAATTCCTAAGGACAACTGTGACTGGTTCACATTATGCTGCAGCATAGGTGTTGTTTTTTTTCAAACCCAGTCACATTTTAGGACCGACGCAAACATAGATGATAATTGCTTTAATGTTATCATAAGTTTTTACTTTACAAAAATCATTGCAAACTAACAATCATCATTAAACTTTTTACATTTGGGTCAGAATTATAATCACCGCATGAGATATGTATAGGTTATGTTAAATACTTTGCGTTTGGAAACCGCATATGTAAGCAGCGACACCTATGCTGCAGTGCAATGCAAACCAGTTTAAAGCACCATTCGGAAGGTGATAGACGATCAGCTATGTTTTAAGACCTACCAGCGTCTGCTTGACGGCAATGAAAGCGTGGTTGCCCGGCGCGAGGGCGATGCCCTGGGTGTCCATCATGGGAGGCTCCCTCGGATCGTGCACCAGGACTTTCAGCCCAACTTCAGCATTCCCACCAACGGTAAAACTTTCTGTGTACTCGTCCTGTAAAAATTATAATGACCATATCAGTACAATGAAGCCGCCACGAATCTGTCTTAAGCTGTGGACAAAGTTGCGCCTGTGCGTCAAGAGCCGGGCCCCTGTCGGCTCTTAAGCCAGAAATATGTTAAGGTGGACTGCTGGATACAGTGGAGTACCTTGCAGTGTCTTCACGTGTATTTGTCAACTGGTCCCGGATTGATTTTAATTCCAAATAAAAAAAAATCAGGGCCCGACTGCGCCCCAAAATGGCCTGGTAGATGCGGGTGTCCCACGGGGCCATGTAAGACTTACATCGGAAAGTACAAGAAAACAGCCCAATTACGTGTACTCCCCGACGTGGCCCCTATTGTGAAAGTAGCATGATTTTGACTACTTCTTGCTCTTAACAATTGCAATAGCTTCACCGCGGAACTTTCTAAGTAAAGGGATCACGGAGGAGCCAACTGTGGCTAGAATTGGATGATTTCCAAGAGTAATGAACGGTCATCCCATTTTAAAAAAAACTGTTTATGGCTACCAATTATATCATCATCATACCTATGTGACGGGTCGTTTAGTGTAAATAAATAACTTCGTGCCGCGTGCCTTACAGATACAGGTACAGATATAGATACAGGGGGTTGTGTGACACGCAGAAGGCCAAGGGTAGCCATGCAGATACAGGCGTGTCGTGATACTAAGAACGACTGGTATAGCAACTACACACATACAGATACAGATAAAGATACAGGCGTGGTGTGATACTAAGAACGACTGGTATAGCAACTACGCAAATACAGATACAGATAAAGATACAGCGTGGTGTGATACTAAGAACGACTGGTATAGCAACTACACAAATACAGATACAGATAAAGATACAGGCGTGGTGTGATACTAAGAACGACTGGTATAGCAACTACGCAAATACAGATACAGATAAAGATACAGCGTGGTGTGATACTAAGAACGACTGGTATAGCAACTACACAAATACAGATACAGATAAAGATACAGGCGTGGTGTGATACTAAGAACGACTGGTATAGCAACTACACAAATACAGATACAGATAAAGATACAGAAACTTTGAGATAAAGATACAGGCGTGGCATGATTCTAAGAACGACTGGTATAGCAACTACACAAATACAGATACTGAAACAGATAAAGATACAAGCGTGGTGTGATACGAAGAAGGACTGGAATAGCAGCTACACAGATGCAGAATGATATAGATAGAGATACAGGAAGCTTACTTCTTCAATGTCGACAATGATCATAAGTCCATTTCCAGTCCCTTGCATGGTCTGTTTCAGTGGGTTGTTGGCTTCAGCGTTAAAAGTGAAGCAGTTCCCGTAGTGGCCGAAGGAATGGGTGAAGTTCTGCAGATGACAGAATATTAGGATAAGTTACCAATTATAGAACACTTTGAAATTAAAATGTACCTGGCCTTAGCCAGGACGGTGGACGATACAGACTCTTGTCACTTATTCCATAGCTCACGTCAGAAGTCCTTGTCTGACCAGTAAGCAAAGTATGCCGTGATTTTTTTCCCCAGGTAGCAACAAGCCATTGAACTGTAAACTCGTGGGATCGTGTGGCACAGCGTCAGCGTGTTTGTTTGGCTCAGGACCGAGGGGTCTCGAGTTCGAATGCTGCCGTGTTACCGATCTTCTGCCCTTTACACGGCTTCCCTCATTTCACTTGGGTGAAAATGAAAATTCCCCAGCATGTTGAAGTGGGTAGCCTCAAAAGAAAGAAGAAGAAGGAGAAAATTTTGGGTAAAACTGTACGATACAGCGTCTCTAATTACAACTTACCTGCTCAGTACATCGGGTACCTCTCCACGTGCAAAGAGGCATGCGAGTCCACGAAACGTTGAAACCTTTCTGCAAGACGAGATCCTCCAATTTCGATCCCTGTTAGGTCATGAAATATGAATTTCCATTACCACAGGGTTAGGGTTAGGGTTAAGGGTTAGGGTTAGGGTTAAGGGTTAGGGTTAGGGTTAGGGTTAGGGTTAAGGGTTAGGATTAGAGTTAGGGTTAGGGTTAGGGTTAAGGGTTAGGGTTAGGGTTAGGGTTAGGGTTAGGGTTAGGGTTAGGGTTAGGGTTAGGGTTAGGGTTAAGGGTTAGGGTTAGGGTTAGGGTTAGGGTTAGGGTTAGGGTTAGGGTTAGGGTTAGGGTTAGGGTTAGGGTTAGGGTTAGGGTTAGGGTTAGCGTAGGTTTAGTGTAGGGGTAGTGTTAGGATTAAAGTTCGGGATAGGGTAGAAGTGAAAAGAGAAATGTTAACGAACATGGGATTTCAAGGTGTTAAATGATCTTTAAATGATCAACATAACAAAAATGTTCATAGGCACACTGCTTAAGAACAAGGTAGGTAAGATCAAACAGAATTGTTTATTTTGGGTTAAAAATTGCAACAATGCAATACTGAAGGCATCTTAGGCAACAATGCTGATGTTGAGTGCCATGGAACCTATATACATTATATTATACATTTGAACATAGAATTAAGCAATACATATATGATAGGCATACTCATAGAGTACTGGCGGCATCATCAGCAGCATAACATCAACAACAACATTAACAACGAAACAATTAATTTCTTAGAATGACATACTCAATAATGAGGCTTATATTTTACTTAATCATTAAGTACTTTCAGTAGTTTCGGCAACTCTGGCTGTTGCATGCAGCTGTATCATAACTAAATCATGTCCTGATTTGATAACGTTCACTGAAAGAAAACCTTACAGCACACCTTTTAAAAAGTAATCTTTAAGGTTCCGTTTAGCATATTTTAAAGCGTGCTGAAAGAGCGGATATTATGCAGTGCTTACCTCAAGAGTGGAGTTGACCGTTTCATCAGGTGGCACGCCGAGCGTCAGTATCGTGGAGATGTTCGCTTGAATACCGTACAGGAACGTGGACAGGTACGACCAATCCACTGCCTTCAGCTTGTTGGCATCAAATCTGTCCGAAGGAAAAAAGTTGACATTGTGTCATGTGTGAACTCAATAACATTGTCCTTACACCAAGCTCATCATAATTACGACCTGTACCAACCTACTTAGTCTCTACAAGACTGGCGCTTCCCTGCGTTTGTTTGCTTGTTGTTTTCTTTACTTATTTGTTTTGTCGTGTCAGGTGTGGACTGAATAACATCGTTCACTACTGAATATCTGAGTTCCACTCTTGTTCATCAATTGTCAAGATCGTCATTTATAATAATCACGACCCTTTAAAAGCCTGCTTAGTCTCTACAAGACTGGCGCTTCCCTGCGTTTGTTTATTTGTCTGTTCATTTGTTTGTTTATTTGTTTGTATGTTTCATCATTTATCTATCGAAGCTCAAATCGGCCCGCGGACCACTTTTCATTGACGTCATGAGGGAAGAGGCTCGGGTCAGACAAAATATATGAAAGAGATATAGTTTACAGCATTTTAATGGTAATAGTGATCATACCCCTTGGAAATCAACTTCAAACAAGTTGAAGGGGCTACCCACATGTTTTGAGATGAATAAATAAATAAATAAATAAACATGTACAGTTTACATCATTTGAAAGAAATGTGTAATATTATAAATGTAATATCATAGGAAATATTACAAATAAGCATTAAAACAGCCCAGTCAAAGTTTATGTAAAAAAATAGGTCACAATTGCTAGGTGGTCTTAATTCAGAGGTATTCATTCATTAAGATTTGACAAATTTGACAGTGCTTACTTGTTCATGTTGCAGAATGTGACTGCCGGAAATGTCAACTCATCAGCAAACTCCAACTTCGTATCGGTGATGGTGTCGTAGCTAAAGTACGAGTGCATCCTGGTGTATGTGCGGGAAGAAGATACGTAAATAAAGGAAGTAGTGATATGATATGATATGATATGATATGATATGATATACAGCTCCTCATATACGACTCGCCACAAATAAGTAGGTAATCACAGATATATCAGCAAGTAACAAGACCTTTCCCACTATGAAATAAATTAATTCAGACATTGTTGTGGGGCTATCGTCCCTATGCAAGTATTTAAAAAAAAAACAAACAAAAAAAACAATAACACTCTCATAACGACAGCAGTAACAAAATGGAGACACTTTTTCCCATCATACATCACTCCCTAAGGACACAAAATGGCGCTGCCCGAGGACCGGGGCTAATGCAATACAGGTTGTTTTGCTATCGCAAACATGTAATGACAGGTACTCACATAGAGCCAAACATGTATCCGAAGCCGCTGTAAGAGCCCAGGATGGCGAACACCCACAGGGCTCGGAGGGCGCCGGCCGGGGAGATGACTAACTGGAACACGAAATGAAAGAGCAAGTTGCCAGGCCAGCTCGTTGCATTATATTAGTAGGCCACACTGAATTGATTAAATGAATGACATACGCGCGCAATTGATTTTCGCCTGCCAAAACAAAACTGTGGCAATATCTGATGTTATGAAAAAGATGTAAACGTTGGCAATAGTTTTGTCTATTTCGATATGTTTGCTTTTTTTCTACTCGCGATTTTAATTTTTGCATTGTTAAACCAGTTGCTCGTACAGACTATCATATTTCGGCACGCCAGGCTAGGGCCCATCGGTGTTTATTATTTTACAAAAGAAACCCTTGTTCAGAATGTACTGTATTCTATTGAATTAAATGCTGGCCACTGAAATCATAGATAAACATCAATTATTCAACCAGGCCTTTTCTAAAGAAGCTTAAAGCTTAAGAATAATCGCCTCTTTATATAACGTAAGCTCTGGTGTAATCTGCAAAAATTCTTTATTATCCCTCATCAAAGATTAATCTGATGAATATTTCAAAACGATCGTCCTATCGAGTGCCTTTGAGGAATAAAAAATCACGAAATCAAGAACAACATTAACATCAATGACTGCGCTAGGCCAGAAATGTTCAAAGAAACCAAAAAGTACTGGACTCCAACGCTAAAACACATGGGAGAAACCAAAACGGTATATGGGAAGGGGGTTTTAAGGTCCATATTTTTTTAGATACAGTTTTCATTGCAATTTGAATGTGTTGTTCGTTGACTTGATATCTCTAATCAGTCTGTGTGTTTGTTTGTTTTTCAAAACAAAAGAATTCATGCATGCTAACCCGCGAATAAAGGTGAACTAGCGTCAAAGGATATTTATTTACTCAACCCCTCCCCATGCCTATAGCGCTTCAGCATATTTCTTTTAACTATTACATTTCACCAGTTCCATAAACTACAACATTTGATTTTACCCTGTTGAATCCATGAAGGCTGGTGTTACTGGCGAACTCCTTCTCAGGGGATTCTTTGTCGTCTTCAGGCGACATGGCGGAAGGTTACAACAGCGTGAAGCGGACGGGAAAGACCACCATGGACCTGAGAATGTCAAGACACGGCAATTTTTCAAGCATGTCGGCAAAATGGTGGAGGATAGGGGTGGGTACCGGTACAAAACCGGTTTTTCTCATTTGACCGGTCCAGAAAAACCGAACCTGAAAACATTGGGTATATCGGATGTTGATCCGATTGGAAAACGAACAGATTGTATGATCAGGCATTTACACGTTTTGGGGCTTACCGGTCGGGGAAAATAACAAGAGCGAAACAGAGTAGAGTCTATACTATAGCCATTTTACTTTTACAGTCAATCGTACAGACTCAGGTAGTCTTGTAGGATTTTAAAACACCGGTGTGAGTCGAATACTATACAAAACAGACTTTTTTGTAGCAAAATGTCCATTCACAAGTTTTCACATAATGAATCAGGTCCAGGTTCAGGTCCGGACCGGAACCTGATCCTCTGGACCTGAACTGGACCTGGACCGGAATTTTCTGTACGGTACCCACCCCAAGTTGAGAACATGACAACATACACCCACCCCCACTTCACTTGAAAGCAAACTGTTTGGGACCTTAATTGGATGTAAATTTGTATAAGTCTTGACTTTATAATTGAAATATCAAACAAAATATAAAGGAACATGATTGAAAGGACAACTTAACACACGTAGCGTGGAATTTTTTGTTGTTGTTCTTATATCCACGCGATTTGTCGAGCGCTCAGACAAACAATCGTTTGTTTGCAGCGAGTTCGCCACCATAAGGTGGTATCTCACTGCACTTGGGGCACCGTTGCAGCACTGTGGATTTTGGAAGATTTCTCAATGAATTTCAGAGATAAAAAACGAATTTTCTCACGTTTTGTGTATTTTGTTGTCTTCTAAGTCATACTTTATCGTATTACGCAATATCTATTAGTAAATTTAAATCGGCGAAAATAATACAACAGCGCCGCACCGGTGCCCCAAGTGCAGTGAGATACCACCAAAATGCAATGAGGAGAAGGACCGACATGTTTGTTTGTAGAAGGCTTTGTGGCACTCTCTCTCTTTAACGCTCAATTAGCGTACAAATGTAACAAAATGACGCGGACACTGTTCACTTAGGGTTGGGCTTAACAAAAATCTTAACCAAGAAAAAACAATTTGCCGGTCTTTTTTTCACTATTCGAAAACTTGTCCTACAAGTATTTATTCATTTAATTAATGTTTTTGTTGTTTTACTAGGGTAGCTCCCTCAATAGCTACTGTTTTTAGCGAGGTCCTGGATACAATCATACACACAACACAATATTTAAAACATATCGTCAAATCACAAAATCGTATCCAACTCATAGATAGTCCTTATCCGTGATATAAGACATATGCAGAGTTTCAGGTTATTTGACACCTGCAAAGATACACATGCCAATTTGACAAATGGCTACTAAAACATGTAAATGTTTACTCGTTACTCACGCTGTCTCAAAGAAGGCGCAAATAAAAGTCCACCGGGCAACCGGCATGATTTGACTCCAAAGCAAGACATTATAACAGATGATTTTTAAAAAAAAAACACCACTTCTCAAATTCTGTAACTTATAATATTCTCATCTTAACCCCTTTGCTAGCATAATTTTTTGTTTGATATTGAGTAGAACTGTCTATCTTGTCGATCTGTCGTACTGCGTATCTGATCTTATACTGTTACAACAACACTGACAAGGTAACGCGCGTTTTAGTCTATGCTTTAGTCCCCCCAATAGATATATTTATCTTTCTAACGTACATTCAGCATTAAGAAACTCTTACCGTTTGCGTTTCCTGTGTATAAGTGTTCAGGAGCTCAAGCGTGGTCTACGTTGTGGCTGGGACAGCGGCAGAGCAAATCTATTCACTCATCGTTCCTTTATTCACTCACCTCTGCTATAGACTAACCGAGGGGACAATGACAGCAAATGACGTCATCGGAAGTACAGTAGTTACCATGTCGTTGAGCTCACTTTAAATGGTTGTTTGTTTTTTGTAACGAATATGCTGTGGCTTTGAAAGAAAAGCCTGCCAACAATCCGATTTTGACAGAAATGATACATGTGGATACATAAGGCATGGATCGAGCTGTCTTTATATAATAAATTCAGCCACACAAAATAAAGACTGGGGCACTGCATGAAAACCTGAATTTCTTGGTCGGATACGCTGGAACTTTTGCCCAGATATTCAAAATATGTGGACGTTTACTCGTATGTGCCGCTCGTTTACTTGATGTAGACGAACCTGCATATGATCCGGAGATACACAACTATTAGTGTGCGGGACATATGGAGGCCCGATAATGCCTGCACAAGTGCCTGGGCATCCCGTTATATGCCCGCGAACGTCCACTCATTTGCGGTCAGAAATTTGAGGTTTCGTGAAGTGTTGCAAGTTAGTACCCAGAGACCGAAACGGACCGTGTAATAGCCTGTTTATACTTGCTTCACTCACACGTAAAATCCGCGAGTTTGGACGTTTACACAATATCCAGTCTTTCTGGATGCTCCAGTAGGGCAGAACGCCCTTACTTGCCACCAATGACTCTCCCCTATCGGTTACCGCCTATATCACCTGCTTTTATAAGAACGTGAAAACCTAGAACTTCGCCAACGTTTTGATCCATTAAGCAGAAAAGAAAACAAACCAAACCATAAGATTGTTACCTGGTGACTCATTCAAGAACAAGTTTACTAAACTTGTTCATGAATAAGTGATATCCATACGACAGGTCGTTAGGTGTAACGTAAGGCCCCGGCCATACGGTCACAAACTTTGATTTGTTACTAATGTTCTCAATAAAAGGCATTGTTTTAGACTGAAATTATGTGTTTGTGGCTCTGAATTGTAATATTTACAGGTTTGTAATAGCAAACTCTGTAATTTTTTTAATGAAAAATAATGGACAAGGCGAATCCGATCATGGGTCAAAAACGTCGCCTAGCAATTCTTACTAGAAGTGCAGCTGTCTCATGTCAAAAAAAAAACTATAGTCTCATAAGGTAAAAGCGAACCATAGCCCTCAAGTGATTAGTGGTAAAGTATCTCTTTGCACATCGCCGGGCCAGTCTGTGGTTTCTACCTTATACATTAATTTCTAAAACGTGGAACATGCAGTCTAAAGCAGAGTACTAGTTTTTCCATTAGGACGACGCCTCACGGGAACTAGTGCAATTCTATTGAAATTCTAGTGAACATTGCAAGGCGACGCTTTTTATCCACGATGATAAAGCCGATTTGAAAGCAGGTGCTGGTAGTTCAGAATAGATTTCTAGATGGTGTTTGTGATCCTGAGAACATAAGTGTCCTATTTAAAAAGTCTTTCATCGCTTGTTAGTTGAATATTCACTCAAACTTTGTACACACATGCAAGCGACCAATTTACGTTTTACTCAGACATTTTGATACAAATACAAATCAGAATATTTCTTTATACTATCCACGCAGAATTATACATGACCTAGGCCCCTGCATAACGCATCGGATGCAATTACATTACATGCAGTACTGAAAGCCACAATACACAAACGTTGTCTCCCCATAAAGCTGCTCTAAACAACACTCCGATCAAACACATAGAAACGTCTGTTCACGGGACATTATCATTAAAGGTTCAGGGATTATTAACAGGGCGTCGGCTGACGAAAGAAAAAAAAATATTGCAGTTCTCGCAAACATTCCTAGATCACGAACTTACAGTGTTCATAAGGGGCCATAAAGATGCTAGACTACGATTTGATCCATGGCAACGAGACTTCTATTATGTCAGATGGTTGCAACACTGATAAGGAGAGGAGTGGAAACCTGACCTGCCCAGTCGAGGAGATCAACCTCCACCTCAGCAATACCTTCAGTGATGCCTCGAGAGATGTGGATCTTGGTCCTTGCCCTTTGCTGGTGACTTCACCTGAGCCGGAAGTGCACTTTGACATCTCTGAACCAACTCTGAAGGAGGTCAGAGAGACAGTCAAGGCGGCGAGGTCCAGTTCGGCGCCAGGTCCCAGTGGCGTGGTATACAAGGTCTACAAACATTGCCCACGGCTTGTGGTGCGCCTCTGGAGGATCCTAAAGGTGGTCTGGCGCAGAGGTAAAGTGGCGGCTGATTGGAGGCAAGCCGAGGGGGTTTGGATCCCAAAGGAAGAGGAGTCAAGTAAGGTAGACCAGTTCCGCTTAATTTCTCTGCTCAGTGTTGAGGGAAAGATCTTCTTCAAGATTGTGGCCCAGCGTCTAATTAAGTACCTTCTGGACAACCAGTATATTGACACATCTGTGCAGAAGGGGGGAGTTCCTGGTGTCCCAGGATGTCTTGAACACATGGGCGTAGTTACCCAGCTCATCCGGGAGGCTAAGGAGAACAGAGGGGACTTGGCAGTCTTGTGGCTGGATCTCGCGAATGCGTATGGTTCGATCCCCCACAAGCTTGTGGAAACAGCACTGACCAGACACCATGTTCCAGAGTCAATTCAGAACCTCATCTTAGATTACTACAGCAACTTCTGGCTAAGAGCTGGCTCCAGTACAGCAACTTCAGCATGGCAACGGTTAGAGAAGGGCATCATTACTGGATGTACGATTTCAGTTCCCCTCTTTGCACTAGCGATGAACATGATTGTTAAAGGAGCGGAAGCAGGATGTAGGGGTCCCGTGTCTAGGTCTGGAACCAGGCAGCCGCCGATTCGAGCCTTCATGGACGATCTGACGGTGATGACTGCAACAGTCCCGGTGTGTAGATGGCTCCTACAGGGATTAGAGCGTCTCATTACATGGGCACGGATGAGTTTCAAGCCGGCCAAGTCAAGATCTCTTGTCCTGAAGAAGGGGAAGGTGGCTGAAAGGTTCCGTTTCACCCTGGGAGGCACTCAGATTCCCACAGTGTCAGAGAAACCAGTCAAGAGTCTGGGCAAGGTGTTCAACAGTTCTCTGAAGGACACCGCTTCAGTTCAGCAGACTAGGAGTGACCTGACAACGTGGCTCGAGGGAATTGACAAGACAGGGCTACTTGGTAGCTTCAAGGCCTGGATGTTCCAGCATGGAGTCTTGCCAAGGGTACTCTGGCCTCTTCTTGTGTACGAGGTGCCGATGACCATGGTGGAGCAACTGGAGAGAACCATCAGCAGGTTCCTTCGCAAGTGGTTGGGGCTCCCGAGGTCCTTAAGCAACATTGCCCTGTACGGTAGATCCACCAAGCTGCAGCTTCCCTTGAGTGGCATGACTGAAGAGTTCAAGGTTACCCGTGCAAGAGAAGTGTTGATGTACCGGGACTCCTCAGACTCCAAGGTCTCTTCAGCCGGCATCCATGTCAGGACTGGAAGAAAATGGAAGGCACAGGAAGCAGTGGATCAGGCAGAGGCAAGGTTGAGACACAGTGTCCTCGTGGGGTCCGTGGCAGTAGGACGGGCAGGACTGGGCAGCTGCCCAAAGCCTCGGTACGACAAAGTCAGCGGGAAGGAGAAGCGTCTACTGATCCAGGATGAGATAAGGGCTGGGGAAGAGGAGGATCGGCGATGCAGGATGGTAGGCATGCGCAAGCAAGGTGCGTGGACTAGGTGGGAACATGCTGACTCCCGCAAGGTCACATGGCCAGAGTTGTGCAGAGCTGAGCCTTCTCGGATCAAATTTCTCATCTCTTCAGTGTACGACGTGCTTCCAAGTCCAGCTAACTTGCATGTCTGGGGCTTGGCAGAGACCCCCTCATGCCAACTCTGTCAGAGGAGAGGTACCCTTGAACACATTCTCAGTTGCTGTACTCAACTGCTTTGTGTGATAAGGCTAAGCAAAGATAATCTTTTCATTGGAACAGGGATTTTATTTGACTCCAGCTAGTATTATTACCTTAGCATGAAAGTTCATCTGTGTTGGTAGAATACGTTATAGAAAAATCGCTAAACTTTACTTCCAACACTGTAATAACTATAGGGACTTACCCCTCTAAATTTTCAGTCAATCTCTGTCGACCTTGTTCACAGAATGATCCTTTCTATCTCCAGTAGTGACGTCAGGAATACACCACTTTTGCAGGAGGGGGTTATAAGTAGCAGAAAATCTATGTCGCCCCCCGTCTCTGTTTAGTGTGGGCCGGTAAGCTCTCAATTATCGACAAAACAGACGAACAGCTGGCTTGATCCTCGAACAAAGAAAGCTGGACACGGCAGGTCACACATGGGATTTAAACAAAGACGCACGGGTTTAGAAAACATATTTTAAGAGGTTGCCATACGGAATGTTTTAGATTATCTAAACAGAAGTTGTATGTGTTATTCTCAAGCTTGTAAGTACCATCGTCGTCAGGAGTTAAGTAGCATGTAAAAACTTGGTAACAACATATGCTTTTTGTTGCATCGTGTACTCATTACCTTCGCTAAAAAGTGTATCTCTCTTCCCTCCCTCTCTCTTTCTCTCTACGCATTCAGAGTTTTCAATCAGTGTGGTTACTACAGCTTTAGGTAACATACAACAATGGTACGCTATCTGTTTTGGATAAAGGAGGTTTCTAAGATGACACGATTCATATTGCTCACATCGTCTAACGAGTTTTCAAATACAGTTCAATCTCTACAACTGGATTAAAATGAAAAATTATTTCGGGCTTATCACCCGTGTGCACCAGTGTCTAACGAGTTTTGAACAGATTAGTGTAGTGTTTTAAATGGTGGTGTTTTTCACCGGTGTGCAATGATTGTCCGAAGTAGATCCCAATGCAGCAGAGTTACACTGGTAACACTTGTACAGTTTTTCACCTGCGTGAGTTTTCATATGTTCTGAAAAGCTACAAATGTCAGTTGCCTTGTGCTTACACTCCCCACACATATTTGGCTTACAATGTGTCACAAGTGTGTGGCTAGATGTTGGTTCAAGCTGGACTTATCACAGTTATGTGCAGCTTAATAGTCAAAATGGTCGGATGTAGCATGAAATCTCATCTGTGTTGGTATGATTCATATTGTCAATCTATGATTCTTTACTCGCAATCGAGTCATGGGTCCATAGGTCACGTGCTCACAGTAACTCAATCAACACTCCTGACCAAGGTCGACGGGTGTGCGATCGAAAATTCGAGGTGAACAATTTCTTGTGTTGAATGACACTTCAAAATGGTTGGATTTGTTGGGTTCTTCACCTGTATGAGTTCTCATATGTTTCACTAGGTCAGACTTTAGAATTACCGACATTATCCACACATGTAGGGCTTCTCATGTGTGTTTTGCTAGAGGTTGGTCCAAATGGCATTTCCTTGCCGCAGAATAGTCACACTGGTCACACTTGTAGGGTTTTTCGCCAGTATGAGTTCTCATGTGTCGTGATAAGTTAGGCTTGTGAGCCGTCCTGTACACGCACTCTCCACACATGTAGGGCTTATCACCAATGTGCATGGCTAGATGTCGGTCCAATGTGGATTTCTGTGCAGCAGAATAGTCACACTGGCTACACTTGTACGGTTTGTCACCGGTATGAGTTCTCATATGTATGGATAAGATAGATTTCTGAGTTGTCCTGTACCCACATTCGCCACACATGTAGGGTTTGTCACCAGTGTGTTTGGCTAGATGTCGGTCCAAACCGTGTATTCGTGCAGCAGAAAAGTCACACTGGTCACACTTGTAGTCTTTTTTTTAGCAGTATGAGTTCTCATATGTTCAGATAAATCAGACTTCTTAGCTGCCCTGTACCCGCACTCCCCACACATGTAGGGCCTATCAACAGTGTGCGTGGCTAGATGTTTGTTCAAGCTGGATTTCTGTGCTGCAGAATAGTCACACTGGTCACACTTGTAGGGTTTTTCACCAGTATGAGTTCTCATATGTTGGGATAAATTAGACTTCCAACCGGTTCTGTACCCACACTGCCCACACATGTAGGGCTTCTCACCTGCGTGTTTGGCTAGATGTTGGTCCAGACTGTATTTTCGTGCAGCAGAATAGTCACACTGGTCACACTTGTAGGGTTTTTCGCCAGTATGAGTTCTCATATGTTCAGATAAATCTGACTTCTTAGCTGTCCTGTACCCGCACTCGCCACATATGTAGGGCTTATCACCAGTGTGCGTGGCTAGATGTTTGTTCAATGTGGACGTCTGTGCAGCAGAATAGTCACACTGGTCACACTTGTAGGGTTTGTCACCAGTATGAGTTCTCATATGTCGGGAAAGGGAAGACTTGTAAGCTGGCCTGAACCCACACATGTAGGGTTTCTCACTAGGGACTGATTTCGATTGACTAACCAAACTGGTTTTGCTCGCTGTTAGCTGGTCTTTGATTTTGACTGCATCCCAGTCCCATAGAAATCCAGTAGGAGACCCATCACTGAACTTTTGGGGAACAGCAGTAGGAGACCCATCACCACAGTTCTGGGGAACAGCAGTAGGAGACCCATTACCCCCGGGGGGGCGAGATCGCTAGCGTTTTCGCCCCCCTCTGGCATAGATGACAACATGTGCTAATTACAGATACATGTATGTAATCTGCTTGTGTCACTGAAACAGAACTTCCCTTTTTTTCTTTTTACCTTCACATACCATGATATAAGGGATAAGTGTCATGAGCTTTACGAAATGACATGCAAAAATGCAAATTAGGACATAATGTGCATTATTCAGGAGACGAATATGTAATTCTAGTGTTTCCATGTTGTGACTTTAATACACGTAATCTATGTAATTTAAAGGTTATGGAAGGTGAAACATATCAGGTAATGACTATGAAAATGAGATTCTGATTTGCATAATTAATGTAAAAGTACAAAAATTATAAAGTGCAATATGCAAATCAATTGTGCACCACTATGTATAGATTGTGCAAATGCGCAAGTCATTTTCTTAATTCAGGACAAAATGTCATCATAAAATACAGCTAAACGAAAGTATCTGCACACGTGTTAACTCAAACGTGTCAATTACAGCTTTATTTGCATAATGAATGAAACTAGATGACACTATAAATCTGCAAGGGCTAAAATATTCAATGGAGGTATGATGTGACTTGTACGAAGCAAAAGTAATGGGACCCCGCCTTGCACAACAAAGGACAATAGTTTTTTCCTATGGTATTGTCTGACCATAGGAACTATGCTAACATGATTTGCATTTGTGTAACCTTTTGCATATGATCCTAACGATTTAGTGGTTAAACTAGTTTTTCTAGTTAGCTGTACTGGTATTGAATTGTTCTGACTAGTTCATTCTGCTTTTGCTGAAGAAGAGTGATGGATGTCACTCGAAACGTCCGGAAGTAAATATCCGTTTTTATCCAGTTGTAGAGATTGAATTGTATTTGAAAAGTAATGTAACTTCTACGTTTATTGGAGATGCAAAACACTAGAAGGATGCAAATCACTGGAAATCCCTAGCGATTTCGCCCCAAGAGGGTAAGGGGGGCGAAATCACTAGCGATTTTGCCCCGGGAGTGGGGGGGGGGGCGATATCACTAGCGATTTCGCCCCGGGGGGGGGGGGGGGGGGGGCGATATCACTAGCGATTTCGGCCCCGGAGGGGGGGCGAAATCACCAGAGGGGGGCGCGATGGGGGGCGAAATCGCTAGTGATCCTGCCCGGGGGGGGGGGGGGCGAAAACACTAGTGATTTTGGCCCGGGGGGGGGGCGAGATCACGGGGGGCGAGAACGCTGTCACACCGGCACTAAGACGGTAGGTATCACTTATTTTGAGGCTTATTGGTAAAAAAAAAAGTAGCGAGAGCGATGAAGAGGAGAGTTGATAGTCATTTTTCTACAGTCAAACTTGGTCTAACTTGTTTACGGGAAGATAGGATACTCCACCAAACAGATTCCTTGGTAGCGAAATGGACCATTGTTTTGAATATTGCCCTGGTCATTGCATAGACGATCAGGTCCAGAATCAGGTCCGGACCTGGACCTCTGGACCTGGACCTGAATTTTCTGTACCGGTACCCAGGCCTAAAAGTGTCCAGCCTTCCATAGCTCACATTTAGCTCAACCGCAAACACATCATAAGCACCACATCTTCATGCCTCATGTGGTTTTAATGGTCAGTATATAAAGTTAGATATATAGTTTATATGGAGCAGACTGATCCTCACGTTAGCCTACATGTTTCTCACCACAGTCACCCCTCAGTAAGACAGCCGGAGCCGCAGAGTTCCCGTTTACAATTTTTATTCAGGTTGTCACAGTCTGGCTGCTTCAGTGGTACAGGCTCACATGAGCACAGTCTACAAACTTTGGACAACAGCAAGGAAATCTCTACAAGTTGATCATGACCTATTATATATATAATAAAGGCAAAGGAACTTCCACAAATAGATATGGTCATATGGTCCACCATCTTGTATTTTGACCGATGACGTCATCAAATTAGCATAATTCTGTCGCTTTGTTTTTTTTTCGTCCATTTACTACTGTAACAACAAAAGAAAGAAAGTCTACTATAAAAAATAAGGTATCGTATTTAACCGCTTGTGTTGCATTTTGTAGGAAACGCATACAAACAGAAAATGAACTTGACATGATCAAACCAGGAACTGTTCCCCTTCTAAAATGTTCGTCATGTACAAGAGTTTTTGGCTAATGCAAAAAGGTCTGTAAATCATATACGTGTGTGAAAACTTAGGCGTCACTGTATTCACGAGACTGCTCATTCATTAGTTTTCTACTCGACAAAGCCGAAAAATAAGCAGCTAATTTGGCTCAATGCACAATCAACATGAAGTAATTCCATGTTTTACTTTTTTATTTATTTATTTAGATTCTCCATATACAATGGAAATTATGGTGGAACAGGTGTCAGAAGACGCCTTTTCAAAGCCGCCATACCGAAATCTTAACACAATGATACATCAAATAATAATACATATAAATACCACATTAAGGACAAATGCGTTAAGCCCAAATCAAGGTAAATCAACTTTGCAACATACATTGAACATTTGCATGGGGGGTAGGTACGGGAGGGGGGTTGCCCCCCTCCTGTAGGGGGGATTACGGGGGCCTCCCCCAGGAAAAATTTGTAAATTTAGACCCCTAAACATCGTTTTTGGTGTATTCTGGGCAACTTTTCTTGTCAGCTTATATCTTGGAATTAACCTCTACCATTTTGTGAAAGAATCCATCCACAATCAGGCATGTTGTGTTTCTAGTTATAGTCCAGAAAATAGTCACAGGCACACAGAGCTAGGTGTGTGCACTCAAATGTCTAGATATTAGAACTCCGCCTCCTTGGAGGTGTGGTGGCAGTGTCTGTTGCAAGCTCAGATAATGTAAACAACAGAGAAAACCTAATACACGTGTGGGACATACGTCAAAATGACAGTTTTCAAATCCCCGAAGACCCAGTAAGCTATCAGAAAACTTACCAGAGGTTTATGAAGACAAATTGCTGGGGGATTTTGTAACAAAAGTAGGCGGTTGAAAAATGTAAAGTAGGCGGGGTAAATAGCCGGCTGCCGGCTTGATTTGACAAGGCTGAATTATTGGAGCGGACTGATCCTCACGCTAACCAGCATCTTTCTCACCACAGTCACTCCTCAGTAAGACAGCCGGAGCCGCAGATTTTCCGTTTACAACTTTTATTCAATCTGTCACACAAAACTATTTCGCCAGTGTGGCTTATTCAGAGGTCCAGGCTCAAATGAGCACAGTCTACAAAGTTTGGAGAAAAGCGAGAAAATTGCTACATCTTTGCTATATCGTTTTTTTTCTCCAATACTCACTACAAAGGAAGGTTAGCATTCTACAAAATGTAAGGAACATGTTGTCTTGAGTAAAGTTTTCGTGGCGATTACAGTTTTTCTTTAAGCTCAGCATTTGTAGGAAACACTATAAAAACTGAAAGTAAACTTGATATGGCAAAAACAAGCACTCCACACAAATACGTCACTCCAAAAATAGCAAATAAGCTTCATACGGCAAAACCAGGAGATCTTTTACCTTCTAGAAAGTAGAATGCTCTTTAACTCCAATGAGATAGTGGCTATGCAACCAGATCTGTAAACTCTCTATATATGAAAACTGAGACGTGACTATATTATATTGTACAGTACTGCTTCACTGCTTTGGTACCCGCTTATTACTGCCTCATTACATTACAGGCATTCTGTCTTTCGTGTTGAATAAATGGCAGGTTTATTAGCGCCAAACAAGTGCGCATATACTTGTACATATCATTGCAGACATACAAGGCTGAATCGGTGTATGATACATAATTCATTAGTTAAAAACTTCATTAAGATTAGTTCAACAATGATACAATAAAAGGTGTTAGTTTTCTACTCGACAAAGCCGAAAGAGTGTTTGGAAAACAACCCGTTATTTGGGCTCGTTAGCATTGCTATAATACGAGGGTTTACATTTTACAGGTTAGTTTTACTGCAGATAGCCGTTGCACGGATACAGGCAGGTACAGATTTATGTGCTATTGCATATAAACAATTCCTGCTTCTACGATTTTCTGGTTAGTTTTACTGCGGATGGTCGGAGAGCCGTTGCCAGTGGTGGCGAGAGTTCCACCTGTCACCTATGGACGTCCTGTAAAAAATAGAATAATGAATAGCAAGGTAGGATGTTGAAAAGCGTGTTTTAAAATGCATTGTTTCTGGCGAGAGCTGTGATGCTATAACGTGCTTAGTATGGTGAATCTATAATACACAGTATCATGTTTACCAGACAGAAGGTTTCAAAAAATGGTACCGTTATAAATAGTACCGGGAACAGTCTGGCATATGAAGTAATTCTGCCGGTCGCATTGACCGTCGCCCCACTTATGTTTCCTGTACTCGTATGGGTAGTAAGCAACGCAATCTTGGTTGTTCCAGTTGTTCGGTTGTCCCGGAGCCCAGTTGTTGTAGGTCCCAAGTGCAGAACCATCCAGCCACTCAAAGCTTCCCTCTTCGTGCTGATCGTGCAGGCCGAACCAGAAGTTCCTGTCGCTCACAGCGTTGTGCAGGGAGAACAGGAAGGCGTTGGTGTCAGCGTCTCGGGGCATGACGAGGGTGCCGCCGTATTCACCACAAGCCGCGGCCGCATCGTTGAAGTTCTTCTTTGTGTTGAAGGCCTTGTAGTAGATTCCTCGCCACATTGTGTAGCCTTTAGGACAAGATGATGGGAAAAATGAGTCAACAACAGCAGTCATCGTTGATATTCAAAATGTTCTTTCATCGGAAGAAATATATTACGTGGTGTGACATTTGTTTCATGTATACATACAAGTCTGGTGAGGACATTGGTTGTGGTTGTGAATACAGACTAAACCCCAATTTGTTAATAGTAATCATCATGCAGGCTTAGGAATTTCTACAAAGTCAGATATTATCATGCAGTGGAATAATAATGAGAGCCAGTGCATAAAATAATGTTCCTTTAATTCTCATGATGTTGGTAAACAAGCCAAGAGGTCACTGAACTCAGACCCAACTTAAATACGCAGTCTCTTACTCATCTCGTGAAGACGCTTCTCCAAGGCGGCTGCCTTTTCCAGGTCGTCAAGGCGTCGCTTCAAGGCGTCAACAGTGGCGGACATGTTGTCTTGGTCGCGCTTCAAAGCACCAACTGTGGTGGACATGTTGTCTTGGTCGCGCTTCAAGGCACCAACTGTGGTGGACATGTTGTCTTGGTCGCGCCTCAAGGCACCAACAGTGGCAGACATGTTGTCTTGGTCGCGCTTCAAGGCACCAACTGTGGTGGACATGTTGTCTTGGTCGCGCCTCAAGGCACCAACAGTGGTAGACATGTTGTCTTGGTCGCGCTTCAAGGCACCAACTGTGGTGGACATGTTGTCTTGGTCGCGCCTCAAGGTACCAACAGTGGTAGACATGTTGTCTTGGTCGCGCTTCAAGGCACCAACTGTGGTGGACATGTTGTCTTGGTCGCGATTCAAGGCACCAACAATAGTGGTTATGTTGTCTTGGTCGCGATTCGCAATAGCGAACGGTTGGCGCATGTCGTCTTGGCTGTGCTTCAAAGCGTCAAGAGTGGTGGACAGTTGATATATCTCCTGCAAACATATAAACGTATGTACGTAGGTTAAAATACCAAACGTAAGAAAATGAAAAGCAAAAAAGTCTGGCCTGATAGACTAAAAAAACAAAATAGAAGTATTGTCAGAAAAATCATTTACAATAGGCTTTGTGGAACAGGTGTGTTTACCTGTTTATAGATGAACGTTAGAGAAGCAAATCCCACAGCGACCAAGCTTAGCAGCACGGCAATGCCGGTGGCCATGTAGCTTTGGTGGGAGCGGATGAAGTTACAGAGGGCACCAAGGCCGCTTGTTCCATCCGGGTACGCGTGGTCTGCTGAAGAGAATTTTGTGTGAATTATAATAACGTCAATAGAACTATTTCATTTTTACATTTATTATGCAAAATAGTTCTAATTTGCATGATTAAATCTGTCGATCTAATCTTTTATAGTTAGTATGTCACTTATTCTAATGGTCCATTAATTGAACGTATTGGATTGATTCCTTTCGTCATTAATTATTTCGATCAGATGTCAAGTCCGGAAGCTCACCCGCAGTACCCAAAGAAGCCGCTGGGGGAGGGGAAAAGTTAAATGTTCTCAAGACCGAGCCACATACTAAATATCAGGACGATCTAGGCATTCTCGTGCTATGGTGTTCACGCACAGCCACGCGCGCACGCACAAACACACACACAGACACGCACGCACACGCACACACACACAGATACGCACAGACACGCACACGCACGCACACACAAACACACACACAGACACGCACGCACACGCACGCATATAAACACACAGATACGCACAGACACGAACACGCACGCACGCACACACACACGCACAGACACTCACACTCACACACACACGCACGCACACACACGCACGCACGCAGAGACACAAACACACACACACACAAATACACACACACGCACACACACTGATGATGATGATGGATTCTCCTGTCGGCTGTCGACAGATGAGTAGGCAGGCAGCCAGTCACTTGTCCAGGTGTCTCCTCATGTGGGAGTGAAGTCCTATTCTGGAGGCGCAGGAGCGGCCGCTGGTGCTGCAGATGAAGGAGCTTGAGCTTACAGGCACAGAGCCCTGTTTCCTCCTCTCCTTCTTCTCATGTATGGCAGCAGCTCTGTTCGATTCAAAGGCCATGATTCCTGACTTACACTGTCTCTTCCAGTCTGTTCTATCATGAGCAGTTTCTTCCCAAGAGTCAATGCTTATATTGCAACTCTTAAGGTTTGCTTTCAGTGTGTCCCGGTATCTTTTAAACGGTCTACCCTGGTTGCGGTGCCCTTGCTTCAGTTGACCATACAGTAGCATCTTAGGGATTCTGCTGTCTTCCATGCGGACAACATGTCCTGTCCATCTTAGCTGGCACTTGACAATCAAGCACTCAATGCTGGGGAGCCCACACTTCTTCAGGACCTGTAGGTTGGATACCCTGTCCTGCCACTTGATGCCGCAGATTTTCCGCAGGCATCGTTGGTGGAACTGCTCCAGTAGCTTGACTTGCCGTCGGTAAGTTGTCCAGGTCTCACAGCAGTAGAGGAGTGCACTCAGCACCACAGCTTTGTACACAGCAATCTTGGTGGAGAGGCGGATGCCGTGGTCTTGCCAAAGTCTCTTTGTCAGTCGGCCGAAGGCCACACTTGCCTTTCCGATACGCTGCATCACCTCTGCATCCAGAGAGCCACTGCTTGTTTTGGTGCTACCAAGATAGCAGAATTTGTCCACAGTCTTAATCTCCGTGTTGTTAATGACGATGGGAGGAGGTGGTGGCACATTAGCAGCCTGTGATGGTGAAGGCTGGAACATGGCTTCAGTCTTGCCAAGGCTGATTGTGAGTCCAAATCGTCCACATGCATCTGCAAATCGGTCCATTATGTGTTGCAGGTCATCATGGGAATGTGCGCCAAGTGCGCAGTCGTCTGCGAAAAGGAACTCACGCAGAACGGCCTCGAACACTTTGGTTTTGGCCTGTAGTCTTCGCAGGTTGAAAAGTTTCCCATCTGTGCGAAACTGGATGTACACCCCCCGGTCACAGCTGCTGAAGGCATCAAGCAACATTGCTGCAAACAGTATGGAGAACAAGGTAGGAGCAAGGACACAGCCCTGTTTCACTCCGTTGCACACTTGGAAAGGATCCGATGCATCACCATTCTCTTGGACTCTTGCTTGCATACCTTCATGGAAGGAGGCGATCAGCGCTGTAAGCTTGTCTGGACAGCCAAACTTTTTCAGGATCTTCCACAAACCTTTCCGGTTTACAGTGTCAAAAGCTTTGGTGAGGTCTACGAAGACCAGGTGGAGTTCCTGATTTTGCTCCCGGCATTTCTCCTGCAACTGGCGGACAGCAAAAACCATGTCACTAGTCCCTCTGCCTGCACGAAATCCACACTGGGATTCGGGAACTATGGTGTCAGCAACATGTGTGATGAGTCGGTTGAGGATGACCCTGCCCAGAACTTTCCCAGCGATACACAAGAGTGATATACCGCGATGGTTGTCACAGGATGTCTTGTCCCCCTTCCTCTTATATATGTGCACTATGGTTGCATCCTTGAAGTCTTGTGGGACTTTTCCCGCTTCCCAGATGGATCTGAACAGAGACGTCAGTTTCTCCAGCAGTGCGTCCCCGCCATTTCGGTAGATGTCAGCAGGAATGCCATCCGCTCCTGGTGCCTTTCCAGGTGTAGTTTGCTTTAGGGCTTTAGCAACCTCGGTACTGTTTGGAGGATCTGCCATTGATTGCTTTGTTGGTAGTTGTGGCAAGGATGCGATTGCCTCGCTGGCCATGGTTGATTCTCTGTTCAGGACACTGCTGAAGTGCTCTGCCCAACGTGCAAGGATGTCGGCTTTCTGAGTAAGCAAGCTGGACTGATCCGAGGATCTAACTGGGACTGCGCCAGATGCCTTAGGTCCATAAACAGCTCGAAGGCCACCATGGAGTGTCTTCATGTCATGGTTGTCAGCTGCTGCTTGGAGCTCCTCAGCCTTCCTTTCCCACCAGGCGTTCTTCATCTTCCGCAGTCTTTGCTGAAGAAGTTGCCTTGCCTGCTGGTAGACCTGCTTCGTTGTACTGTTGGTGTTGTCATCTAGGTGGGCGGCGTGTGCCATGTGCACCTTGTCGATGAGCATTTTGATGCCTTCCTCGTTCTCGTCAAACCAGTCTTGATGTTTCCTCTTTACAAAACCAAGGGTATCAGCTGCAGCACTATAGACGGCCTCTCGGAAGGTCCTCCATTCTTCTTCCACATTGCCTTGCTCCTGCTCAATGTTGGACAGAGAATTCTGAAGACTCTGCTGTAGGGCTTCCTTGTGGGTGTTAAGCCGAGCAATGTTCAACTTCCGTGGGGGCTTGTCTCTGGCTGTGTTCCTTTTCAGAGCTATGTTTATGTTCATCTTGCTCCTGATTAGGCGATGATCGGACCAGCAGTCGGCACCTCTCATACAGCGTGTGCTGTGAACATCACATCTGTCTCTTTGGCGTACCATCACGTAGTCCAACATGTGCCACTGCCTAGATCGAGGATGCATCCATGTGTTCTTGTATTTGTCCGCTTGTTGGAATAATGTGTTGGTGATGGATAGCATGTGTTGGGCACATAGTGATAGTAGCATCATTCCGTTGGAGTTGCACTTTCCTGTGCCATGGCGTCCTAAGACGTTCGGCCAGGAGGAGACATCTCTTCCAACTCGTGCATTAAAATCTCCGAGAATGATTAGCTTATCCTTGCTGTTCACCTCCGAAAGAACTTGGTTGAGGTCCTCATAGAAGGCTTCCTTGACATCATCAGGGTTAGTCAGTGTAGGTGCATACGCACTGATGATAGTGGCAAAGCAGTCCTTTGTGAGCTTGAGACGCAGAGTCATCAGCCGGTCGTTGATCCCCCGAGGTAGGCTATCAAGCTTTCTTGCAAGCTCGGTGCGAATAGCAAATCCTACACCAGAGGTCCTTGGGGCATCCTGAGGCTTCCCAATGCAGTAAAAGGTATAGCCTCCACCTATCTCCTCGAGCTGAGTTTCTCCGGCAAGTCTGGTTTCGCTCAGAGCTGCTATGTCAATCTGGTACTGGCCTAATAATCTGGCAATGAGCGCAGTACGTCTCTCCGGTCTGTCTCCTCTGTCTCCGCACACACACTAATATTCTTCTATCCCACACGCACAGATTTTTTTCTCCCACATGCGGTTTAAAAGGAAACACCAAAGACCTTTCACTTAAACATGTCAGAAATGTATGTATATTGTTTTGTAAATCAATATCTTTATTTGCGCAAATACTGCCAAAAAAAAATGTTTTGGAGAGAAAAATATCTGAGACTATTTTCAGTACTTGTATTGAGACAACAAATTATGTGTGTGTGAGACCTATTTCAGCACGTGTGGGAGAGAAAAAACTCCGTGTGTGTGACCTTTATTTTAGTGATTCTGTGGGGGAGAATAGTTGATCTTTGTATATGTGTAATTTTGCGACACTTGGCCCCCACTAGTATTAACTCATTTTGAAAGTGAAATTTGTAAATGTAGACATCTTACCGCCACCTTCTTGAGGATTGTTTGGAACATGCTGTGCGTGCTTGACTTTGCGAGTGGCGCGCTTGTTCTTGTCATCCCTTGGTGAGCTTGAAGTGCCAGCATCATTTTCGGAAGTACCAGCATCGTTCCCGGAAGTGCCAGCATCATTCCCGGAAGTACCAGCATCTTTAAACGCATGTTAAAACAAGGAATGGTTTTTAATTATACGCTGAAAAGTAATTTTCAACACAAAAGTTGGGCTCACCCAAATTTATTACTTATTTATTTATTCCAACTCCAGCCTTTGTCAAGGTACGACAAAGATTAACAAATGATGAACTTGGATTGTTCAAAATCCTGAATAGATACATCAGAAAAGAGTGCAATAAATCATATAATTATAAATACCAATCAAGTCATTGAGACTAAATTTGTTCTTGTTGATATTCCAATTACATTGGATACAATTATTACCGGTCACATTGGACGTCTTACCTGTTCCAGAGGCGTACGTTGGGTTCGGAATACTCGCAGCTGCTTCTGCAGGAAAGTAACGAGACAAAAAAACAAAGGATTGTAAAGTTTTACCTGATCTGTTCTCGGACATAGGGTTGGGTATGCTCGCAGCGGCGTCCCCAATGGACTGCCAATCAGTCTGCGGCTGCTGCATGGGTGCACCTGTTGTAACTGTAGGAAAATTAAAACAAAATTAGCCACATATTCATATAGTAAAAAATATAACAAGCGAGACAAGATCAGGACGACGCAAGTGGACCTAAAAGCGTTCTACCTTCTCCGAAGGCGTGCATAGGGTTGGGTACACGCGCAGCGGCGTCGGCACGTGCCTGCCAATCAGTCTGCGGCTGCTGTATGGGTGTCGTGCCTGGAGAAAAATTACAAAATTAAAATGGCGCCGGCGGAATGTATTGAGAACGAATCAGCCACGTGAAGATTTCATAAAATCATAATGGAACATTATTTTTACACATGTATGTGTGCTCATTGAATATTATATTATGATAGTATATTTTATGAACAACAATCGCGTCTGTGACAAATTGTTAGTGCACATCGCACTATCCAAAAACCATTCTTCACACTCGAGTATTTTGTCGTTTGGTAATCCAATTATGTCTGGTGATGACGTCATGGTAAACGTAGTGACCAGGAAGGAAACGAGAATCGCAGTTCGCGATCGGAGAAGAGAGAAAAACTGTCATAAAAATGTATCTTCCAGGCTTCGTGCCTCGGACAATAGTGCGACTAATGAGACTACACCCAGCAAGATAAGGACAGGACAGTAACAGGACCAAAACCGCAAAGTTTTACCTGTTCTGGAGGCGTACATGGGGTTGGGTATACGCGCAGCGGCGTCCGCAATGGACTGCCAATCAGTCTGTGGCTGCTGCATGGGTGTGGCGGCTGGAGAAAAATTAACTCCAGGTTCAAATGAGTACAGTATACACAAGCTTTCTTGATCCAGATTGTCATGGAGCAGTACTGTTTCACCAATATGGGTTCCTCCGACGCAAATGATCAATATAAAGTTTTGATAACGGTAAGAAAATCCCTGATGATTTGTCAAGACCTATACAAAGGAGTTTCTATCTCGACCAGCAGTTCCGACAATGTTCTTTCGATTCTTTCTTCAGTTAGGTTGTAGTGGGGTTTTGATGCCGTAGAATCTTCATGCAGTCTATGACAGAAATAATCGCCGACAAGGATCTAAGACAGCCTTTTCCCTTACAAGACTGTTAAATTATGTACGACACCTGCACGACTGTCTCGGGAATGCAATCGGTTTGTGACCGTACGACAATCGTACGACTAATGGGACCATACCCAGCAAGACAAGGACATGACAGTAATAGGACAAAAACCTTCTCCGGAGGCGTGCATAGGGTTGGGTACACGCGCAGCGGCGTCGGCACGTGCCTGCCAATCAGTTTGCGGCTGCCGCATGGGTGTGGTGCCTGGAGGAAAATTACAAAATTAAAATGGCGCCGAATGTATTAAGGACAGCATAAGTCGCTTCAAGATTTTACAAAATTACAAAAGAGCATTAACGTGTTATCATTTTACACGTATTCTCAATAACTATGATAGTATCATTGTATGAACAAAAATCGCGTCTGCGACAAATTTTTGGTGCACATCGCACTATCCAAAAAACATTCTGCACACTCGAGTAGTTTGTCGTTTGGCAATCCAATTATGTCTGGTGATGACGTCATGGTAAACGTAGTGACCAGTTAGGAAACGAGCATCGTGGTTGGGGAAGACTTACCTTTGAGCGATAAACAATGCTTAGTTATCGTTGTTAGCTAAAACTGCATCATATCACAGTTTTTCATATATTTTACGGTTTTAAAAGCTTGAATAGCGATGCTGGGTTCTTTTACGTGCAGGGCTTCGAAGACCTAGAACGAATATAACTTCTGATGCTCCCCATGTACGGGGATTTACTTCAAAATGGGAAATAATGAATCCACCCCTCATTACACCATACTCCAAGCGGGGTTCGCACTTGGTCCATATGGGGAGGTAGTGGGGACACCTACCACTTGTAACACCTCGGAAATAGAGGAAATACTACCATGAAAGTGTATCTTCTAGGCTATATGCCTCGGCCAAATGCAATTTGGAAGAATGAAAATATGAACTCGCACTGCACTGGGCAATTTTAAACCTAAGAGTTGTCATAACATGGATTTCGCAACCCCTCTCTGACCGCTGACATATGTAGAGATAGGATATCTTAAAAACATATATATTTACCAGTGTCACCAGTTTGGAACTGCTGTTGCCCTCCCGACATGGTGCGACTTGTCAGGTTTCTGCACAGCAAAAATACACGTCCTGCGCCAGGCGAGGTGCGTAGCCCAATGTGTAATAGAAGAAAGATGAAAGAAAATCACGAGTGACAAACAACGCACATTTTCTAGTCGAGACAAATCACACACGTAATCGTTTTCTTTGTTTGTTTGTTACATATTGAAAGAATGGTATTGAAAACAATCTTAAACAAGAGTTCGTAGACCTCAGGCCTGCATGAAATGTATTGGGTTTCTGTAGACCTATTGTGTATTTTTGCCTTTTTGTCTGTGGTACGTGGTTGGAAAAATGAGCTTTTTACTGTGTTGGTTGTGCACCATGCAAAAGTCTGACTCTGAAATTTCATTTTCTGAATTTGTAAGTTTGGACAGGGATGAACATTACTTATTTTGGATTTCTTAAGTATGTAACCAACCACAGTACTTTGAAGTTGTTGAGACGCTACCTTTTTTTGTCTCAGATGGCCCATGCACATGTAGTTACTCTGTCACATGATATACTAATAT
Organism: Branchiostoma floridae x Branchiostoma belcheri; assembly: GCA_019207045.1. Classification (NCBI taxonomy): domain Eukaryota; kingdom Metazoa; phylum Chordata; class Leptocardii; order Amphioxiformes; family Branchiostomatidae; genus Branchiostoma; species Branchiostoma floridae x Branchiostoma belcheri. The sequence goes on along the minus strand of CM033025.1, from coordinate 30,590,895 downwards.
CTTCCTATTTCAATGTACTGACCTAATGCAGCTGCTAAGTCTCCTTGGTTTGTGTTCTTCCAATGATATTCATTAAAGATTTATTTCTGGGGTGTTATTCACTTGACATCGGAATGTTACTCGCATAATTTGACCAATGATACTTTTATCTGTAGTTCCATAGACATTAGACAACATGAATAGTGGTAGCCCCCATGCAGCAGCAACAGTTAGTCCCCAGGGTGGTATGATATTTTCATTCAATCCATCCAACCCAAACCTAAATCTCCTGTAGTATCTAAGCCAAATTTAACAGCATAATTTACTATGAAAAATGTCCTTGTCAATCCCATTTATAGATGGCAAGCTGCTGGCAATGGAAGCTTTGAAAAGTTCAGAAGCTGTTGTAGTCAAAGCAAACACCCAGCAAACATCCCCGCAAACCAATGAGCAGTTGCTTAGAAGGGGAATTTCATCATATATTTGCCGCGACAAAATGCAACAAACGATACTGAATTTAAAACAGAACAAAGCTAAGCCTCCACCACTTAACCCTGCCTGTACCCTAGATTAAGCAGGCCCAAAAACCAAGCGAATATGACTAGCCCAAAACAACAAATTACCTGTATACAGTATGGAAATGGCATTACCAAAGAAACAAAAAGAAACACAGGACAAATCATACACATACCTTTCTCTTATGCCCACACTCTATACAGTTCTCCTCCACATTAGAAAATTGCATCTTCTTCTGTTTAAGTTCAAGTTCAACCATGATTGCCAACAGGGTAAAGGAACTTGTACCGGAACTTAAAACTCAGTACTATACAGCTCTAGAAACACCACAAAGAGTAATAAGCAAACTCCAATTATACCTGACCAACAGATATATAATCTGGCACACTCCCGTCATCTGGCAAACTGTCAGTGCCACTAAGTAACCTGATACATTGAAGGTAGCCCAGGCCAGATGATGGTTCTACACCCAACCATAATCTGTTTTTAAAACCAAGCAGATATTGGGAGGATGCCCCAACCACACTAAAACAGGGTCAACCTATACAGTATCAAGTTCAAGCACTAGGAGGCCCAAAATCAAACCTGACCACCAGGACACCACAAACAACTCACGTTCGAAATGGCAACACAATGGCACCTTGCGTTCCGGAGATACAGCGCACGCCCCGTGCCCGCACAAAAGGTAACCTAAAATGTCAAGTTCAAGCACCAAGGGCGCCAAAATCAAAATTGAGCATTATTCAGCCACCGCCGACACATGTGCCAAATATCATCGCGCCAGCACCAGCCGTTCAGAAGATATAACTCCGGAAACACCCCTCCCGGACACAAAATTCGACCTGCCGGGTCAAGTTCAAACGCGACAAGGCCCAAAGTCAATCCTAGGCAACAGGCAACAACCCCCCACCCATGCACCAAAAATCGTCGCAATCACGCGTATCGTTCCGGACACACAGCGCCAAAAGTGCCCCAAAAACACCAAAAGTGCCACCTGCAATGTCAAGTTCAAACGCCAGGAGGCCCAAAATCAAACCTGAGTGTTAGGCTACCACCCCCAACCCACGTACCAAAAATCGTCGTGCTCGCACCATCCGTTCACGAGATACAGGGCCCTACATCCCCGGCTACCGAAAAGTTCCCACCAGCATCAAAACCATACCTGCATACATGCAGGTAAAGACATTCTACCTTTTTGATTACTGTAAATGCAGAAATATTCGCGGTGGATTAATATTCGCGGTTTTCGCGGCGGCCGCTTCACCGCGAAATTAAATCCACCGCGAATATTTCGTCTGCTGGCGCCGCCTAAGGTGCCCCCTTTCCGCTCCATGTACATACTACTACTGTCTTGGTCACTGTATAATGAAATGTTTGACATACTTACTACGGTGAAGTCTTGACTGAAGACACACATGTAATTTTTTCATACGACCAACTGTATTACAGTACTGTACAGTATGTTCACCATGATACAAAGGTCGTACTACGGTATACTATTACGTATTGAGAGGGTAGATACGATTAGATCAGTAACAGTGGCTCACGCAAGAACAAGTCAAAAGCATGGAAACTGTTCTATCCGTCTGTATAGGACCCTTACCGGGTAACCAGCAAGTGTTTTCCGACTGGCGGTTTGTAGAGGTGCCGGGTTTTACACGGCAGTTCGTGACTACAGTGTAGTGCTGAAAATGCATTGAATTTCGCGGGATGGCGCTACCGCGAAATTAAATCCACCGCGAAATGTCCATTTTGCCGCTACCGCGAAATTAAATCCCCGCGAAATTAAATGCATTTACAGTATGTTTGGAAACCAATCACATAGGCACCCATAGGAGAAAAACAAGTTTCAATCGTCTGAAATTTTCCGTGTTCGTCACAAAACATGTAGACAGTAAACACGCGAAAAGGTTTTACGTTACTGTATACTTTTATAGATTTCGAAAATAAAACTTCGTTTGACGTCTGGGCCCAAGAACACACAGGTGGCAAACCCATGCTTAGTGCTGCAGTATTGCTAAGAGTTGCCAGGTGGCGTCATTTACAGAAACCAGCTTTACCCATGATGGAAGGTCAGGGTCGACATGAGAATATGACTACATTGTTTAACTGCTTGGGGTAGATTGGTAGAAATGAATTCGATTTATGTATCTCTGCAGGTCATCTTACAGGTTTTAGTATGGAAATGTAGAACAACGTATATTACATACATTACATGAAATTTGATACTTGTGCTGTTACCATTTTCACGTTGATCCAGTCCAAACAGCATAAAATATTCCCATAATTTGATTTGCAAGTGAACTTTGTTTTTCATTTTAAAGAAATATGTACGCTGGTTTTGTACTAATAGATATTTCGGCGATTGTGAGAAAGTACTTTTTAAGATTTTAGAGAAATGAGTGAATAAGTGAAATGGTACTTTGTTTGCCAATCTATTCTTTTATTAATATTTAATTTTCCCTTCAAAATGTTGTCAGGTGTGTAAATTACTTAACCTTACATTTGGGCGAAGGTGGTGTTTGATCGCCTCTACTTTTGTTGCAACCTCTTTGTAGCAAAACTAACATTTCTCCCCATGGAAGAACAGAAAGGGATAATTTATTCTAATGACTCTTAAACAGCAGAATTAAATGATAAGCTGAGCCCTGGCAAGTTTGTCAAGAAAAGGCAGCTCAAACAGTTTAGGGTACAACACATCCTGTACTTTTATGTGTCCTTGCGAATCTCACAATCAGCTCAACCTCAAGCACACCATTAAGCACCGGATGCTCATGCATTTTGTGGCTTTAATGGTCAGTGTCCAAATGGTTGATGACTAGTATGTATGAGGTGGACTGATTCTAATTCTAAGCGAAATCTTTCTCACCGCAGTCACCTCTCAGTAAGACAGCCGGAGCCGCAGAGTTCTCGTTTGCAACTTTTATTCAGTCTGTCACACAAAGCGATTTCACCAATGTAGCTTCTTCAGTGGTCCGAACTCAAATGAGCCTACAATGAGGTCTACAAACCTCTGAGAACAACAAACTATCTCTATAACTTGGGTAAGGACTACATCCGAACAAAGGAACTTCCACTCTAGCAATAGATAGCTGCAATTCTGACACTTTGTTCTTTCGTCCGATTACTACACCAAAAAGACGTCAGTCTGCTATGAAAAGTACAGTAACGTGTTGACATGAGTAAAGTTTATAAGCACTCACACTTTTTCTGTCTGTTCAACATTTGGTATGAAATGCTCCAAAATCAGAAAATGTACTTGATACGGCAAAACCAGGAGAGTTTTCCTTTCTAGAATGTTCTTCATATAAAAGAACTGACAAAATTAATGCGACAAAAAATCTTTAAATTCTCTTTCTATATAAACTGGACGTGACTACCAATGTACGGGGAAAATGGCAAGGAAACTTGATTTTCCCGTTACCATGGCAACAAGGAGTTTTGATCTAAAAGAAGGCTATTTTAAGGGATTGTGGGTCAAGTATTGTCACTGTGCAAAATATGAGCCAAATCATTTTTAGCCTTGCCACCATTGTTTGATCCTTACAGACATTTGCTCTTAACTGTGTCCAAAGAAGGATAACTACTATATATGGAGCGGACTGATCCTCACACTAACCAAAATTTTTCTCACTACAGTCACTCCTCTGTAAGACAGCCGGAGCCGCAGAGTTCCCGTTTACAACTTTTATTCAGTCTGTCATACAGACAGGTTTCATCAATATGGCTGCTTCAGTGGTCCAGACGCAAATGAGCAGAGTTCACAAGCTTTGGACAACAGCAAGAAAATCTAGAGTTGGTTCAGGCTTGTTACAAAGGAAATTCCATTATTAAATACCACTGTCCAGCAGTTTTGGCATTGTGCTTTTTTCGTCCATTTATAACTGTTACTGTGGAAAATGTATGAATATAGGAGCTAATACTTTGATTAGTCTGCCGACGTAAGGCGACATTTGCTTTTATCTGAGCGAATGACGTGGCATGAGGTGGTAAGAATGGCATTTTGCTTTTCTGCAAGCGGCAGACTAATTTTCTGGGAAGAGAAGTTAATCAGCGGTGGGAGGGAGAAACATCAAAACGTTTCTACATGAGAACTCGTAATGTAGTCATTAAATCACCGCCTTTTCTGGAGACATTGCAAACCCTTCCTGCCATTTTAGGTAAACATGTAAAGTTAACTGCAATATAACGTTAACTCTGTATGCTGTTGTAACTTACGTTCGGTTCAAATGCAACAACATTACACGCAGGGGTGACTAGCGTTTGTTTTTTAAACTTTAAATCCAGTCATGTGATCAACATAGACTTTCTCAATAACCATGATTGGCAGGTGTCACGAACGGCAAGGCACAGCGATAGTCATATACATGTACTACGTTTAAGAAGGTTAGACGACCTGGTAAACAATAATCAAATACAATTCAATCTCCACAACAGGATAAAAAACTGGGAATTTCCGTGTTTGTTCCAGTTGTGGAGATCGACTTGTATTTGATCTACTTGTATAACAGTGTTGTTGTTCGTGCTAATATAAGTTGAACAAGAGTTCGACGAAGTAATATATTCGCCTAGTAATTTGCCTTACTACAATAAAAATAAATATGTGCAGAAGGCTGTTATTAGTATGGTTCGTATTAATTCATTATTGTCCTCTTTTAAAATCATATACTCTCCAAGCAGAAGCTCGGCTCAGGACGCGCAGATTTGAATAAAACGGTACAAATTCATGAGAACGTTCGACAATAATGCTTAAAACATATCATAACTACCGAAGCCGAACCTCTGCTTGGAGATTAGAAATCACATGTAGTGCAATGTATATAAACTTACGAAATAAGAATGGAAAATCCACAACAAACTTTCATCACGAACACATTTTTATTAGCGTCTACGGCCTTTTACACACTCAGGTCACGCGTTAACCTTCTCTGTATCTGTACAGCATTTTGTACATCAAACGAGTTACATACTTCTTTTCCAAATCTTATCTTCTTCAGGTATCTCCTCAACATCAGATCAGATTCAAACCCATCTCAGTTGCTATATTGTTAAAACCCAGTACTTCAAACATGCAGACCTAAAAGACTGAAACTAAAAGAAGGCTTATCATTCAAGCTCATTACTATAAACCATATAATAATTGTATAGACTGGATTGTTACACGTTTCTGGAACAATTGTACAAAGCACTTCTAGGTTACACGTTTCTTGGTCAATGTTGAATACGTCATGACTCTTACTCACCCAGGCATGATAACAACATGTTTAGTGACGTCTTTCAGTCCTGATCAGGTTAGAGTTTCAAAAATCATCTTACAACTCATTTTATATTTTAGACTTACTACACTATGTAGGTAACCATTTAACAGATATGGCGTTCTTTGTTCAACACCAAAATCACATTGTTGGAGGCAACAACGTGGCCGCCTTCTTCAGACTACGTCATGTTAATGAATTCCACAATTAATTAATTCTACCCAAAAAAAGCTGCATAGTCATCTAAGCATTAATTTCACTTCCTAAAGAAAGCGTAACAGTCATACAAAACTCAGGTAACTTTCAGAATGCTCTACCACCCCTTTCAATAGAAATACTAAGGCTTGACTTACATTGTACTGTAATATGTTGTATTGCTTCATTGCTCAGGAGGATCGTCATCCACAAGTTGTGAATTATACAATCATAATTCCACAATGATCACATTCACAAAAGTGCTTCTTTCTGACTGCGGCCATCGAAACATTAGCCAGGGCACCACCCTCCGTAGTCATGATAATTGAGTACAAAGATGTGCACAATTAAAAGCAATAATCTATTTTTACAATTGATGATGAAATTCTATCAATAATACAAGTGTTTTCTATAATAGAACATTTATAGAGATATGATTTAGCCCTCAGGGGGCTAATCTTCCAGGGTTTCTACAATTGCAAACACATAGACAAAAATACACAACACTGGTATGCAGATATGACAACTCCAAGGTAATCAATACTACAATATCATTGGCTTTTCACTAACATGTTGACATTATGACATTAGCATCCATAGTCTTGATATCAGTCGGCAGGACATTCCAAAGCTTAGCAACTCTGTATACGAACTTTTCTTCTCTTAATTTTGCATTTTGTTTTAGGCAGCCAAGAATTATACATTGATCATCTTGTTAAGTACGCACATGTATGGTGTTGATGGATCGATGAAGGTTAGAAATCCATGTAATCAGACACGCTTCGTAGATAGTCGACGTATGGGGTAAATGATTTTATAAGATATACTGCTATTTGGCCTATAGCGTACGTGAAGTGGTACAAAGTGTTTACTGGTGCCCCTTGGCTCACCTGTGACAACGATTCTAAGGAATAGTTATAAGTTAAAAGAACTTACACTTTTAAAGAACTTACACTTATTTTCTCTTAGATCCAATAACAGGCCAAAATCAGATTACATTCCAGTGATCTGTACATTATGCTCAGTTTTGCAATACCCAATTAGGAATTGTTGTCTGTGTCCCCTACATTCATTGCCAGACTTAAATTCCTCGCCCAACTAGTACAAAAGCACATCAGGCTTTTGAACATACTTCTGTTTGCTGCTCTTCGCCCACTCTGATTAATAATGTGCTTAAATTGCAATAACATGATTACTTCAAAGTAAAATGATAGTTTTAATCACGTACTTATTTTAAATTTATATTGCTACTTTAACTTTACTTGTTATCGTAATGTCTTAGCAATTCTATCGTTTATGCTGTATTAATTATGCTGAATGTGATGTTATTACACCAATTCTGCCGCAAGGCTGCCAACTGCATGACTTAAGTTTGCCAAATACACCGTGACAATATATATAACGGTGCACGGTAGTTAATGACTGACTGACAGAACTTAAGGCTTGGATCACGAGTTTTCGGACAACATATGACAAACAAGAGATACATTGAAAAAGCCGCTATGATAGAATATTCTCATTAATTATGCAAATGTGCTCCTATTTTGCATAATTAGTATCTTATCTTGTAAAACATTGTCTAAGGTACCTACATACCAAAAATGATGAAAATCCGTTGTTCCCTTCTTGAGTCATCCTCTTCAGAAGTTTTTGACAAAAATGCCCCTGCTATCCCAAAACTAAACGCTAGGGGGCCCAAACATATGCCATTTCTTCCTGAGCACAAGAGCTATCTAATACTTAAAAATCGTGAGCAAAGCATGTTCAGAACACCGAGATAGCAAAACCGGAAGTTGCGCTGCAGTACCAAGGGGAGCCGCTAGGGGGCCCAAAATCTAATCATTTTTAGCTTTTGTCACACACTACCAACACACCAAGTATGAAACCAATCCACCCAACCGTTCTTGAGTTATGTTGTTTACACACACACACACAGACAGACACACAAACGCAGGGTAAAATATAACCTCCATGACATTTCATGGAGGTAATAATAAGCAAAGTGCCTGACACTTATGAGCTACATTTTTTGTTAAGCAGTTAGTTTGATATGTAGATTTAGGGATAGGGCTAGATTAATATGGAAATCCAAACGTTCTGCTTCCGAAACCTGTTCAACAACGTCACAACCAATTGACAAATCCATGGCGGTGTTGGGGAAGAGAGCGAACTTGCGAGTTGTTCACAACAGCATGCATTTTGTCTTAAACACATTCAAAATAATTAGGACAATTAGGCCGAATCCAGGTCAAGATTATTACAAGGTAAGGCTGCAAAGCGTCCAAGTTTTCATTGAACTCGTGAGAATAAAAAAAAGCCATTTTAGCTTATTGTTATAATCCGGATGTCGCTGAACAGTAGCGGTGAGGGTTTCACCTGTCGTCTATGGACGTCCTGGATAAAAAAAGAACAGAACAAGCAAGGATGTGATCTGTGGAATTTTGCGTTTTTGACATGGTTCTGACAAGAGCAATGATGTTATAACGTGCTTTGATAGTGTGATGAAAACGGAATGATATCGGGTCGTGAAGCAATTTCAGCTAATACAATAATAGGAGGCTTGTCAGGATAAAAAGCTGAGAAACCACGACATCTCTGCCAAACTATCGTCCTCAAGTTATTTTTCGTAAGCAAATATATCGCTACAGATGTCCTGCCGTCAAGCCTCAAGCACAACAAGTAGGGCAGAAAAATGCATTGCCATGGCGACGGTCTCCAAGTTTCCATCTCGTGTTTTTAGCAATAGATGTAGCTTTCGGGTCAGATAGTAACTGGTGTAAGTTTGTCTCTTCTAGGACATTTCTTTTTAAATTTCAGATGCCTATTTGGACGAGAATAACTAAAGAACGTGAAAATCTAGTTCATTTCATGAAATGAGAAAAATCTTTACCCCCTAGTCTTGCTCGTGCTTTATGCATGGAGTAAATAAAAACCTATGTATTGTATAATCAAAAGCAACATGTTTAGCCAGTTTAAAAAACTGAACCTGTTGTTAAAGCAAGAAGGTACTGATAGTGGTGACTCTGTCAGGAGTTGTACTTACCAGTGGTGACGCCAGGAGGCGCTGCCGTGGACAGGTAGATGCCCCATGGGTAATCTATGCCATCTACGAGCACAGTCTTGGTCTGGTCGGACTTGGACAGCCTGGAGGTGTGGAACAAAAGATTTTGTTATTTCTTTTAGTGTACACACATGTGTATGCTTCTTAAGTTCACAAGAGTGTAAACATAGGAATTAACTAGAAAGGCCGACATTTGCTTAAGAGCAAATACAGCATATTTCAGCCATACCCCTTCCCACGCAACATTGGACTGTTCCAAATCACCCCTGCGCAAAAATGGAACATCCTCTTAACAGTACATTATCCCCCAAAGTGGACTGGTATTGTGAATTGATTCCAGGTAAAAACAGAGCTTGCTTCTATTTTTCAGAAAATGACAATAATCACACCTTCCATTCAGAAAATTTTCATCATGACTGAAAATTGTTGAATGACTTCATGTAATGTCATTAACAATTTTCAGTACGATAACTAGGTGTAAGTTTAAAAAAGTATAAGCTCCTTGTGATGTGGGTACATTTATTATTGCAGTGAACTTTTTTTATTCAAGTAGGGCATACGATTTAATAATTATCAAGCAGGTGCAGGTACTGTAGGAGCGTTTGTTTTCTTCAAGCTGTAAAACTGTTAAACTGTTTTACTTTGTATGCAATCAGCCATCGAGCCTATTCTTATTTTAGTTTAACAACTTCCTGCCAGACCCGGAAGATCCGATTGAACCTTGTTCGAAGATTTATTTTCGTCTGTCTGGTCAGTCTGTTCATACCCTGGCGCTGAGAGTGTTTTATTGGGCTGAAACTCTGGCAGTTTAAAGTTACTTACAATTTAAATGTTCAAAGTTTATGTCAAACAACAACAGCACTAGGAAATGTGGCCACTATAGACAGGTGGTCACTATAGAGAAAATGCTGATCTATTGACTAGGAGCCATACGTTACACATGATCATTAATCATATAAACATTGCAAAGGTAAGCCAATTGTTTAGATGTACAATTAAGTTCAAATAATTCTGAAGAGAAATATTGATGAGAAAATAATCATTCTCGCCACTGTCTTACTTATAATTACGTATCAAAACTAAACGCAGATTTTCTAACTAACGCACCTTTCGCCGACTTCATCAAAGGACCGCCGGCTATCAATCAAACACGGCTGTTGATTAGACTTAGAGTTTCAAACAGTCATGTGCTGTGTGCCAGTTGACAGCAAACTTCATGCTACGTGATGTTTTACATTGCTTGGACCTTCTTTCCTACAGCGGTGCTTCTACAAAATATTTAGACTGTAACACTGAGTCCCACATGTTTTATAGAATAGAATTTGACGCAGAGCAGCGTTTTTTGCTGGGTATTTTTCTTGAAACATGTCCGTGGGAATATCAGCGAGGCGGCGACGTAGGGATATCAGACCGACAACAAAAGTCGCACGGCGGCTAACGGCGCAGCGAAGATACTAGCGCTATAAATAAGCGCTTCAACTAAGGATGGCAACCCGTACAATATTTTTGTATACTGTTGAGCTAAGTAAAGTTTGTTGTTTATGAGGTTTTAGTTGTCTTTGAAGCTTTGACCCGAAATATTTTAAAGTCAAACTGCTGAAGAGAAGTAAGTGACTGCTACGATTATCGTAGATATGGCCCTAAAAAAACTGATAAAAGAAGCCTTCTCAATAGTCTAAAATGCAAGAGCTTCCGGGGGGGCTTCGCCCACCTGGGTCCCCCACACAGTGGCCCTGCCCCTGGACCCCGCCTGGGACATTCGGCGGCCCCCGGACCCCTGTCCGACGCTTTGAAAAAATCCTGGCGAGAAGTCTGTACGGCCTGAGTCTTCAAGTTAACGTATTGTGTGGTCCCGCTTATGAATATTAATTAGCCTTCGCTTTCCTCTTCGCTGATTGGCTGAACCATTAATTGAATTAACTCTTCCTGCCGGCTAGACGCAGGTGCAGATGTCGGCTCTGTGGGGTGAACGTCCGAAAGGTCATGGCATGGAGAACGAAAGAAAACCAATTTCCCCTAAAAAAAGTGCTGTAATTAAGCCTTTTACAGTACTTTATGCCAAAAATTTTACTTGGATCATTTTACCAACTATCTTATGCCTATCTATACCAAATGTTACTCATACCAGGGTACAGGGGTGCAAAATATACCGTTATAAGACCGTCAACAACAGTCGCACGGAGCTAACAGCGCAGCGAAAATACCATCGCTAGCGTTTCAACTTCGGATAACAAGTTATAAGTACTGTTGAACTCTGTAACGTTAAAGTTTGTTTTTAGTTGCCTTTGACGGTTTGACATGAAATAGTGTTACGCTAAACTCCTGAAGAGAAGTTAAGTGACTGCTGCGATTATCATAGATATGCCCCTAAGAACTGATACAATATAAAGCCTTCTGAATAGTCTAAAATGCGAGAGCCTTAGGCGGGCTTCGCTCCCCCTGGCGGGAACACTGCTATATACGGGATCATGAGACCCCGCTTATGAATAATAATTAGCCTTTGGCCTCCTCTTCGCTGATTGGCTAGGTCTTTGATTCAATTAACTCTCCGGCTGACGCGCACAGGTGTGGCTCTGTACGGGGTCACGGAAGGTCACGTCAGGAGGCCAAAAGAAAACAAATTTCCCCTCAGAAAAGTGCCAAAATTAATCATTTTAAAGTTGTTTATGTCAAAATTTTACTTGAATCTTGTTACCATGTATCTAATGCCTATCTATACCAAATTTCAGGTCATTTAATTGTAATACCAGGGTACAGGAGCCAAAAGTGTCCTTTTTTGGTCAAAAATTGGCCAAAAATCGCAAAAATAAGCATTTTGTTGCACTGTACACCAAAAGTGTTATTGAATTTATATGAAGGGATCATCAAGGCACATCTGTGTCAAATTTCAGCTCATTCGGTTGCAATACCAAGGTACAGGAGCCAAAAGTGTCCTTTTTTGGTCAAAAATTGGTAAAAAAATCGCAAAAATAAGCATTTTGTTGTACTGTACACCAAAAGTGTTATCGAATTTATATGGGGGCATTATCAAGGCACATCTCTGTCAAATTTCAGCTCATTTGGTTGTAATACCAGGGTACAGAGGCCAAAATATACAGTTTTGGTCTAAAATTGACCAAAAAATCTCAATAAAATCATTTTAGAGGCAGATATGAAAAAAACTGAGGAAAAAGCATCAAGGTATTGGCCCATTCTACCCCTGTGCCAAATTTCAGGTCATTCGGTCCAGGAACGGCGGAGATGAATCACTTTGAAGATTTGACAGGAGAAAGAAGAAAGAAAGAAACATTACGAATACAATATATTTCACCATACTATGTATGGCTGAAATATAAAAACTTAAGATACATATATTTGATACATATATATATACATATACAAGTGCTGATTTGCATGTATGCATGTATATGGGGATATTTTTTAATACTTATATGTCATTTCAGTATTTCATTTCATGCGGCCTGGAAGTGTAGAACAAAACATGTCTTCATACAAATGCATATACTTAAAGTAAGGGTGTAAAAACGTTACATACATATTCTTATACAGATGTTAATTTGCATACAACATTTATATTCATGTATTGGAGGATATTTATTTTATACTCATATCTAAGTATTTATTTCATGCCTATATCAGTACATCGGCGCACAGTACTACCGATGCGTATATGTACACACAAGATACATACATATCATGTAGATCATTATGCATAATTTTACCCAGTAATAACAGATTTCTTACTACAAACTGTTTTCAGCAGATAAAAGGGATTTCCTCACTTTCCGATTTTTCCCTGAGAGGATGATGATGATGATAAATCCCGCCAGTTGGACGACCAGTAGACGAAGTCCTCATCAACCGCGATGCCATGAACATCCTTCCCGTCTTCATACAGCACTTGTCGGATATCGTTGCCCAGCAGGTCTGAGCTGTAGATGCGGTTCCTCTGATTACTGTAGTACAGCCGATCCTCTAAATGGAATGAACAAATATACTGATCAATACTAAGTAGTTAGAGTTTTACATAAGACTAAAGAGAAAACATGCACTTACGTAATGTCTTACACGTACTGGTATTGCAAAGATCAATGAACCAGTGATATAGTCACAATAACGTGATTCGGGTAATATTAATGTTTCCTAACTAAACAAAAGTTTCCAAACTCGTTGTACTTAATTGACCATTTATTCATTTGCCATGCCCTACATGATATAGTCCCTCTAGGTCAAAGGTCACTGGGAGGTCACTGCGAAGTTCAGGTAGCATCTCTGTCCCCAAAAGCAAGGACCTCCAGACTGCGAAACTCCTTCCTACACAGACTTCTAGTATATTATTCAGTATAACAAATAATGGACTGATGCTTAAGCGTTTTTGTCTAATAGTATGTACTGTTCATGTCATGCCTACTGTGTCTAGTTATTGTAATAATGTGATGTTACTCAACACTGTAAGATCAACTCTATTCAGTGGTACTACTGCTTAGGGGTAACTCTGTAATATTGATTTAATTTGCTGGCCCTGACGGAATTGACGGTAGGTTGCTCAACGGAATACGCAGCAAGTATACAACAGTAACGGGTTCCGCACTGGTGTTCCAGTGCTGAATCAATGGGTCGAATCGGCCTCAGCACTGGTTTTCCAGTGCTGAAGAAACGTCAATGTTTGTCAGCACTGGATTTCCAGAGCTGATTGTAGTCTCAGCACTCGGTTTCAAGTGCTGACAGGAGAAATCCAGTGCTGAGGCAGCTTCAGCACTGGATTTCCAGTGCTGACACCGGCTCAGCACTGGACTTCCAGTGCTGACGACCACTACAGCACTGGTGTTCCATGTTCCAGTGCTGACAGAGGAGACCGTTACTTTGTATATTTGCGAATACGCATTCGAACTGAGTGAATCTATCGCTAGCATCTTATTAGAATCCTCCTTGTTTGAAGGGAGGGTGCCACATGAGTGGAAAGAAGAAGTGGTTGTACCGCTCCCGAAGACTAGTCTACCAGACATCGACCACCTACGGCCCGTTTCGCTGACCTCCCTCATCTCTAAAGTATGTGAGGATTTCGTGGCAACATGGATGCTGCAGGACATGAAGAACAGTATTTCTCCAAACCAGTTTGGGGGGCCTCAAGGGGCGATCAACAATGCATTGTCTTCTCGCCTTGGCCAATCAACTCTATGAGGCAGCAGACAAACGAGGAACTTCCAGCACTTGGGTATTGACGGATTTTAGCAAAGACTTTGACCATACAGTGGCAATGAAGCACCTGGTCAACCTGGGAGTCAGGCCAGAAATTATCCCTTGGATTGCCAGTTTTCACCCAAAATGCTCGCAGAGGACTAGATACCATGGTGCGCTTTCCCAGAACAAGGAACTCACGTGCGGACTTGCCCAAGGCACCAAGCTGGGCCCGATAGTGTTCATAGCTCAACTGAATACTCTAAAAAAACAGCATGAACTCACCGTCGAGTGCCGAGTTTGTTGACGATTTGAATCTCGTCGAATCAAGACGCACATCCGAACCATCTAAGATAGAGGACGATCTGGATAACCTGTCTAACTGGACCGAGGAAAATATGATGAAACTTAACCCAACCAAGTGCAAGGCTGTGTACATTCGCATTGCCCGCAACCCTCCCCCACCACCCCCTCTTTCCATCAATGGACATGTGCTGGAGGTAGTGTCCATTGCAAAATGCTTGGGAGTCATCTTTCAAGTAAACCTAGGATGGGCTAGTCAAGTGACAGAAATGACCAAGAAGGGGAACCAACGTTTATACTTGCTGTGCAGACTTCGACAATTCAATTTACCAGCGGAGGATTTGCTTACCGTCTACAAGTGCTTTGTTCGCCCAATAATAGAGTATACCGCCCCTGTGTGGCATGGAGGACTGACAAACGGACAACGGAAGAAAATTGAGAACGTACAGATGCGTGCAAACAGGATTATACTGGGAAGTAGCTACCACAATTACTCACTATCCTGTCAAGTATTAACCCTATTCAGACGGGGGGGGGGGCTTTTGAGGCCTGCGCCAACTTCGATGTCCTATAACGCCAGAACGGCTTACGCTAGAGCCACCAGATTTAATGAGTTTTCCTAAAATATTGTTGGCAATAATTTTACGAAGTTTGACAAATTTTCGATTTTTTCGTGTTGCCATGGCAACCGTTTGTTGACAGGCAGTTTTGCCAAAAATCATTATTTTTGGTTCTAGCAATGTATTTTTCACATTTATTTGGCATATTACTGCTATTTTGTTACATAAATAAAATCTTGTATTATTAAGCATATCTTTCATAATTATATATGCATAAATTATGCTTATTTAATGACGTCATCAGCCCAAAATCCAAGATGGCGGACCGTTTGGCCGGATCAATAATAACAAGCTAATTATCCCTTAAAATTTGTAACTACCTGGTATTTTTTCATCAAAAACCTTCTAAATGAATGAATTTAGTCTATTTCAATTGGCCTATGTGATTATTTGTTGCAAAAAAAGTATCTTTAAAAATTCAAGGTGGTGGATATAATATGGCGGAGCCCAACTCGTATCTTAGATGTGCATGACGTCATTTTATGACGTCATTTTGACGTCATTGATGTTGCTATTGCCAACGCAAGTCGTACTTAACATTATTATTCTGTCATCTGCACTTGTTGTTACATTTTTGTAGCATAACTTGAAGTTTTCAGAGAATACCCCTTTTTCATGGGTGGCCCTACGGCACGTTGTTCAAGAGTTATAGGACTTAGAAGTGGAGGGCCTCAAAAGCCCCCCCCCCGGTCCAGGGATCACCAAAAAAGCCCGGTCTGAATAGGGTTAAACCTGGAGAAACTCAAGGATAGACGGTACGCCCTTTGTCTGAAGTTCGCGAAGAGCCTGTACGCATCAGACGAGTACCAACACTGGCTTCGCAGGCGCAGAGGAGAAGTCAGCGGTAAAGTAATGAGACAAAGCAATCAACTAGTAACATTGCCAATACACACAGAGCGCTACAGAAACAGCCCAATTCCCTATCTAACTACTTTGCTAAATAACAGTATGTAAACAAGGTACATTCTATTAAGTTAGTGTGTCAATGAAAACCCTAACAACTTTTTAAATCTGTTAAAAGTCCATGTATTGTATCGAGTGCCAATGTAAATGTTCAAGATTAGGAAGCATTTAGAACGCTGTGATTATCTTATTGCTGTAAATCATGTCAATAGTATTTTAAATACTTTTTATACTTTAAATAATCTTAAGGCTGTAAATTTAATGTATAGTGTTTTTTAAATTACAAGTTGTATCATCAATTGTATTTCCAATAGTCAGTTTTTTACTCCATGTCCGATGTGAAAGGAGTGTATAATTCAGCCTAAAGGCTGCGAAATGATTGTGTCAAATAAACCATTATAAAATAAACCATTATAATGATAAAGATTGAAGGTAAGTACACATTATCATATTGGCAACATGTAACTAGAGTCTGGTTCCTCACCAGTGAAGTCTATTGTGATGGCTCTGGGCCGATTCAGACCCGTGATGATGGTGGTTTGGTCACTGCCGTCCATCGCAGCTCGGCAAATACTGCCTTTGATATACTCCACCCAGTACATGAGTCTGTGAAAAGAGCCCAGCAAACAGAAATAGTGAAGCTTCGCGAGGTGCGAGGTGTTTGGAAATTTGCTGTTTCATTGTGCATCCTCTTGTTAATTATGCACGGTAAGTCGTAACTAAAATGATCTAATTGCACACTACCTAAATTATATACTGTAAAAGCAGAAATGTTAGCGGTGGTTTAATAATCGCGGTTTTCGCGGTGGCCAATTCACCGCGAAATTAAAACCACCGCGAACTTTTTTTCAATGGTAGTAAGAGACTGCAGTGCATGGTGCTGCCGCGAACTTAAAACTTTACTTTTACTTTTTTGCGACAATACAATACATTATACTGCACCAGGCAGCAAGATGCTGATGTTGTGCAGCATACACATTGAGGGACATACATAATCATAGTACAATACATCATAATCATCATCATACAACTTAAAACCACCGCGAACAGTCATTTTTCCCGCTACCGCGAAATTAAATCCATTTACAGTATACAGCGCAAGAGAAGGAAGGAAGCTCATATGATATGGTATGACATTGTCTGATGTACTGAGTCTTCCATCTGCCACAGGTATGAAATGCCCAAAGTTCACGAATGAGGTGTTATATAATTTCCCATTGAATATTCAAATTATTGTAAAACAAGATCGTGGGACCGCGTAGCGCAGTGGGAGTGTTACCGATCTTGTGTCCTTGGGAAAGGCACTTTACACGGCTTTCCTCACTTTACTCAGGTAAAATGAGTACCTAGCTTCGGCTAGGGTCGTCCCTCGGATAGGACGTTAAATGGAGGTCCCGTGTATGGGGAGAGCCACACCCCAGGCACGTTAAAGAACCCCCACACATGCGATGGTGCGGTGTGTGATGTATCAAATCATTCTGTCTGACTGGAGTTGGTGGTTCACTACAAATCACCCGGATAGAGGCCTGGCGAACCTCTGTTTCGTATCAGCCATATGGTGAGTGACGTGTTTGAACATTCACCCGGACGGGAGACGTGGCGCATCACCGTCTGGTACTCTGCCACATAAGGG
Source organism: Branchiostoma floridae x Branchiostoma belcheri (assembly GCA_019207045.1). Lineage (NCBI taxonomy): Eukaryota > Metazoa > Chordata > Leptocardii > Amphioxiformes > Branchiostomatidae > Branchiostoma > Branchiostoma floridae x Branchiostoma belcheri. The sequence goes on along the minus strand of CM033025.1, from coordinate 30,573,252 downwards.
TATATCACCTCGTAAGGGGCGGTATTACCCCACGCAAGGGGCCAGTTCCGGGCCTATGCACCTACATACATACATACATACATGCATATGAAAGCGCGCATCATTTAAAAGAGAAGTGGAGATAGAAAAGCAGTTATGACCATACAACACCAATAAGCTATAAAAAAAGGTCCTTTATATATATGACTGGAGAAAAACTGTCTCAAGGGCCATCATAGCCCGGCAAAGACATGTTTCACAGAATTCTCCCAACGAACTTTTACACTCATTCTGTTACCACTTCAGCTTGGGTGATCGGGACGGAAAGTATTCACCATGGGGCCGTTATTACATGAAGCTCTGTCACTTTAACCACAGTTGTGTAAAGCGCCTGTTTGTTTATGATGAAATGCATTTTACTCACTCATTCCTGGGGTCCAGGACCAGTTGCTCGGGAAGTCCGATTGCTGGTGACGTCAGAAGTGTCCTAGCGGACGATCCGTCCTTCTTTGCTACAGAGATAGTAGCTGGGCGAATGACAGACCAGTAGATATTTCCCCCAGCGTGGTCCAGTGCCAGGCCATGGACACGGGCTGAAAAGAGTGTGGGGACGTTCCTGTGTAACTAATCTCTGTATGAATAACACAAGATGCTTGTCGGAATCTTTGAAATGTTTTTCTACTGGTGGAAAATCTTGATATTTGGAGTAGACAACAACAGTTTTGCAGTATTGCAATGTACTTTATTTATTACTTATTTTTATTGTTTGATTTATATAAATTGTAAGAAGTTTGTACAGGGAGGCCTTCGTATAAACAATAGCTTTTGACCTCCCTTGTACTGTTATGTTCATTTATATTTTAATGCCATGTATTTACTGTTTTTTCTCAAAGTGCGAAACAAATAAACAATATATAGAATAAACAGTGTACACAGATTCCCCAACGATGTTTGGGGGTTGCCGATAGACCGACACATCTCAGCCCAGAAATGCGTAACTAGGACCACCATGCAGTCACTCCTTTTCTGTTAACTTTGATTGCATATTAATCTCCGAGCAGATGTACAGATTATATAACATTTGCAGTCTTTTAACCGTATGCAGATGATGTCCAAGCAGGCGTTAGGATCTGGCTCATTCTCCATGTCCTAAGCCTGTTTTTGCAACATTTGTCATTCTTTTGCAGAATTGTATCCTTCTAAAGATTCGCCTTTTCCACATCAAAAAAAGAACGAAGGACAGGATACTTACATCTGCTGAGATCGTCTGGACACAGCTTTTAAAAAAAAAATCAGGATACGGCTTTGTAATTTTACCTAAAATCAGATCTATCACTTTGAAATGCTTACTTCTGACTTAAAATTTAAGGATTACAATTGCAATCTATAACTTACAGTCGGTATCTATGATGGTCTCCATGCCACTTCCATCACGACGAGCCCGTTTGATGTTGCCGTTCCAATAATCTGACCAGTACACGTAGTCGGTGAGCGGGTCGAAGTCCTGGGCGAGGGGCTGTCCAACACCTACCAGTGGCAGTGTGACCTTTGATCCGGAAGTGATGTTGACTTGGATGATGGTTTCTTCAAGACGATCAGCGACAAAGAGGAATGGCTCACTGTTCTTACGGGAGTCATGGTCTCCTAATGGGTGGAGGAAATCAGAGTATTGAAAAAACGCAATATTTCAAATCATTTTCTATATTCTTTCTGACATATAACATCACGAAACATCCTGATTTGCATATATCACTGACAATGCGGTATAATACCACAGTGGTAAATGATAGGCATTCACGTTATTAGGAAATGATATGATAGCATTTATGGTGTAAAACAATCTTTTATACAGCTAGGTCAAGGGATATAGCACGAATACTAAAGCATACCAACAACAACAAACGAACATTAAAACATACAAACCTAAAGCCGTCACAAAGGCAATCATTTTATTGCCACATTTTTGTACTAATGATGTTGCTCAGCACACCATCCCAGATAGCACACAAAACAACTGAAACCCAACTCACCTGGCGTCTTACTCGTCTCGTCAAGGCGCTGCTCCAAGATGGGGCCGGTTCGGCTTCGCTCCTTGTCCAGGTCACGTTTCAAGGCGTCAGTAGTGGTGGACAGTTGGCGCATGTCGTCTTGATCGCGTGTCAAGGCGTCAACAGTGGTGGACAGTTGGCGCATGTCGTCTTGATCGCGTGTCAAGACGTCAACAGTGGTGGACAGTTGGTGCATGTCGTCTTGGCCGTGTTTCAAGGCATCAACAGTGGTGGCCATGTTGTCTTGGTCGCGCTTCAAGGCGTCAACACTGGTGGTCTGAACGTCAACAGTGGTGGTCTGTTCAGATATCTCCTACAAATGTATAAAGGTATATATGTACGTCAGAATACCAAAGGTTAAAAAAACAAGATTGAAAAGCGGAAAGTTCTGACTTGATGGTCTCAATAAACAGAACACAGGCAGTGTAGTAAAGATTGCTTTCCAACAGGCTTTTGTGATACAAGGGCGTTTACCTCATTGTTAATGAACGCCAGAAGGGCAAGTCCTACAGCGACCAGGATTAGCAGCAAGGCAATGCCCGTGGCGATGTAGGTAAGCCGGGAGCGGATGAAGCTACAGAGAGCACGGCAGCCGCTTGGTCCACCCGGATACTGACAGTCTGTTAGAAAATAAGAGGAATTGAAACAAGGATTTTTTTTTTCAAAACTTTAATTTTCAACACAAAAATTTAGCACCACAGTTTTGACTGTCCAACTCCAGTCTTTTTAAAGAATTACAAGGGCTGACAAACACCGGTGATGGACAGTCAAAGTTTCGTGCTTGAAATTACGTATACAGCTTCATTTTTATCCACAATAGGAAAATCGAAAATAATATACAGTACAATAAATTACACTATAATCGTTAGTAGGAAATTATTTGATTAGTGACATAATCCATACGTAGATTGATAAGAACAACAGGACGGACGGTACGGGTAAATTCAGAAAACAATCTTCGCTATTTATTTACTAGTAAATTCAGAAAACAATCTTCGCTATTTATTTACTAGTATAGTATTTCTTTCTGTTTTTCTTAACACAAAATTTTCATGTTATTGTTTATCACACCATCAGAGAACCATTCTTCAAAGTCACCGACCACCGACAAGCATCTAAGACAGTCCTTTCCTAACAAGACAGCTTAAGCTTGTATGGCACCTTCGCGACTCAGGAACGTAATAAGTTTGTTATCGGACGGCAATCGTACGAATAATCTAACACAGGATAATTTACCTGCTCTGGAGGCGTACATAGGGTTGGGTACACTCGCAGCGGCGTCCGCACGTGCCTGCCAATCAGTCTGCTGCTTGGGTGTGGTGCCTGGAGAAAAATTAAAATGGCGTCAACGTTATGAATTAAGGAGAACAGTCACTTCAAGACTTTTTTGAAATCAAAATACAACATAATTTGAACAAATATATATCCATTAGATATAGTAGTATCATTTTGTTAAGAACACCAATTGTGGCAAATTGACACCATTTTCATGTTATTGTTTATCACACCATCAGAGAACCATTCTTCAAAGTCACCAACCACCGACAAGCATCTAAGACAGTCCTTTCCTAACAAGAAAGCTTAAGCTTGTATGGCACCTTCGCGACTCAGGAACGTAATCAGTTTGTTATCGGACGGCAATCGTACGAATAATCTAACACAGGACAATTTACCTGCTCTGGAGGCGTACATAGGGTTGGGTATACTCGCAACGGCGTCGGCACGTGCCTGCCAATCAGTCTGCTGCATGGGTGTGGTGCCTTGAGGAAAATTAAAATGGCGTCGAAAGTATGAATTAAGGAGAACAGTCACTTCAAGAATATGAAAATGTATATATATCTACATTAGCTATAGTAGTATGATTTCATAAAGAACACAGGCGCAACTGTGGCAAATTGAAACCCTTCTACTGCTATTGTACATCGCACCATCAGAGAGCCGTTCTTCAAACTCGAGTTGTTTTTGTCGCATGGCAATCCAAAACCTATCAGGCTCATCTATATAAGCCACACCTCCCATATAAATATACTAATAAAGTCTCATGTTCAAGTTCACCGACGTGAGACTTTTCCCCCCTGACGGTTATCCTCTGGTAAAGAATACACAGGAAGTACAAGTACACGCTTTGAGCGGAAACACGCGCGGGTTCGCCAGAAAAACAAAATTACTTGACTCCCACTGAAATTGAAGTTTGTAAATGTAGATATATCATCTTACCGCCAGCTGCTTGTCGAACACCCTGTGCGTGCCTGGGTTTGCGAGTGCCGCGCTTGTTCCTGTCAGCCCTTCGTGGAACTGAAGTGCCAGTATCTTTCCCTGAAGTGCCAGCGTCATTCCCGGATCCTGATGTGCCAGCATCATTCCCGGAAGTGCCAGCATCATTCCCGGAAGTGCCAGCATCATTCCCGGAAGTGCTAACGGCATATGGCTCCATGCTAGCTGGTCGATGGTCATTATCATCATCAGCATCCTCGTCCTGATATCTGACGGCATATGGCTGCATGCTAGCCGGTCGATGGTCTTTATCATCATCAGCATCTTCCTCCTCATATCTGACGGCATATGGCTCCATGCCAGCTGGTTGATGGTCTTTATCATCATCATCATCTTCCTCCTGATATTTGACGGCATATGGCTCCATGCCAGCTGGTTGATGGTCTTTATCTTCAGCAGCATCTTCCTCCTGATATCTGACGGCATATGACTGCATGCCAGCCGGTCGCAAGTCAGTATCAGGATCCGTGCCCTTCAGGTCATGCCCGTACACCGGGTTGGAGGCGTCAAGCTCGGGGTCAGAGGGCCGCGGGTTGTGCTCGTGCGTGAAATTAGATAGGGGGTTCATGTGCACGGAGGCTTGGTTTGGAGGATGTGGAGACTCACGCATGGTACCGACGCCCCCGGAAAGGGCTGGAGCATCAGCACTGTTCTCGGGGCTATCACGTCCTGCTAACGGAACTGGGAAATATTCTTTGCTGGTTGAAGCCACTATTTTTTTCTGAATGGGCGCCTTGGTCTTTGTATCTTCCGAACGTGTCTTCATCGCAAGGGCATGGCACCTGTATGTATCGCTGTTTGGTTGAACAGTCTTGGTATCTTCCGAAAGTGTCTTCATTGCAAGGGCATGGCACATGTATGTATCGCTGTTTGGTTGAATAGTGTCCTTTCCCTGTCCGCTCTGGGTTGCAGCTTTTCCTTTATAAGGCATGGTCAGCTCGTGTGTAACAGCTAAGGACTGATGTTGGGATCGCTGTTGGTTGTTCTATGGGTCAGATAAACAGTTCCCGTGTATGTCTTTAATGTATGTTATCCAAAAAGCAGTTACTCAAGCAACTGGATATGACTTTTGAAACGGTCAGTCTGCCGTTTGAAGCCGAGAGGACCAATGATCAGGGGCAATCTGAACACTAACCGTATAAACTCTGTCAGAACTGTGCTTGATAAAAGTTGAAAGATCAGGTTAGCGTTTGAGGGCAAGTTTTTTATTCGTGGTCTGAAGGTTTGATTCTTGCGATAATGACACCTTCGTTTTCCTCCACTTTACTATAGGATTACAAACATTACGTTGATGAAGATTAAACATCCAGGTGATAAGATACGCCAAAAAGTAGTTACTCAACAGCAACTGGCTATGATTTTGGTAAAGGTCAGGAGTTTCAACTAGCTTCCGCTAGTTTTCGTTCGTAACACCGAAGTGATCTGGAAAAACTGAAAAATGTGGATTCCAATATAAAACAAATGTAAGGCAAAGTCAAGCTGAAGACAATTTTGGATTTCGGTGGGAAACAAAGCTAAGACACAATTAATGCAAATGAGTAAATTTGCTCTTGTTGTTTTAGTTACAGGAGCTAAATGTTTTGTTGCAGGTGGGGGGGGGGGTGCTATGTCACAAGTGCCTGAAAGTTCCATACGTAGCCCTCGTAAGACTCTACCCCACTTCGGAACAACCCCAAACTTTCTACGGCCTTCCCCAAATCCACAGAGTGTTCGCCTACGTCCAATAGTCTCCAGCATAGGATCGGTCACGTTCGAGTTATCAGTTATTCCGACAGATTTTATACAGTTAGTCTTCAGATACCCTCTGATCATTGATCCTCACGGCTCCAAACGGTAGACTGACGATCATTCCACTATCCAATGGGGATGCAGAAAGCCTCCAAAATGGACAAAGGTATTTTTAAGCTAATCAACAAGCACATAGTTTTACCTGCCTTAGCCTTAGCCTTTCCAAATAAGCTCAACATAGGGTACAAAGACAAATAGATACAATGATATGAAAGAAAATTTACAGGTAATACAAGTAAACCATGATAAATTCTTAATCATTACAATCAACCAATCGCACCAGCTTACGCGTTCCTAGGATCCTCTTATGTGCAAATCCAATCGCCAAGGCAACCGACTAAACACTCGTTCTCATTGAAATGTAAACAATTGCAATTTGTTGTTCGAAAAATAAATCGGCTAATTTTCCAGCGAAACCCATCTGATTGTTCTAACGATAGCCAAAAAATTTGAATGATGGTGTTTGCAAGATATTACACAAGGAGCCAAAACTATACCAAATAGAGAAAAAAGAGAATGAACAACCCTCTGCAAATCCATTTCATGGAGGTAATGATTATCAAACACACGTGGGGGAATGCATCGTCCAGAAAGCGTACAGCATTACATAGCACCGTCGAAACACACAAAAAAACAACTCAAATTATCAATACAAATTATCAATAGAATCTGACCGATTCTGCTACCTGGATATTACATCATTGCAATCAACCAATCGAACCAGCTTACGCGTTCCTAGGATCCTCTTATGTGCAAACCCAATCGTCAAGGCAACCGACTAATAAGAACTACATGATTTAGTTAAAATCAGAGAAGCCACAGGCACATCATGTGGAACATGAGGCGCACCACAGGCCGATTCATTACATAAGGAGATTTTCTTCACAGCAACTTCTGTTTCCTTGAGACATCTTCATCTCACATGCCACATTGTAATGTGAAAGTTTAGGTACACACTGAAAATGAAAGCTTGAGCAATCCTGATATATCTAAGATACCCCACCCCATACTATCGCCTTAATCCTGATATCCGAGCAGAACGAACACAAACAATGATTGTCCAACCGCATGCAATGAATACCCTTCTATAAACCTATCCTTCCCTCCCTCCCTAACTCCCCAACTGCCTTCCTTACTAACTCCCTCCCTAACTCCCTCCCTAACTCCCACCCTAACTACCTCCCTAACTCCCTCCCTAACTCCCTCCCTAACTCCCTCCCTAACTCCCTTCCTCCCTAACTGCCTTCCTTCCTAACTCCCACCCTAACTCCCTCCCTAACTCCCCTTCCTCCCTAACTCCCCTTCCTCCCTAACTCCCTCCCTAACTCCCTCCCTAACTCCCTTCCTCCCTAACTCCCTCCCTAATTCCCACCCTAACTACCTCCCTAACTCCCTTCCTCCCTAACTCCCTCCCTAACTCCCACCCTAACTACCTCCCTAACTCCCTTCCTCCCTAACTCCCTCCCTAACTCCCACCCTAACTCCCTTCTTCCCTAAACTCCCTCCCTAACTCCCTCCCTAACTCCATTCCTCCCTAACTCCCTCCCTAATTCCCACCCTAACTACCTCCCTAACTCCCTTCCTCCCTAACTCCCTCCCTAACTCCCACCCTAACTACCTCCCTAACTCCCTTCCTCCCTAAACTCCCTCCCTAACTGCCTTCCTTCCTCCCTAACTCCCACCCTAACTCCCTCCCTAACTGCCTTCCTCCCTAACTCCCTCCCTAACTCCCTCCCTAACTCCCCTTCCTCCCTAACTCCCTCCCTAACTCCCTTCCTCCCTAAACTCCCACCCTAACTCCCACCCTAACTCCCACCCTAACTCCCTCCCTAACTGCCTTCCTCCCTAACTCCCTCCCTAACTCCCTCCCTAACTCCCCTTCCTCCCTAACTCCCTCCCTAACTCCCCTTCCTCCCTAACTCCCTCCCTAACTCCCTTCCTCCCTAAACTCCCTCCCTAACTGCCTTCCTTCCTCCCTAACTCCCACCCTAACTCCGTCCCTAACTGCCTTCCTCCCTAACTCCCTCCCTAACTCCCTCCCTAACTGCCTTCCTTCCTCCCTAACTCCCACCCTAACTCCGTCCCTAACTGCCTTCCTCCCTAACTCCCTCCCTAACTCCCTCCCTAACTGCCTTCCTTCCTCCCTAACTCCCACCCTAACTCCCTACCTAACTCACCTTCCTCCCTAACTCCCTCCCTAACTCCCTTCCTCCCTAACTCCCTCCCTAACTGCCACCCTAACTTCCACCCTAACTCCCACCCTAACTCCCTCCCTAACTCCCTCCCTAACTTCCACCCTAACTCCCTCCCTAACTGCCTTCCTTCCTCCCTAACTCCCTCCCTAACTGCCTTCCTCCCTAACTCCCTCCCTAACTCCCACCCTAACTCCCTCCCTAACTCCCTTCCTCCCTAACTCCCTCCCTAACTCCCTCCCTAACTGCCTTCCTTCCTCCCTAACTCCCACCCTAACTCCCTACCTAACTCACCTTCCTCCCTAACTCCCTCCCTAACTCCCTTCCTCCCTAACTCCCTCCCTAACTGCCACCCTAACTTCCACCCTAACTCCCACCCTAACTCCCTCCCTAACTCCCTCCCTAACTTCCACCCTAACTCCCTCCCTAACTGCCTTCCTTCCTCCCTAACTCCCACCCTAACTCCCTCCCTAAGTGCCTTCCTCCCTAACTCCCTCCCTAACTCCCACCCTAACTCCCTCCCTAACTCCCTTCCTCCCTAACTCCCTCCCTAACTCCCACCCTAACTACCTCCCTAACTCCCTTCCTCCCTAACTCCCTCCCTAATTCCCACCCTAACTCCCTCCCTAACTCCCTCCCTAACTTCCACCCTAACTCCCTCCCTAACTGCCTTCCTTCCTCCCTAACTCCCACCCTAACTCCCTCCCTAACTGCCTTCCTCCCTAACTCCCTCCCTAACTCCCACCCTAACTCCCTCCCTAACTCCCTTCCTCCCTAACTCCCTCCCTAACTCCCACCCTAACTACCTCCCTAACTCCCTTCCTCCCTAACTCCCTCCCTAACTCCCTCCCTAACTCCCTTCCTAACTCTCACCCTAACTCCCTCCCTAACTGCCTTCCTCCCTAACTCCCACCCTAACTCCCTCCCCCCTAACGGCTAACTCCCTTCCTCCCTAACCCCCTCCCTAACTCCCTTCCTCCCTAACTCCCACCCTAACTCCCTCCCTAACTCCCTCCCCCCTAACGGCTAACTCCCTTCCTCCCTAACTCCCTCCCTAACTCCCTTACTCCCACCCTAACTCCCTCCCTAACTCCCTCCCCCTAACGGCTAACTCCCTTCCTCCCTAACTCCCTCCCTAACTCCCTTCCTCCCTAACTCCCACCCTAACTCCCTCCCTAACTCCCTCCCCCTAACGGCTAACTCCCTTCCTCCCTAACTCCCTCCCTAATTTGCAAATTGGCAAATTTACTCCTCTGCCGACTAAACTTCTTCCCAAGCTTATAATACTGTCTTAGGCCACGAAAGATCTGCTTTAAGATATCTTCAAAATAGCAAATCGATCAGCGCCTCTCATAAAAAATAACCATTTACGCCGGTGGAAGGCTGTAAAGGAGGCTGGGAGCAGCAGACAAATCCAATCAACACGGAGCTTTGAAGTCCCCACCTATGGTATTAACTGGGCTTGTTGCTGACGTGTACTTTTCAGATATGCTTGTTCATGAAATGTTCTTTTCTGAGATATTATACTTTAGGATTCACCCATCTTTCAATGTAAAAAGTCATCAGGGACAATAAAAAAAGGACAAGTATTAATGTAATCCACGTAAATACATACCAAGAAGCAGTATATCTGGTTTGAAACTGCTGTTGTCATAATTTAGTAGCAATCTTAAATTTCTGTTGGTGACCTACAACTCGTGTGAAGTGTGATCTATTGTCAAAAACTGTTTTGCACATATTTTACGGCTTTTAATTGTATGTTTTATCTTGAGCATCGACGCTGGGTTCCAAACTGGTTATGGTTTCAGCCAAACGCACCTACCCTTCTTGATAAGTGAGCCAGGTTCTCAATTCTATTATTACGTGAAGATGTTTGGCGAATATGTACAAAGGTGATATGCCAGCCGACGTTTCCCATGTACGGAGATTTACTTCACCATCGGAAATGGTGAATTCACCCCTCATTACACCATTCCGCAAGCGGGATCCCCACCCCAGCCCCCTCCCACCCACAGAGGAAATACTGTCATGGAAGTGCATCCTCCAAGCTTCATGCATCGCCAAAATGATATTTGGAAGAATGAAAATATAAAATACCCCGACTGGGGCTGTTGTTGCCCTCCCGGTATGGTGCGACTTGTCAGGAAAGATACACGGCCTACGTCAGGCGGGGGCCGAACACAATGTGAAATATGAAGAAATTAGAAACCAAAGATGAAAGAAAATCATGAGTGACAAACAGCGCACGTTTCCAGACAAATCAGATACACACGTAATCGGTTTCTTTGTTTGTTTGTTACATATGGAAAGAGAGGTATCGAAAACAATTTTTAAAGACATTCTACCTTTTTGATCATGTTTGGAATCTCATCACATATATTGAATTCATCTATATGCACCCATAGGGGAAAACAATTGTCTTTTTCTTTGTCTGAACTTTTCCGTCCGAAACACGATGTAAAAAAATGAAGAAATTACGAACCAAAGATTAAAGAAAATCATATTGAGCGCACGTTTTCCAGTCGAGACAAATCATACAGACACGTAATTATTTTCTTTGTTTGTTTGTTACATATTGAAAACAATGTGTTGAAACCAACCTTTAAAGACATTCTATGATATGAGCTAAGAAATATTTAAGCGATTGTGCAAAAAGTATTTCTAAGGTTTTAAACAAAAAGTTGTTGGCATCCGTCTGTCTGGGAAGGCAATGGTAGGCAGACAGGGTGGGTTTAAGGCGACCAGTCTGCCTGGCCTGGACATGACGTTTTTAAGGTGAAGGAGGGGTGTGCACGTCCTTCTTCACCTCTCGTCCACTGCCACACCAAGTCCTACAGGGGCCACTGTATGCAACGTGTAAGATGGCCCCAGTGGATGCAGGTTTGTTGTTTGAAGTTTCCGTCTCCTAGGAGGACTTCCGACCAAGGATGCAAGGGGTTCCTCCTACCCCTGACTCATGTGTCATGGCGGGTGCGTCATGCCCGAACATGCCCCTATGGCCTGTTACCACCACAAGGCCTGTCACTGCCACTAGCCGCGGCTAGGTACTCATTCACACCAGAATTAAGTGAGGAAAGTCGTGTAAAGTGCCTTTCCCAAGGGCACACGATCGGTGACACGACAAGCGTATTCGAACCCCGGACCTTTCGGGCCTGAGACCAACGTGCTGCCGATCGTGCCACGCGGTCCCACTAAAATATTAACAAATATACAACGTACTGTTCACATAAATGTTCATTTTCTTTTCAAACCTCTGCCAGTTCTGTGAATTCCTTTTGCTATATTGTTGTTCATTCTCATTCTATGAACAACAATCGCGTCCGCAACAAATTATAAGTGCACATCGCACTATCCAACTAGAGTTCCACGACCCCATACCTTCGCCAAATGATTCTATCTTTTACAACTGCCGTATTAATTGTGTTTGTCATTGATTATGCAAATAAGGTTCTCATTTGCATAGATCATATAACTGGATCATCTCGTCCACCAAACAACAGTCGTGCGTAATCTATGGTAAGAAAGAAGTTCCCGGCATTTACCACAATGGCATTATAGCATTTTCTAATTAATTATGCAAATTAGGTCTCTTCTTTGCATAATATATGTCTATCAATAGTGTTCTCTTTCTCAGTTACAAATTTCACAATGGTCCTATAACTTTTACAGTACACTTTTCTAATTAATTATTATAATCATTATACCAAAAAATCATGACAATCCTTCAACCCCTTCTTGAGGTATTTAATTTCAATTCTGACACTAAACCTGCCCTGCAGTTCCAAAACAAGTCACTAGGGGGACCAAAACTATACCACTTACTCTCGGCATCAAGAGCTGCACACGCCACAGCATGTCCAGAACTCGAAATATCAAACCCAGAAGATCCGCTTTAGTACCGTAACAGGTCGCTAGGGGGCCAAAAATCTAAAAGTTTTCAGGTCCTATAAAGACCTACCAACATACCGAATATCAATACAATCCATCCAGGCGTTCTCGAGTTATGCTGGTCTTCTACAAACATACTAGATAGATAGATACAAACGCTACCCAAAACATAACCTTCTTGTCGAAGGTAACAATCATTCTTTAGACAGAATTATTTTTTCGCATGGTAATTCAATGACCGGTGATGACGTCATGGTAAACGGAGTGACCAGTTAAGGTGCACTCTCACTGCACTTGCGTCAACTTTGTGTCACTGCGGGGTTCGAAAGATAGTTCAGAGATAAAGAACGGATTTTCTTACGCCAAAAAGTTTTTACTCACGCAACTGGATATGGTTTTGAAACGGTCAGACGTTTCGGATAGAATCCACTATCCTTCGTCAATGACACTGAAGTGATCTGGAAGAAACAGGTATTTTATACTCTAACTATGAATGAAGACAATTTCAGCTGTCCAATAGGAAACGTTATAAGACAATTCAGACTGAAGACAATTTGGATTCCAAAGAAAACAAAGGTAAGGCAAACTCAAGCTTAAGACAATTTGGATTTCAAAGGATAGCAAGGCTGAGACACAGTTAATGCAAATGAGTCAATTAGCTCCTGTTGTTTTAGTTGCAGGAGCTAAAAGTTTTGTTGGGGGGGGGGGGAGTCTTACAACGATAGTGGATTCTATCCGAAACGTCTGACCGTTTCAAAACCATATCCAGTTGCTTGAGTAAAAACTTTGTGGCGTATCTTATTACCTGGATGTCTAACCTACATCGACGTAACGAATTTTCTTACTTTTTTGTGTCTAAGTCATACTTACGTGTAATATCGCAGTGACGCAACCTTGATGCAAGTGCAGTGAGAGTGCAACTTAAAGAAACGAGCATCACAGTTCAGGGAAGGCGTACTTTTGAACGAATATAACGTCTGATGCTCCCCATATACGGAGTTTTACTTCACCATTCGAAATGGATTTTGGATGCACCTCTCATTGCAACGCACACCAAGCGGGGTTCTCACTTGTTCCATATGACGAGGCAGTTGGACCACTTACCACTTTCGCCTCCACGGGAATAAAAAAAAATATTGTAACAGTAATCTTCCAATGTAGCATCAGCCAAAACCTACTTGGAAAAAATATCTACCTTTGTCATCAGCAGCTTGGGACTGCTGTTGCCCTCCTGGCATGGTGCGACTTGTCAGGTTTCTGCACAGCAAAAATTACACGTCCTATGCCGGGCGGAGTCCGAAACACTATGTAAAGAAATGAAGAAATCTTTAGAATCTTTAGAAACTTCAGATGAAAGAAAATCACACTGAGTGGGTGGCAAATAGCGCACGTTTTATCCAATACAAATCATGCAGACGCTTAAATCTCTTTCTTTGTTTAATTGTTACATGTTGAAAGAGAGGGATCAAAGACATTAGACCTTTTGATCATGTTTAGAAAACTACTCAGATATATTAGATTTATTCATGTATGCACCAATAAGAGAAAAACAATTTCTTTTTTCTTTGTCGGATATTGTGCATTTTCGTCACATAACACATTATATTATGTACTTATATTATAATATATATTATGTCATATACTTTTGATGCTGTCGTTTTCTCATTCAAACCGCAAAAGATATCCCCATGATGAGGTTTGGAGGTCTTTTTCCATTTGGAGCAAAAACGATATAGAACCAGGGGCGGGGTGACATCCTGTCAACAGTGTATGTTTTGTGAAATGTGCCTGTCAATAGTGAAATACATCGATAGACTGCCCATAGCCTCTGTCGACGGCTATATTGCAATTAATGCATCTACATGTAGTTTTATATAACCTAGGACATCACCAAAAGACTACATTTTACTGAAGTCACAAAACCCACTTATTCTGCAGGGCGTGGGGCAGTTCGTTAAGCACTGCCTTCTAAGAAGAAGTCAAATCCAATAATAAGATGCAACTTCAGCTGAATAGACATTAGTGCTATGTACTACATTGTATTTTGTTTCCCTCGAGAATGTTCCTTCAACTAGCCTTCGGGCATGATTTTGCAAATAAACTTGCTGATTATATACCAAGTATAAATGAGTGTAGCTGTCTAGATATTTAGCTGTGCCATCACAAAATGACTCGTAAAGCTATATGGCCGTGGCATTTTGTTGCGCTCTTATCTAAGAGAGGTCGAGGGTCACAAAGATGGCTGCATTTTAGCAGGAATTCTTGTTGTTTGAATCTATAAGAATGTTCCATTGCTTTGGTGAGATTCGATTAGGCCAGTTCTTCTCTACACACATGCAAGAGACCTGTTCTTACATGTGTGAAGAAATCCTGGCCTGGCACAGCAAAAATTACACGTCCTGCGTCAGGCGGGGTCAGAATCACTATGTAGAAACGAAAGATGAAAGGAAATCATATTGAGTGGGGGGCAAACAGCGCCCGTTTTATTCAATACATATCATGCAGACACTTAAATCGCTTTCTTTGTTTATTTCTTAACTATTGAAAGAGACTGAGGTATCGAAAACAATTTTCAAAGACATTCTACCTTTTTGATCATGTTTGGAAAACTACTCAGATATATTAGATTTATTCATGTATGCACCCATAAGAGAAAAACAATTTTCATTATTTTTTTATTGTCTAGTATTGTGCCTTTTCATATCATCATCAGTCACTGTGTTCTGCATCTATAGTCTGGAAAGTGCCTTTTCACATAACATATTATATTATATATTATATTATATTATATTATATACTTATATCATGATATAATATATATATATTATATCATATACTTTTGATGATGTCGTTTTCCCATTCAAACCACAAAAGATATCTCCATGATGAGGTTTGAAGATCTTTTTCCATTTGGAACAAAAGAGATATAGACCCAGGAGTGTCCAGAAAAAAGGGTTGACCTAGGTATTTTAACAGTGTCTTTCATCTTGTATTTGTTTGTCAAAGACTCAACAAAGGTGATTCTGGTCCACCCCCCCCCCCCCACATCCTGTCAACAGCGTATATTCTGTGAATGATAAAGTCTAACACTAGCCTTTATATTACTCTAACATTGATCGTGTAAAAAGAGTGCAAAAATGGTAATTTCTCCGCCATTGACAGGATGTGTCTGTCAATAGTAAAATACATTGATAGATTGCCAATAGCCTCTGTCCACCGCAATATTGAAATTAATGCATCTACATGTAGTTTTATATACCAACGTATAAATGAGTGTGGCTTTCTAGATATTTAGCTGTGCCATTACAAAATGGCTCGTAAAGCTATATGGCCGTGATATTTTGTTGCGCTCTTATCTAAGAGAGGTCGAGGGTCACAAAGATGGCTGCATTTTAGCAGGAATTCTCTCAAAGGTCAGCCCTTGCTGCTGAAAAAGAGGCTTGGCGACACACTGTAAACCAGTCAGTCTCAACCTTTGAGAAGAGAGAGATTGTAATTGTGATAGACATGAATTGTACTATGCAATAGAATAAACCAATTCAAAACAAACAAACACACGAAGAGATTTCGAAAAGAGACCTAATTATTTTCTAAACAAATCAGTCAACGTGTATCGAGTACCAAACGTTGTAATGCACCAAACATTATTCTGTTCTCAAACATTCTTAAATTAATTATAGTAGTGTCTTATGTTACACAATATTCATTAACTCCGGTTGATGCAAAAAAAATTACAGAATTTATTTGATCCGCTTCTAAGTAACGGATTTTACGGAATTATTATGAGTTTTATGAAACAGATACGGCTTTTACGACACACCAAACGTCAACTGTTAACAAATATACAAATTCTAAGGAATTTATACGATCCAATACTAAGACAAATACGAATGAACGGACTTCAAACTTTCACTACATCTATCAAAGCGTCTTTGAGTTAGACAGATTTCTTTAGAAGGTTAAGTCGTAGTAATGCTCGAATACATACAGAAAAGTTCGTTTAAACTCTGTAGTATTCGTACTTTTTATTATTGGATCCTATGAATTCAGTAAAACTCATGTAATCCATAAAGATCGCATGGTCTCTGTAAAAGTCTTAATGCTTAGTCAATCCTATATAAAGGATTTAGCTTGTGTATGGATCAACATTGCCTCCTAACAGTTCAAGAGATTATTGCAGAAAATTTAGTTATAGTTGCAAAACCGATATCAAAGTCGAAAGTCGAATATATATAGCAAAGCAAACTTGACGTGAATTATGTAAGGTTCACATGTTTCTTACTAGTGGATTGGATAAATTCCGTAAACTTCATATGCACCCCACATGAACTTCGTAGTATCTCCGAAGATGCCGTCTGAATGATTAGAGAATTTAGCTTCTGTATGTTGCAGAATTGCCCCCTAGCAATTCAAGAGATTATTGCAGAACTATTCATCCATATAATAATATCAACATATAATTAGCCCAGCCAACACTGAATTGCGAGAATTGAAGATAAAGAAATGTGTATGGGACAAAGAGCTTTAAAATGCCCGAAGAGTAACTTCCTTCTCGGAGTATACACGCGTACATTCTGCGTGATGTTCGTTTTTGCGTAACGCGACGTCCCAAAGAAGCCAACTTCTCCCAAAGTTCACAACAAAATTAGTCTACACTAGTCGTATGTGTGCTTGATTCCCCCTGTTTATCAAATATCTACAACAAAAGAGCTGAGGCCGTTTCTTTTGTTTTGTTGTTTTTTGTTGTTGTTTGTTTGATCTGACACTTCTGACGGAGGCAGTTGTGTTGGTATGTAGCTTGTTTGCTTGTTTTCCTTGTTTTTATCTGTTATGACAGATCTGACGAAGACAGTTAAGATCGTCCTTCAGATAAATATTGCATTCTCATTCATGTAAGTTCTTATGTAAAGTCTGTTAAAGGTCGCAGACAATTATTGGTTGTTTTAAGGCCGCTGAAAACTTGTTATTTAGTACGTCCTGTTGTCTTGTTGCGGCGGGCTCAGCACACTCAAGCTCCGGGCCGTCCTTCTGGCATGGCGGGGCGACATCAGCCCACTCCCGGCCGTCCTGCTGGCTTGGCGGGGCGAGAGCTCCCTCCCGCCCCACCTGTTAGTTTGGCACGACAGCCTCAGCAAAATCCTACCTGGAACCCTCAGGCGGGCCGATACATCAGCGGGGAAAAGGGGCGACAAGGCAAAGCCAACGCACAACAGGTGACGGTTGGAGACAAAAGCGTAGATGCACAAGAATTCATCAATCAGCTTCACGGCAACCCTACGTACGATACTGGAGGGGCTTCAGGTCAGTACCCGTACTTCACTACGTACAAAGCATTGTAGCCTCGTTCGCAGACGTCTGGAGGCTACCAGCTGTGGCGTTTATTTTTGGAGGAGCCCTGATTCGCGCTGTTCAACATGGGCTAAGCGTCTCTACGCTCGGAAGTAGCATTTTACTGCACAGATAACCATAGCCCGTGTTGAACATCGCGAATCAGTCCTACCCAAAAACATAACGTTACCAATTAAGAAGTCTGCAAAGGAGGCTATAGAAAGAATAGGAAACATATTTTACAGCTGTATTAAGAAGCAAGAAAAGTTTAACATGTACATACTAAGATACATTAGCTAATGTAGATGTAGTAAGGTATCAATTTATCACTTGTATTTCATAACCTGATCGTAAGAGCAATAATGAACAATGAAGGTCATTTATTCATCAGTTGCATCGTGTGGTGCAATCAGTAAGGTGTGATCCAACCCAATAACAAATTCCTTCCTTCCTTTCTTCCTTCCTTCCTTCCTTCCTTCCTTCCTTCCTTCCTTCCTTCCTTCCTTCCTTCCTTCCTTCCTTCCTTCCTTCCTTCCTTCCTTCCTTCCTTCCTTCCTTCCTTCCTTCCTTCCTTCCTTCCTTCCTTCCTTCCTTCCTTCATCCATCCATCCATCCATCCATCCATCCATCCATCCATGCATCCATCTATCAATCCATCCTGCCATTCATTCATTCATTCATTCATTAATCCAGGCATCCATCCATCCATCCATCCATTCATTCATTCATTCATTCATCTATTCATTCATTCATTCATTCATTCATTCATTCATTTATTCCTTGAATGGGTTCTAGCTGTATGTAGGGCGATGAGATATGATATTCCGATATCTGTAAAGCTTGTGAGAAAAATCTCTTTTTATAAAGAATCTGAAGCGAACCTAAGGTAAGATTCCATCGTTTCTGTGTTGCAGACTACGAAGCCATAGACGATGATGATTGGTGCATGCGAGCACGTGACTTCCTGTCCTGCTCTCGACTGTTCAGCGGTGTCAAGGCAATTGTCGTCATGGCAACGCTGACGATATCCCTGATACTCATCGTGATGCCGTTTACCACTCCACGTCCAGATTTTGATATGGTAAATATTCAACATATCGGTTTTTTCTTATATTGTAACATGTACAAGACATTGGCAATCAAAGGAAATGCATTACAAAAGCACATCGAAAATGTATATGCAGACAAACAAAGCAAAGGACAAAAAACAAAACAAAGTAAGGTACAACACACTAACAGACATAATACGAAATATTACAAAACTAGAGTTCGGCGACCTCATGCCTCCTTGAAATGTTTAGAGCTTTTGTGAATTTCATGCAAATTACTTACCATTTACATAATTTATGCATGGCGATGTTCATTATTGACTAACGTACACATGTACAAGTATAAAATTCCCATCATTAGTCATTATGCGGATTTGCTATTTTTGTATTTATTTATTGATCTTTTAGGGTAGTCCCTAAAGTATATATTATGCAAATCTGTTCCTCATTGGCATATTTGGTATCTGCTTATGTTTCACCTATCATAACTTACATTTGTTACATTTACTGAAGTTCAGCTATTGAAAACAATGGAATTGTACAATTTTTCATTAATTATGCAAGTCAAGTCATTTGCATTAAATGTATATCATTATGAATATCTTCGCCTAAGCTACCTGCATGCCAAAAATGATGGCAATCCATCATTCCTTTCTATAGTTATCCTCTTTGGAGTGTCTTGCCAAAATGCCCCTGCAGTTCCAAAAATAATTGTTAGGAGGCTGAAACTTGCCCCACTTTGTCATGACAATAAAAGCTATCTACCACCCAAATATCAAAACTGTATCTTGCCCGGTACAAGAGATACATTAAAAAAACTGCTATGATATAGCAAGCTCATTAAATATGCAAATGTAATATAATTTTGCATAATAAGTATTCTATCTTGTATAACATTGTCTAAGTAGTAGTAGTAGTAGACTGGTTTATTAAGCAATAAGCATAATAGTCCTCCTGGCAGCCTAAGAGGCTGAATTGCGAGGGCATTACAATCATGTTCAAATTCAGCATACATCGATTAGAAAACTTTATGCACGACGTTAAAACAATGGGTCAATAGATGCTGGTTAAAATACAATATCGAAGTAATACGAATTTGTTCAAAGTATTCCACTATTTACAGACTTTATATAGACTTTTAAAACTTCGACAAGACAACGTGTGACTGAGGAGTAAAAAGTTCAGTTAGAGTCCGTTAAGCGTTTCCACAATGGCCGGGATGGCGCTTGACCTGTAGCGCTTTGACCCAGAAGGCTGCTGGTACTGTCCAGAGTTGCGTAGGTTTCTACCGTGCTGTTGTACACGGGTGGGGGGCAGCCAAGAACAGAACCGTGGGGATTTCTCAACTTTGGTAGCAAAGTCAACGCACAGGCTCCGACGGCGGTCTGATAGGCGTTGGAGATTGAGCTGTTCTAGCGTTTCTGAGTAGGAGTCGTACCGTCGTCCAATGATAATTTTGCAGGCACGTTTCTGCACTCGCTCTAGGGCTGCAGACTGTTTGCTTGTGAGTGCGGCACTCCAGCAGGGAGCACCGTATTCCAGAATGGGACGAATGTACCCGCAGTATATGATGGTGAGATCAGATGCTGGTACTCCGGATCGGCGCAGTCTACTGACGAGGAAGAGACGCTTGCTGGCTTTAGACACCATCACGTCTACTTGGTCATCCCAACGTAGGTCCGATCTAATGTGTAGTCCTAACAGCCTGGCCTGTGTGACAATGGTAAGGTTCTGTCCACCAAGGGTAAGTGCCGGTATCTGCGGCGGTTGACGCATGAAGCAGAAATGCATCGCCATGCACTTTTTGGGATTGAGGCTCATAGAATTGCTCGCGGACCAGCTCTCAAGGCTGTCGAGGTCAGTCTGGAGGGTTGTTGCTACCGTAACTGATCTTATTTCACCGAGGTTGAAGTCATCGACATACTTCCAGTGAGAGTTTGAAGTTACGGGTTTGATGTCATTTATCATTGCTAGGAAAACTAGCGGACCTAGCAGAGTTCCCTGGGCCACTCCACTTGTTAACGGCTCCCAGTCTGACACTGACCCCCGATATCTGACGCACTGTTTCCGACCAGCCATGAAGCTACACAGCCATGGGATTAAAGAAGCTCTTGCCCCCATGCTGATCAGTTTAGCGATGGCAGTGTTGTGGCACACTCTGTCAAATGCCTTTGAGAAATCAGTTAAAATCAAGGTGCCCACTGTTGCTTTCCTTTCAGCCCCGGAGAAGAAAAAGTTCAGCAAGTCGATGAGACAATGTGTTGTGGAGCATCCTTTGGAATTCCCAAACTGTTTGCAGTCCATTTGAGGTGCTATGTCGGACAGGATCCAGGAGGAGACGAATCCTTCGCAGACTTTAGCAAACTGAGCCTAAGGTACCTTCATACCAAAAATCATGAAAATCCATTGTTACCTTCTTGAGTTATCCACTTCAGAATTTTTTGACAAAAATGCCCCTGCTATCCCAAAACTAGACTTTAGGGGGCCCAAACTTATGTCACTTATTCCTGAGCCAATAGCTATCTAACACCCAAAAAATGGGTCCATTTCTTGTTCAGAACACGAGATAGCAAAACCGGAAGTTTCGCTGCAGTACCAAAGAAAGCCGCTAGGGGGCCCAAAATCTAATCACTTCCAGCTTTCATCACACCCCACCAACACGCCAAGTATGAAACTAATCAGCAAGATAACTCAAGAACGGCTGTTCTTGAGTTATCTTGTTGACAGACAGACAGACAGACACACACACACACACACACTCACGCTAGCCGACGTACAAGTTTCTTACCACAGTCACCCCTCAGTAAGACAGCCGGAGCCGCAGAGTTCCCGTTTACAATTTTTATTCAGTCTGTAGCTGTCACAGTCTGGCTGCTTCAGTGGTCCAGGTTCACATGAGCACAGTCTACAAACGTTGGAGAACAACAATGAAATCTCTACAACTTGATTATGGCCTACAATAAAAGTAAAGGAACTTCCACAAATAAATACCAGCAATTCTGTCGCCTTGTGTTTTTTTGCTTTTACTACAACAAAAGGATTTACTACAACAAAAGTAGATTATTATTCTATAAAAAGTAAAGTACCGAATTTTTAAAAGCGCTTGTATGCCATGTCTTTAGCATTTTGCAGGAAATGTACGAAAAACGTAAAATAAACTTGACACGGTCAAACCGGGAGCGTTTTACTTCTCGAATGTTTTTTATGTACAAGAGTGTTTGAGAGTTAATGCGAATAAAGTCTACAAATTATATATATATATACCCATTTCTTACCGCTTTATTATACTCTATTCGTTAGTTATTTTCTATTAGTTTTCTACATGACAAAGCCGAAAGAATGTTAGAAAAATAAGCAGCTAATTTAGCCCAATAAGCATGAAATAATTCCATGTTTTACTTGGTATGGCGGAACAGGTGTCATAATACACCTTTTTAAAGCTGCCATACCGAAATCATAACACAATAATACATCAAATAATGATACATATAAATACAATATTAAGAACAAATAGCGTAAATGAGCGTTAAACCCAATTCAAGGTAAATCAACTTCACAACACACATTAAACATTATTAAGTAAAATCCATAGAACAGTCATGAGATAGGATAAATTATCGTGTCATTGTATCAAGGCAAGTGGCGCAACCACAGGACAATTTCACATTTTTATTATTTCATTTTATTTTCATTTTATCAAAAAAAAATCGTGAGCATTATGCAAAAAGCCCAATTTGCTAACAAGCAGCCTTCTACTCAAAAACATAAGCATAAAACAAGAGTAGTAAACAACATACATACATAAATAAATACCCAATTGATAATAGAATTTTTAAGGTAAATTTAGAAAAGACAAGTTGGTACTGAATCAATTAGGAGAATATACCTGTACAACGGATATATTTTACATTTTAATGATTAGTTTTCCTGTGGATTGTTGGAGATCCGTAGAACAGTGGTGGTTATAGCTCTGCCTGTCGGTTATAGGCGTCCTGGAAAAATGAGCAATGAGTTATTCTAGGGTTACATTTCCAACCGGGGCCCGGTCGGGCTCTTTCAAAAAACAACAAAGAAAAAACAATTTTAAAACGCATGCCAATAATAATGCACAAGATATTGGCTTGAATTTTTCTGGTACGTTTCGTATTTTTCTGCCTTTTATTTAAGAAAAATTGTAATAGATCCTTAGAATGGTTAGATATTAGTAATACATTTAACAGAACAGACTGACATACATTCTTAATCCTTGTAATGCTGAGTTGTATTGTTATGAGTTGGGGGTATTTTTTAATGTAAAAGCTGCATACCATTACAAAGCCCATCGAATGGGGAAGTAAATCTGCAGCAGCAGCACAGAACAGGTCAAGGTTTACTTATCTGATAAATCCATCAGCTCTGGGAGGTTAAACTGGCCAAAAAATAGCCAACAGGACAATGGTTAAGGATGGACTAACGTGCTAAGTCAGTTTACTAGAGAGAAGGATTTTTGGAAGTTTGGTAGTTATAAGAAGTACCTGGATTAGTCTGGCATATGAAGCGATAAGAAATCTGGTAGCAGTGTGCGGTCATCCACTCGCCTTTCCCTGATGAAGTAAAGGAGGAGTAAAGAACGCAGTCTCGGTCGCCCCCGCTTCTCGGTTGTCGCGCACCCCAGGCGTTGTACGTCCCAAGTGCAGAACCATCCACCCACTCAAAGCTACCATCTTCGCGCTGATCGTGCAGGCCGATCCAGAAGGACCTAGTACTGGCGGCCACTGTGTTCTGCATGAGTTTCATGAAGTCGTTGGTCTCAGCGTCTTTGGGCATGGCGAGGGTGCCGCCATCGTCACGACAGGTCATGGCAGCATCACTGGAACTCTTGTCTATATTGTAGGCCTTGTAGCAGATTCCCTGCCACATTATGTAACCTTTAGGACAAGATGCTGGAAAAAAAGTTAAGTCAACAACAGACGTGGAGGAAGATATTAGTAAAAATAAATCATCAAGATGTACCTCATCAGAAGAACATATTTCCCATTAGGTTATGTAGTTTTGATTGATACCATCATAACTAGTAACAAACTGCAGTCAGTAAAACACTACATGTATATGAAAATATGAGAGCAGGCACATGTACACAAGCCATGTAAGTATATCATTGATGAGAAAAAAATGATTCCACAAGATGTATAGGTATTATCCATTTATGCAAAATACTGCATAGGAATAATTGATAAGGTAAATAGTGTCATTTAATGGAATAATGATAGACAGTGCTACAGGTTAGTCTAACAATATTGTTCAATAAACAATCAGAAATAGCTGAAACCCAACTTACCTGGCGTTTTACTTATCTCAAGAAGGCGCTGCTCCAAAGCGGCGGTTCGGTTTCGCTCCTTGTTCAAGTCACGCTTCAAGGCGTCAACTGTGGTGGACAGTTGGCGTATGTCGTCTTGGTCGCGCTTCAAGGCGTCAACAGTGATGGACAGTTGGCGTATGTCGTCTTGGTCGCGCTTCCAGGCGTCAACATTGGTGGATGTGTTGTATTGGTCACGCTTCAAGGCGTCAACAATGGTGGTCAGTTGGCGTATGTCTTCTTGGTCACGCTTCAAGGTGGCGTCAACAGTGGTGGACAGTTGGTGTACGTTGTCTAGGTCGCGCTTCAAGGCATCAACAGTAGTGGATAAGTTGTATTGGTCGCGCTTCAAGCCGTCAACAGTGATGGGCAGTTGGCGTATGTCTTCTTGGTCACGCTTCGAGGCATCAGCGGTGGTGGACATGTCGTCTTGGTCGCGCGTCAAGGCCTCAACAGTGGTGGATATGTTGTCTTGATCGCACTTCAAGGCGTCAACAGCGGTCGAAAGTTGGTGCATGTCGCATTGGTTGTGCTTCAAAGCGTCAACAATTGTTGACAGATGATATATTTCCTGCAAGCATATAATTGTACTGTATACATGTACGTACGTTAGAATACCAAACGTAAAAAGATGAAGAGCAGAAACTCCTGGCATGATTTAATAAAAAAATGTCGTCATTTTTATTAAACTACTTTACAATGGGCTTTGTGGAACAGGTGTGTTTACCTGTTGATTGATGAACGTTAGAGGAGCGAGCCCCAAAGCGACCAGGCTTAGCATCACGACAATGCCGGCGGCCATGTATCTTTGGCGGTTGCAGATGGAGCTACAGAGAGCACTGATGCCGCTTGTTCCATCCGGGTACGCGCGGTCTGCTAAAGAGAATTTGGTGTGAATTATCACAACGTCTATGGAATTCTGCTATTTTGCATTTGTTATGTAAGACCTATTTCAGCACGTGTGTGGGAGAGAAAATTCTCCGTGTGTGGGACCTTTATCTTTGTGCTTTAGTGGAAGAGAGTAGTTAATCTTTATATATGTGTAATTTTGCAACAGTTGGCCCCCGATAGTTATCAACTTCTTTGCGAACTATATCAATGTAGGCATCTTACCGTCAGCTTTTTCCTGAGGACTGTTTGGAACATACTGCCTGTGCTTTGCTTTGCGAGTGGAGCACATGTTCCTGTAATCCCTTGGTGAGCCTGAAGTGCAAGCATCATTCCCGGAAGTTACAGGATCATTTCCGCGAGTGACAGCATCAGTCCCGGAAGCGCTAGCATCATTCTCGTAAATGCCAGCATCATTCTCGTAAATGCCATCATCATTCTGGGATGTTGCAGCATCATTCCCGGAAACGACAGCATCATTCACAGAAGTATCAGCATCATTTCTGGAAATGACAGCATCATTCACAGAAGTATCAGCATCATTTCTGGAAATGACAGCATCATTCACAGAAGTATCAGCATCATTTCCGGAAATGACAGCATCATTCACAGAAATATCAGCATCATTTCCGGGAGTGACAGCATTATTCCGGGAAAAACCAGCATCATTCCCGGAAGTGCTAGCATCATTACCGGAAATATCAGCATCATTCCAAGAAGTGACAGCATCATTTTGGGATTCATTCCCGGAAGTGGCGGTATCATTCTGGGAAGTGTCAGAATCATTTCCTGGAGCGCCAAAGGTGCTAGCATTATTCCCAGAGGTGCCAGCATCTCCTATTTCTTGTGACAGGCTGTGGTCATTATCATCATTTTCGTTCAGATATCTGACAGCATATGGCTCTGTGCTATTTGGTCGCAAGTCAGTATAAGGATCCGTGCCCTGGGCTTCCAGGTTCTGCCCATACACCGGGTTGGTGGCATCACTTGTAGGCAGATAGTTCGAGGGCACCATCTTGTACATGTGCTGAACGGCTTGATTTGGCTGAAGGGCACCATAGCTGCTTGCTCCACCCGGATACGTGCGGTCTGATAGAACACAAAAATTTTTTAGAAGAACTGTATTGCACGACAATCGTACATGGTATAATGTATAGCAACAACTATTACGCAAAGTATAATTGCCGTGCGTCCTGGTCCTGTCATTGTCCACAAAAAATGCTGTGAATCCATGTCTGTGGTTCTGTCACAACCCGCTTGAAAACCCTGTGGCATCAAAATAGTCATACGACGATCGCATGCTATGGTACTTTAAGGTGTGTCTTACCTAATTAAGGCTCCAACCAGCATGAACAGAGGTGCTATAGTTTGTACGACGCGACTCTGTAGGGAATGTAATAAGTTTGTGATCATACGACAATCGAACGACTAATGGGAACAGACCCAGCAAGACAGGGACAGTACCAAGACAAAAACCGCAGGATTATAAAGTTTTACCGGTTTCGGAACCGTACATAGGGTTGGGTGTACCCGCAGTGGTGTCCGCAATGGACCGCCAATCATTCTGCAGCCGCTGCATAGGTGCACCTGTTGGAAAATTAAAAAAATTAGTCACATGCTTTATATGGTAAAACATATAGAAGAGAAACAGGAACAGGGCCACGTAAGAGGACCTAAAAGCCTTTTACCTTCTCCGGAGGCGTACATAGGGTTGGGTATACTCGCAGCGGCGTCGGCACGTGCCGGCCAATCAGTCTGCGGCTGCTGCATGGGTGCACCTGTTGTAAATGTTGGAACATTTTTATAAATCAGTCAAATACTTTATATTGTAATAAAAATATAGAAGCAAGACAAAAGCACGGCGACGTAACCTGGCGTAAAAGCGTTTTACCTTCTCTGGAGGCGTACATAGGATTGGGTATACTCGCAGCAGCGTCGGCACGTGCCTGCCAATCAGTCTGCGGCTGCTGCATGGGTGCACCTGTTGTAAATGTTGGAACATTTTTATAAATCAGTCAAATACTTTATATTGTAATAAAAATATAGAAGCAAGACAAAAGCACGGCGACGTAACCTGGCGTAAAAGCGTTTTACCTTCTCTGGAGGCGTACATAGGATTGGGTATACTCGCAGCAGCGTCGGCACGTGCCTGCCAATCAGTCTGCGGCTGCTGCATGGGTGTGGTGCCTAGAAGAAAATTACAAAATCATAAGGCGCCGACGGAATGTATTTAGGAGAACATCAGTCGCTGAGAGATTTTATTAAAAAAAACAAAAGAACTGTTGAAGAATTTATATTGAAAGAAAGGTATTGAAAACAATTTTCAAAGACATTCTACTTTTTTGATCATGTTTGGAAACTACTTAGATATATTAAATTCATTAATGTATGAACCCATAAGAGAAAAGCAATTTTCGTTCTTTTTTCTTTGTCTGATATTGTCCAATTTTTTTTACATATTTATATTCAGTAACTATGATAGTATCATTCTATGAACAACAAACGCGTCCGCAAGAAATTATTAGTGCACATCGCACTATCCAACTAGAGTTCCACGACCCCATACCTTCGCCAAATGATTCTATCTTTTACAACTGCCGTATTAATTGTGTTTGTCATTGATTATGCAAATACGGTTCTCATTTGCATAGATTATATAACTGGATCATCTCTTCCACCAAACAACAGACGTACGCAATCTATGGTAAGAAAGAAGGCTTTTATCGCATTTTCTGATAATTCATGCAAAGTAGGAACTCGTTTTCATAATTAATGTTTAACGATGTTCACCTGTTCATAACTTTCAAATGCTACAAGTAAGAAGTTCCCGGCAAAGTTTACCACAATGGCATTATAGCATTTTCTCATTAATTATGCAAATTAGGTCTCTTCTTTGAATAATATATATCTATTAATATTGTTCTCTTTCGCAGTTAAAAATGTCACAATGGTCCTATAACTTTTCAAATACACTTTTCTAATTAATTACGGAAATTAGACTCCAATTTGCAAAATCTATATGTAAATATTTAAGGCATCCATTAACCCTATTCAGACGGGGGGGGGGCTTTTGAGGCCTGCGCCAACTTCGATGTCCTATAACGCAAGAACGCCTTACGCTAAAGCCACCAAATTTGGTGAGTTTTCCTAAAATATTGTTGGCAACAATTTTACGAAGTTTTGCAAATTTTCCATTTTTTCGTGTTGCCATGGCAACCGTTTGCTAACAGGCAGTTTTGCCAAAAATCACTATTTTTGGTTCTAACAATGTATTTTTCACATTTATTTGCTATATTACTGCTATTTTGTTACATAAATGAAATCATATATTATTTAGCATATCTTTCATAATTATATGTGCATAAATTATGCTATTGTGATGACGTCATCAGCCCAAAATCCAAGATGGCGGACCGAAAGACCAGATCAAGAATAATAAGCTTATCATCCCTTAAAATGTGTAACTACTTGGTATTTTTTCATCAAAAACCATCTAAATGAATGAATTTAGTCCATTTCCATTGCCCTTTGTGATTATTTGTTGCAAAAAAAGAAGTTTTAAAAATTCAAGGTGGTGGATATAATATGGCGGAGCCTAACTCGTATCTTAGATGTGCATGACGTCATCGATATTGCTATTGGCAATACAAGTCGTAATTAGTTAAGGTGCACTCTCACTGCACTTGCGTCAACCTTGTGTCACTGCGTGGTTCGAAAGATAGTTCAGAGATAAAGAACGAATATTCTTACTATTTTGTCCTATTCTAAGTCATACTTACGTATAATATCGCAGTGACGCAAGCTTGATGCAAGTGCAGTGAGAGTGCACCTTAAAGAAACGGGCATCACAGTTCAGGGAAGGCGTACTTTTGAACGAATATAACGCCTGATGCTCCCCATATACGGAGTTTTACTTCACCATTCGAAATGGATTTTGGATGCACCTCTCATTGCAACGCACACCAAGCGGGGTTCTCACTTGTTCCATATGACGAGGTAGTTGGACCACTTACCACTTTCGCCTCCACGGGAATAAAAAAAATATTGTAACAATAATCTTCCAATGTAGCATCAGCCAAAACCTACTTGGAAAAAATATCTACCTTTGTCAGCAGCTTGGGACTGCTGTTGCCCTCCCGGCATGGTGCGACTTGTCAGGTTTCTGCACAGCAAAAATTACACGTCCTATGCCAGGCGGGGTCCGATACACTATGTAAAGAAATGAAGAGATCTTTAGAATCTTTAGAAACCTAAGATGAAAGAAAATCACACTGAGTGGGTTGCAAATAGCGCACGTTTTATCCAATACAAATCATGCAGACACTTAAATCTCTTTCTTTGTTTAGTTGTTACATGTTGAAAGAGAGGTATCAAAACAATTTTCAAAGACATTCTACCTATTTGATCACGTTTGGAAAACTACTCAGATATATCAAATTCATTAATGTATGCACACATAAGAGAAAAACAATTTTCATTCTTTTTTCTTTGTCTGATATTGTTCATTTACGTCACATAACAAGAAATCAGTCAACACACGTAATAATTTTGCGTTACAGCATAGATTTATATATACAGATTTATAGATTGTCCACAATAAAATGCATACAGGGTTTTCACCCAAGTTGCAAACCCGTGCTTAGTGCTGCTGTATTTCTGGGAGTTGCCAAGTGGCGTCACTTACTCGAGCCAGCTTCACACCTGTCAGAAGGTCAATCAGAATGTTATGTTAAACTACTTGGGATAAACTAGTAGAACCAAAGTCGATTCATGCATCTCTTTATTTATCGAATAGATTTTACTACAGATATGAAGAAATAAGTATATCATATCATATCATATTATATTAAGTGTGACATGCAATGGTTTATATGATGTCGTTTTCCAATTTAGATTTAATTTTCAGTTTGTAACAAAAAACGACATAGATCCACGGTTGGAGTGTCTTATTAAATAACTAACTCGATGTGCCCTGACCTAACAAATATTTCGAAAGTTGGGAAGGTACGATTTTTAAAAGTACTTCGCAACTGTTTGAATATTAAGACATTGAATAAATTTTGAATGTTAAGACGTTAAATAAAAGATGTTGAAATCTTGAATAATAAAACGTTTAGATGATAAGGTTTTATTTGCTGATTTTCCTATCAAACTGCTGTCAGCTGTGTGGATTACGTAATGGTGCAACATGGCCTTGGGCGCCGGGGGGGTGGCTCGTTACTAAAACACAACCAGTAGATTTCTAGCGAGGACACGATACCTTCACATGCAAAGTACCCAATTACCACGTACTGGTCTAGTGGCACGCGAGGGACAGGGATGAATAGTTCACACCTATTGTCTATCGATTAACGATTTTTCATCGACCCTTTTCTTTCAATACTTTTCTAGTTATTTGGAGTCGACCTCCTTGAAATGAGTTAGAACTGCGTACCATTATTCCTTTACGTTCAATTTTCGAAATACCGTTACAAGTTATGTATGAAGACTGTATATTGTGCCCATTTAACTAGGATTGTCTGCAAGGTCTCTCTTTCATTTGTTTCCTTTTCACAGACGAGTTTGTAAACCACACCGCCAGATCTGTAATGTTTCACCAATAAACTACCAGTATCACTCCAATTTATTTCAATAAATACACACTGTAATAGCTCAAATAGTTAGTATCAAGAAGGTTATTATGAAATGAACACAAGAAGCAAACCCTTATGAAAGCAAAATTTCAATACTAAAATTTCAATATGAACGATCGTTTAAATGATAAATAGTGAAATATTATCGAAAAAAAGAAAGTACACCAACTTGGATTCGAACCCGAGACCATAAGTTAAAAAGGCTACTCGTTAATCCACTACGCCAAGATACAATACTATGTGTACAGGTGTGCTAATACAACTGAAGAGACGGAGCGCGTGATAATACGAGGCAAAAATTGTTGCAGGTCCATCATTTCAAAAACTTAGGTCATAAGATCTCTTCACCTTTTGGTCATCAAGTAAACTTTTTAAACCGTTATAAATAGAACAAGCGTTCGTAGAACTCAACCTTCGTGAAATGGGCTAGGGTGTGGTGGTTGGAGGGTGTTTTTTATAGACATCTCAGGGGCTAGCCTTACAGAAAATGATACGTTCGATTGGCAAAAATTCTCGGAATTCTACAATTTTTTTCGCGCCTATGTAGTTGTATCATCCCTTTGAAGTGGAATAATTTGCGTTGACAGATTGTCATAATATTTGGAATGCAGATAGCTTTTGTCATGGGCCGTGAGCGAGCGACTGAGATAGCTTTGGAGATGCCTTACATAATCAATTTTTAGCATGCAAATCAGGGGCTAATTTGCATACATAATGAGGACAGTTTATATTAATAATAATAACTAGGTGTATTTTGCCAGCCAGTAGGTACCCAAATTATACGCCTACTTCATTTCAAAATAGCAGATACTCAAAGATAAGACACATTCCAAGTCACCATAAGGATTTTATATTAGGTGATATTTGTAATAAGTCTGAATTATGTTGAATAAAAGAATATCTAAGCCACAATAATTGATTTTTTTAAAAATTGACCAAGAAAATATTCATCTATTTGAATTCATTTGAATAGTTTAGAAACATTTTGAAAGTAACTGTGCAAAATATTTTTTAGAATAATTGTGAAACCTCTGTGTGATTCTTTCACAAGTAAAATTTGCTAAATGGAAAAATTAGTTTATTGCCCCCATAAAAGTAAACCCTGTTGTTGCCTCTGTATATTTTTAGATTTCACTGCTGGGCACTGGTGGATCCTTTGTGGTGGGTCATTGCTGCATTGACACCCAACCATACTTTGCAAGGATGTGTGGATTGCTATCTTCCCAGCCCACTGACCCATTTACAAAATGTTACAAAAAATGGTAGAAAATGGTAAATAATGGTAGAATGCTGTTATCATTATTTAGAAACCATTAGAAGTATCTATTTCCACACCATGAATATTTCCAAAGTTTTACAGGACCGGGGAAATATTTATAAAATTGAAATAATGTTGAAAATATTTCTGAAGTATCAAATGTCGATTCTAGATTCAAAACTTTAAAATGACAACAAATTTAAACATCCGCACGATGACTTGGAATGGACTCTAGCTGACAAAGAGAGAAAAATTAGCCTAACTGAGTTGTGTACTAGTATGTCCGATTGGTAAAAATTACCGGAATTGACAGCAAGTTTTCCGCGCGTACGCAATAGAAAAATCCCTTTAGATGGTAATAACAAGGGAAGGGTTGACGGATCAATATTGTCAATATTGACGACTTGATACATTGCATGGACGTTTCTACAAAGTGATATTATAAATTATAGTTTTTCTTTGTACAGCCCCCTTTACAGATCATTATTGCCGACTTGTTGCTTGCAACAATGATGATGTAGCATTCTTTGTTTCACAATGAAGTCCACTACATTGTGCATCCTATATGTCTAATGTACAATCCCTATAATCAATCTCATCAATGGCTAAAAGTTACTGTGAAAAACAAACCCTGCTTTGTTCAACAATGTATTGTACCGGTAGTAACTGTTACATGTACAACCCTTTTAAAACGTATAATATAGGGCCCTGTAAACAATATCACCATTGCCCTTATTCATTGCCCTTAATCTACAGATTATCAAATCTTATAGGAAACATTTACACCCCATCATGTATAATGTACTGTCCCTATAGTACCATTGTCTTGTAGTCGTCTGGTATATATAAGTCGTGCTGTCCTCTATTGCGCAACTATGACCTTTGGGGTCACTTCCTGTGGGGAGCCCATGCACAACTAGCTGCAGCCCACGCAGAATGACGCAACTCCTAAATATAAACCACTATTGCGTAATCGTCACACTTAGCACACTATACACTATTTTTCAAGTACAAACATCCCCTGCAAAACCGTCAAAAGCCACTAGACAAAAAAACGCCTCGTACGTTTCTTCTCCGTCTCAAGAGCTACCCACATACCAAATATCAGATCAATCTGTCTTGGCGTGAAGGAGATGTGTTGTTCACAGACACAGAGTGTCGAATGTTTCTACACATACCTATTGTATTATGCAAATTACCACCTAATTTGCATAACAAGTATACAATTATGTACATCATTACGTAAGCTGTCAGCAAACCTACAGTCACTAACATCCATCAACCCCTTCTAGCATTATTCCTTCTCAAAACCTAAAACAAGAATTACTTTCAACGCCCCTGCGAAACCCCTAGGTGACCAAAACTTACACACCTTACTATGCTTTTACACAGCTACCTACCACTTAAAAATCAACACCCAAACAAGTCCCAAACAAAAAATAGCAAAACCGGAAGTTCCGCTGCAGTACCATAACACGCCGCTAGACCGCCCTGCCGTAACGCAATTCCTGCCATTACTTCGTCATGTCTAATCCTACCCACATACCAAATATCAAAACCATCCATCCACGCGTTCCCTAGTTATCAAGCTGACAAACGACCACCTGACATCAAAACAACACTGACCACAAACCCTTCGTTTCACGAAGGGAACAAGGAGGTTATATAGATCGTTTGTGTGAACTCCCGCACAGTGCCTGCTTGGTGTGTGTTTATGACATTTACATGATAGACAGGGTGAGAATGGCCCGCCACTCATTCGGGCTATTCACACCGTAGTAATTGTCCTTGACCTGTCCTCGCTAGAAAGTTACTGGGTGTGTTTTAGTGTACACGGGGGGGGGGTCATTTGATGGAATGGATTTTTGTTACACTATTATTACAAAAAAAACAATGATTTGTTCTACAGACTTGTAAATGATAAGAAGGAAGGAAGGAAGGAAGGAAGGAAGGAAGGAAGGAAGGAAGGAAGGAAGGAAGGAAGGAAGGAAGGAAGGAAGGAAGGAATACATTTTTTTTAAATTGTCATGTGTTTTTTTTCAAACGCCTAGCCCGCGTGGGCTTAGAAACACATCAACATATGGTTTAAATGAACAGAGGTTGTAACATAAGTAAACAGAGCATACAGCATCAAGAAATAGTATACACATTGGATAGGACAGAGCTGGCATGTTTGTCAAGAAAAGGCTGCTATGGGTGGAACACATTTTTGGGTACAGCATGTTTTGTTGCATCAATTTGGTGGCTCTAGCTTAAAACATTATGGCATTATACGACATGAAAGTTGGTGCAGGCTTCAAAATCCCCCCGGTCTGAATAGGGTTAAGGCTAGTTCACCTTTATCCGCAGGGTGACCTATATCCGTTGTGTTTACCCACACGGTATTACGGAATATCAAGTCGACGGACAGTGTTTTCAAGTTGTAATATGTTCAAATATTGTAGTTTGAAAGTGTCGTCCGTCGACTTGATTCCCCTAATTACCCGTTTTTCAAGAGCAACGGATATAGGTTACCCTGCGGATAAAGGTGAACTAGCGTTTATAAGCCAGCAGTTCTGACACAGCAGTGCTGTCGATTCTTTCTTCATTTACGACAACAAAGGGAGGTCAGTCTACTGTGAAAACAGTGAAGTTGGGTGTTCTGTTAAAGAAGTATATACGTCCAAAAATGGGTGAAATGTACGAAGTTAGCGTGTACAAAATTGTGCGAAGTTACAGGTAACTAGAAACAGTGATCGGGAGACTTCGGAAATTGCGAGTGACGTCATCTAACTTCTTTCATATGGTCGGGCCAGGTATACAAAGTATAAAGTTAACTTAGCGCTATGTTACATAAACTAACTTCGTACAGATGGGCAAGGTTGGTTTACGAAGTACCAAGTTAACAAATCTGCGTGCAGATGCGTGGTGATGGTGCAAGATGTACGAAGTTAGCTAAGCCCGCTTGACTTCTTGTTTCTTACAGTGTTTATTGCGTATATTTTTGCTACGTCTTAAATGTTTTTTGACGTCCCAAAGGTGCCAACTTCTCCCAATGCTCACAACAAAATTGGTCTGCACAAGTAGTATGTGTGCTTAAATCCCCCTGTTCATCAAATATCTACAACAAAAGAGCTGAGGCCGTTTTTTCTTGTTCGTTTTTTGTTTGTTTGATCTGACACTTCTGACGGAGGCAGTTGTGATGGTATGCATTTTGCTTTATTGTTTTCGTTAGTGTTTTTTTTTTGTTCTGACAGATCTGACGGAGGCAGTTTAGAGATCGTCCTTCAGATAAAAGATTGCATTCTCTTTTATGGAAGATCTTATGTAAAGTCTGTTAAAGGTCGCAGACAAATATTGGTTGTTTTAAGGCCACTGAGCACTTGTTATTTAGTACGCCCTGCTGTCGTGTCGCGGGGGGGCCCAGCACACTCGAGCTCCGGACCGTCCTTCTGGCATGGCGGGGCGACATCAGCACACTCCCGGTCGTCCTGCTGGCTTGGCCGGGCGAGAGCTCCCTCCCGTCCCTCCTGTTGCCGTGCGGCTTCAGCACATACCTACCTGGAACCCTCCAGCAGGCCGAAATACCAGCGGGGAAAAGGGACGACAAGGCAAAACCAACGCACCACAGGTGACGGTTGGAGACAAACAAGTAGATGCACAAGAATTCGTCAATCAGCTTCACGGCAACCCTACGTACGATACTGGAGGGGTTACAGGTCAGTACCCATACTTCACTGCAGTGTTATAGCCAGTCTGAATTTTTTTTCCGTCACCAGAATTTTGAACGGAAATCCTGTTGAAGGCGTGACGATCCTAGGGGGGTCCGGGGGTATGCTGCCAAGGAAAATTTTGCAATCTAGACCCTCTTTATTAATTTGTTTATTGATCTTTAGGGTAGTCCCTTCAGTTAACGTAGTAACAGAAACGCTAATTCCTTTATTTTGAGGGGCATACTTTGCTGGTAGACTCAGCTTGGTTCAATTAATGTCTTAGTATGCCAATTTTTGTCCGTCACAGAGGATGGAATAGGCAAAATTTTTGTCCGTCCCTAGCAGCAAAATTCAGCTGATTCGCGGTGTTCAACATGGGCAAGGGTCTCTATGCCCGGATGTAGCATTTTACCGCACAGAGAACCATAGTCCATGTTGAACATCACGAATCAGTTCTACCCAAACCATAAACGCTACCACTTCAGAAGTCTGCAGAGGAGGCTATTAGAACAAACACATTTCATATTGTTAGTTCTATTGGTCAGCGGTTAAAAGACATATATTTTCAAAAGTTTTTGAAAGATATACACAATGACAACAAAGGCCCAGCTACGAAAAATAAGTTAAGATCATATAGATTATTCAAAACTACATACAATGAAGAAAAATATCTAAGTAATGAAAATGTGAGGGACAGGAATGCTGTCACACGACTAAGGATTAGCTGCCATAAACTTCATATTGAAACTGGAAGGCATACTCGCACCCCTCTGGAACAAAGACTATGCAAATACTGTAATTTAGATAGAATAGAGGACGAACGCCATTTTGTAGTAGAGTGTAGATTGTATACCGTAGAGAGAAATGAACTGTATAAGGTTATACAAAACCAATTTCCTTATTTCATACACCTAAGTTCTGTAGAAAAATTCATATTTCTAATGCAACTAGACAAACCATCGATCATAAAACATATCAGCTCTTTTATCTCCACTATAACAGAAAAGAGAGGAGAAGTTGAATTTATCCAGAAATAGTCTCATTTTGTATATGTGAACTGTATCTTTTCAACATGTGTTGTTGTGACCTGTTCTTAGCCCGGTGTGGCAAAAATGTGCAATAAAGGTCTTTATTTATTCATTCATTGAAAGAATAGGAAGCATATTTTACAGCTGTATTACGAGGCAAGAAAAGTTTAACATGTACATACTAACATACATTAGCTAACGTAGATGTAGTAAGATATCAATTTATCACTTGTATTTCATTACCTGCTTATAAGAGCAATAATGAACAATGAAGGTCATTTATTCATCAGTTGCATCGTGTGGTGCAATCAGTAAGGTGTGATCCAACCCCCCCAATAACAAATTCCTTCATTCAATCCTTTCTTCATTTATTCATTCCTTCATTCCTTAATTCATTCATTCATTCTTTCATCCAGCCATTAATTCATTCAGTCATCCATCCATCCATCAATCCACCCATTCATCCATTCATTCATCCATCCATCCGTCTATCCGTCCATTCATTCATTCATCCATTCATTCATTTATTCCTTGAATGTGTTCTAGCTGTATGTAGGGTGTTGAGATATGATATTCCGATATCTGTAAAGCTTGTGCGAAAAATCTCTTTTTATAAAGAATCTGAAGCGAACTTAAGGTAACATTCCATCGTTTCTGTGTTGTGAGCACTTCTGATGTTTCCATTTGCTGCTCACACACACTGATCAAATCTTGATCTCACAGCAGTGTATTTTTTTCTTAACCATTGTCAGATCCTACACAAGAAGCAAGCAAGCAATAGTAAGCTGTTTGTAATACGACTGGAACTGCACAAGCTGAAGCTAAGTGCAGGTCAATGTAAATAGAATACAGTTCCTAGTGATTCCAAGTACAATTTTTGTCATAAGAATGTGATATATAACTACAAAGTCTAAAGTATACTTTGTATACACAGGTTCAACATCTTCTCGCTTATCAAGACAGTTGTAAATGTAAAGGCAGATGGAGTTAAAAATACATGGTTTGTCTAATTGCATGAGGATTGTAAATGTTGTGCTATTTAAATATTGAACCTTGAATGACAGCATATAGTAAGAGCACCACGCAGTCTTCACACTTTAGGTGCAATGTTGGACCAAACATGTATATTTTTGCCACACGCCAATGTAATGTGGAACTAGAGGATAGAATGTATAGTGAGAAGTGGAAACTGCAATAAACCGCACTCAAGGCGTTGCATCAACTACATTGTCCTTTGTGACTCTTTCCACTGCCTTATAAATCAGACTTGTGAACAGTGACAGTGTTGTTGTATCCCAAACAGATTTTTGTCCGGGGTGGAAGTGAGTTTTCTCAGCTTGGGCATGGCTACAGTTAGAAAACAAACTTCTGGCAGAAAGGGCATAGCAAATACTTCATGACTTGATTCAGTGAAAAGCTTCTATTCCTAGCCCATTAATTAGTTACAAGCTTCGGTTATGCTTAATTTGAAAGCTGCATCGGGTGCAACTCTTATTACCAGAATGGTGCCGAGCCGTCAGCGTTCATCGGCGGCTCATTGAAGTATATACGCCCGCCGATTTAATCTAGCGATCCGGTGAGTTTAGTCGGAGAGAGTTTGGACATCCATGATACGATAGGGCCAGCTAAAAATCCCCCAGGTTAAACCTCCCCGGGGCCCGGAGCGATGATTTAGATCGGCGGGCATACTGCATTGGGCCGCCGAAGAGACCGGTTGGTAGTAAGCGTCGTTGGTCTGTCACCCAGCGTAATCGTGTAAGCAAAGACGGTCTATCTAAGACAAACCAAACGTTTTGCTTTAAACTTTTCATCCAGCGCTTGAATCCACCTGTTCTTGTTCAAGGATCAAAACAGATTATGGCGGGTAAGCCCCATAATCAGCTTTGATCCTTTAACAAAATAGGTGGATTCAAGCGCTGGATGATAAGTTTGAAGCAAAACGTTTGTTGTATTTGAAAGTCTTGAGGAGTCTTTGCTTTGAATCTGCGTTTGGGAGTTCGATAAACGCCAGCTTCTGTCTAACTTCACAGTAGATTGGTCTGCCCTAGTCGTGGGTGTGCCCCACACAGACTTTACTCTTCAAGATAAATATAACAGATAGTCTGTGTGCTATTTTCTGTAAGGCGTGAGCAGCCATTTTAATTTGGTCTTCCATGGACTTGCTTCCCTATAGGGTACAACTGTTTAAGTCAAGGGTTAATAGACATCTTTCTTCACAATACAGTATTGTAACCCAAAACGCTTGAGTGGCTTATCAATGAGCCTTGTTTTGCGGCGAATCCTAAGTTAATGAAAAAATAAATAGGGAATCATTGCTTCTGATTCAGCGCGTACCTCCCAAGCAGAACCTCAATAATAAAGAATGATTTTTAAAAGCTGATTGCTGAAATACGTCCGATCGAAGCATAAAGTGTGGACCTTACACTAAAATTACTGCGATAGTGCCAGACTTGAATACTTACAAAGACCCCCGGCCTACCGCATGCTAACGCCTACACATGATGATTAATACTCCCTTTACATACATTCATGCTATTTTCTAACAGTTGCAACAGACAATCACTACCGTTCAAAGGGTGTGTTTTTCTGCGTGCAAAATCCTCTTCGTCATTCGATACGTCTTAGCTTGCTGCCATTGCGCGGCGGCTCAGTACACTGCCGGCAGGACTCGCCAAGCTATCAGCGGACGAAAAGGACGGCAAGACAGAACAAAACGAAAAACAATATGGCGCCCAGGGGAGGAGGACAAGAATCCCAAGGTCAGTACAACAAACACAAAATATTGATAGGAATTTGAATGTGTCGAGAAAGATCATCAATAATTTGCACATGAGACGTGATGGTACAAAACTCTTCCAAATGATATCATTATATCAACTACGACACAGTTTTAGAAATCATTTTATCACAAAATATTTCACTAGTTTATTCCATATGCAGATGACAGGTAAACCATTTTCAGAGCCTTCGTGTCACGTGACCTCTGATTTCTGGGCCACGTGACTACCTTTTCTAAGCTGATGAAAAGTGGCGGATTTGAAAGTCTTAACGCCAGGAAATGATATTTAATATATTGTATTTGTAATAATTGTTGATAAATATGATTTTCTGTACTTTTTCCATTGGTGTTTTTTTGGTGTATTTGGAGTTTCCTGATGCACAAGATATTTGATATGATCAATCAATAGTGTTTTCAGAAAAACAGTGCAGTTTGATGAAGTTTGTGCACAATTTTTGACAGGAGTATTTCCATCAATGTTTATCGCACAATTTGTAAAGTTGTACAAGAGTTACAAATATGAGGACCACTTTCATGAGTCTATTTACAATCCAAGGAAATAAGGTAAAAAGTAATGAAAATATTGTACTAGTTGCTGTATTTTCAAAGGTAACCTAACAAATTCATATGACTGTTCTGAAATGTGTATTTTTGGATGTGTATTGAAGAATTCTGGGAAGGTAGATTTTCCCCCCTCCCCCTAATCTTATCTATATCTGTAAATTGCAGGCTTGTTCACGTTTGCATTGCCACAAAAGTAGAATCTTTTGGAGCCCAAACATTCGTTCAAAAAAATTTACCAACAAATGCTATCCTACTTTGCAGACTACTCAGTGAACAAAGATGGCTTCTGTAGCCGTGCACGTGATTTTCTGTCGAACCCTTACATGGTTGCCATGACGACCGTGGTTATGGCAATCTTGATAACGTCTGCAACACTCATCCTGGTTCTCATCACCATTCCACAAATGGTTAGTTTCTTTTTCATCTGGCATTTTCTGTCTCATTGACGAAAAACACATGCATGAATCAGTCATTTACATTATTACTAGTATGTACATGTGTAACGTGATGCATGTAGTTCTAAGATGTAAAATGTACCATATACATATATACATTTTCTGTATACTAGTCACTAAGGCTGGGTATCGGTACAGCGTACAAAACCGGCTTTTCTTATTGGACCGGTCCAGAAAAACCGGATCTGAAAAAGTTAGGTGGTGGACCGGATGTTGGACCTATTAGAAAATTAACAGATTATTTTATCAGGCATTCACGCGTTTTGGCGCTTGCAGGTACGAGGTGGAAGAAAATAACAAGAGTGGAGTAGAGTAGAGTTTATAGTAATTTCTACCAAGTTTTACAGCCAATCGTACAGGTGCAGTTAGCGTTGTAGGATTTTAAAACGCCAGTGTGAGTCTTATACTCCACCAAACAGATTTCTTCGCAGTGAAATGGACCATTGGTATGAGTCGTACTGAATCAGGCCCAGGTTCAGGTCCGGACCTGGACCTGATCCTCTGGACCTGAACCGGCCCTGGACCTGAATTTTCTGTACCGGTACCCACCCCTTCTAGTCACCGTGCCGAAAAGACAGGAATTTAGCCGGCAGAGGAGTAAATTGGCCGTTTTTACTTCTCTGCCGGCTAAACTCCTTCCTCGGCTTATGATGCTATCTTATGCTAGGCAAGATCTGCTTGGAGACTAGGGAAGACTTAAATACCACTGGCAGATATGTGTCAAGGAGTATAATTGTTTTGTTCATATCTTGTAACAGGTGCAAATCCGGTCTAGTCTGGCAAACCAGACACCGACACTTCAAGCTCAAGGCGAAATCCGCTCGGCTGTGATCAGCCGTCTGTGGGACCAACTCTTGACGCTTGAAGAGCACGTCAAGAACCGGTCAGCGCTACTCGAACGTCTTGAAGACAACGTGTGGGCCTTTCCTGAACAGCTCAAGTCCTGCTCCTTACTGGTCAGCCGTCTGGAGGGCCAAGTATCGACCCTTGAGGAACGCCTCAAGATGCGCTCAGCACTGATCAGCCGTCTGGAGGGCCAAGTGTCGACCCTTGAGGAACAGCGGGACCAAAAAACTGCCATGTGCAAAGCAACGACAAAACCAGGTGTGTCAACTCAATGCAGCTTCACAGTGTAGAAGAATTACTCAGGAAATGTACAAAGATAACAACAATACGCTTGGGTAGTCAGCCTACAATAAAATACTAAGTATCGCATTTACTCATCATTGATTTTACATGTAACACGTACCATGTTCCCGTATCAGTAATAGGTATCGTTTGCTTTTCCTCAGGGAATATTTTCCACCTGAGGTCACCGAAGGGCAAGTACATGTACGACTTGGATGAAGCTCGGCAGGCATGCGCAGAGACGGGAGCCGTCCTCGCGTCCTCTGCCCAGCTGCACCGGGCCTGGCAGGACGGGTATGAGCGTTGTGCGTGCGGATGGCTGACGGACGGGACGGCTCGCTATCCCATGCAGGAAGCCAGGTATTTATTAGTTTGGCTGTTCATTCAGGGGAGCGCAAGTAGCCTGTGTTTATTACAAAGGGCTAGCCCTGCTGACAGAGACAATGACAAAGCAAATTTAACCCTTTGCAGACCGGGGTGTGCTTTTAGAAACGCTCCAACATTCATGTCACATAACGCCAGAACGGCTTACGCATTAAGAACCAACAAATTTTGGTGAGTTTTCCTAAATTTAGTCGGGAACAACAAATTTTTCAAACAAATCGAAGTTAAAAAAGGTTTCCATTCTCTCGTCGTTTCTTGACAGGCATTTTTGACGAAAATCGCTAATTTCGGTTCTAACAATGTTTTTTCACGTTATTTGCTATATTACTGCTAATTTCTTACATAAATAAAATCTTATGTTATCTAGAATATCTTTCATAATTAAATATGCATTAGTTTTGCTAATTTGATTACGTCATTGGGAAAAAAATCAAAGATAGTGGATCACATGACGAGATCAAGAATAACTAGCTTATCATCCCTTAGAATATGTAACTACCTGGTATTTTTTTCACAAAAATGTTTAAATGAATACTTTTAGCCTATTTCCATTGTCTTTTGCGATTATTTGTTGAAAAAATGGATATGATTAAGTTGTCGGAGCCCAACTGGTATCTTAGATATGCATGACGTCATTTCATGACGTCATTGATGTTGATATTGGCAAAACAGGTCGTAACAAACATCATCATTCTGTTATCCACTCTTGTTACATTTTTGTAGCATACCTTGGAGTTTTCTGGAAATACCCTATTTTCATGGTTCCGGTCAATACAGTCAAAATCATGACGTACTTAATACGTCATATTACGCCATGATATCTTCAGATATTTTGTCCACATCATTCTCTGAAAATTTCGTGGCCATATGATAAGTCGTTGAATCACAGAAGAATTGATTCTTCAACATAGTGTTCCAAAGATCTCAGCTGATCTATGTGTTCTGTTTTTCCAAAGGCCGGATTGTGGCAATCGGAGAGGAATCAACCAGTGTTACTGGCAGAGGACCTGGAACGCCTGGTGCTTCCTCTCCGTCTCTACCCGTGACGACTGATAAATAATGGGGCAAAGAGGGTGTGATAAGTAGCACTAAAAGCCTCGTTGTATAGGCCATGGGTGACATCCTCTACACGAAAGAAATCCAGCAGAAAAAATACTGCTAAACCACAGGACTAAACGTTCAGTCCATACTTTCCCAGGCTTGGTTTGTCTTATGTTCACCTCCTGTAAGAGATAGTCGTTGTCATTTCAATAATGTTTAATTGCCATATTTGTTTAAAGAGGGGAACAAGGGTACTGTGGCACTATGAAATAGTGAATTGCGCGTGCTTATCGTAAATACCATAGAAAGAGACAATTGAAATACTTACAGCAATAATGAAAGCACTTAGCAATGTATTATTTATATGTTCATTGTAACATCTTAGTAATGTAGAGCATCGGGCTTTTGCAAATTGATCTAGAATTATTTCTACGGTGTTCAGTTGACTGCTGAGCATGAGAGTTTAGCCTTGTATTTTAAACATGTTGTAGTCGGAATAGAGCGTCTATCTGCAGTTGCAACGGCCACCAGAGCTTGATCAAACATACGACCAACTTTCTGTGTCATTTATACTCAAATATCCATACGTATTCTTCTATCCTATTTGTATATGTTCACCAGAAATTAGAGACGTCCATTTGTTGTCTGACAGCCTAACGTAGATTCCAGATGCTGTTGATGTAACAAGGTATCTGAACTAAAGTAACAGTGTCACTGTAGAGGGACAGGGAAATATAAGGGGAGACTACAGGTTTTTCTGTTTGCTTCGACAAAATATGTTGATCTTTGCGTATGAAGTTGTAATTTAACATGCACTGAGCAATGTATTTTAGGGCTTCAAAGTGAAATACCTTACATGGCAAATTACGTTGTTTAGTCCCAACACAATCTTTATATTTTCTTATAAAACGTTATTACACATGTTCTAACGCAAAACGTTTTTTATCGGTATAAAACACATCTTTTCCCAAATAGTAAAACTTGTGTTATGTCACAGTAAATTTCCTAAAGTACCTTCCATTGAATATTGTTGACAATTATTGATGGCCAAATGTTTTGCAATCTTGATGGAGCAATAAAAATGAAATCACATCCTAATGTGACATAATGTGTGTTGTGACTTAATATGTGAAGAAACATTGAGAGTTCGGAACTGCAAATTGAGTGAGGGAGAGCGAAAAAAAAACAAGATGGTTACAAACAAAGAAACAACAATAGACACCATAAACGTTGTAACAATAATTGAAAGTGACAAAAACATGGTATCACAACCAACAAGTCTTTCATATCCGTGTTCAAGAGGTGCAAAAAGTCATTCCTACCACATCGGTGCCACTTTTACTTACGAAATAGCTTAATTTCTACAACTACGGTCATGGCTTCAATGTTTCTCACTAATGTCACTTCTACAAGTACAATCAAAAGTACTACGCGATCTTGTCACTTCTACAAGTACAATCAAGAGTACTACACGATCTTGTCACTTCTACAAGTACAATCAAGGGTACCACACGATACTTCCCATATAGCTAGTCATTTTGCAATTTTTTTTCTCGAAAATCAGGCGAAAATCAATGAGCGCGCTGATGTTATCCATAAAATTTGCTTGCTGTGGTCTTATATAAAAAATCTATATATGGCCCATATTCCCTTGATCTTGTGTGACGTTTCGTTACGTAACGGTTGACCGGGGCCATGCACTCTTTTTTTCTGGTGGATGGGGGGGGGGGGGGGGTATAGGAGGAAAACAGGGCTTCTCTGAACCCCCTTTGGCCAAACGACCAAACAACCTATGTACGTGTTCTCATGACAATATGAAAACACTGACTACAGGTATTAGTCTGTAACTTTCTTAGATCTGACAACTTGGATATTTATAATTATAAGCTTTCCTAAGAACTAGATTATGTGGGATGGTGCCTTTGAAGTCACGTTTGTAATCTTAGAAATGAAAGTAGCGTTTGTCAAAGAAAGGACACAAAGTGGAATTCAAAAGCTTGAAAGGTATGATCACTTGTGTGAGCAGTATTTTCTACTGTCGTATAATTGTAATACGTGGATATATATTTTCGTCAGTTTCCAAAAAGTTTTCGCCCATACTATATATAAGTCGTACTAAGAAGCTAAACAATGCGTGTACACGGTAAGTTAGAACAAACTTCGGAAAATGGATAATGATGTCAAAAAATACCCAAGTGAA
Source organism: Branchiostoma floridae x Branchiostoma belcheri (assembly GCA_019207045.1). Classification (NCBI taxonomy): domain Eukaryota; kingdom Metazoa; phylum Chordata; class Leptocardii; order Amphioxiformes; family Branchiostomatidae; genus Branchiostoma; species Branchiostoma floridae x Branchiostoma belcheri. The sequence continues at coordinate 30,528,321 of CM033025.1, read as the reverse complement.
CTCTACAGTTAAAGAAGAACATGTGATAGAACAGATATGTAAACAATTGTTCGTTAGACTATACCTTGTGTATTTAGTCATTTAATCAATCTTCAAGGCCACTTATGTTTGATAATGACGGCAATTTTCTGGTCATCCGGCCAGACCCCTGCACGATAGATACTTGAGATCGGGCTGGGGTTTGGTAACCAGGCTAGTCACAGCTGGGCATCTTTTGGAAGCACCAGGCGTCGTTAGGGGTGTGGCTCCCGCAGTCGATGATGTCCACCTTATTCCCACAACCGGTCCTGGGGAACACATTATGGATAAAGACGAACTTCATATTTGCACGATAATTGTAACAGGGGCAATATATGGCAACCTGGGAGTTCAACTTAATGCATTGCTAGTATCTAACGCTGAAAGAACTAATCTTATCTAGCGGAATAGACAATCTAGTTAAATATACATGTTAATAGTACTAGAATATCATGCCAATAACAGTATGCTGCTTCAGAAAAGTATGTCATTGTCTCGATTTTGTATGAAGTTGTATGTTAATTGACCTACATAGGTAGGTATATGAACAATACATGATGATATATTTTTGTCTCCTACAAAAAACAGTGCTGAATTGTAAAAAAAAAAATACCAACAAAATTCCTGCATAATATCTGGACGTCTTGTTGGATGAACACAATATAATATCAGGCTCGCTTCTGAGGCGGTGCCAAGAAACAGAACGAGAACGATATCGAATGACCTTCAAGATTATTGGACTGCCATGCAAAGCGCACATGCTTAAGTAATCTCGTTCACTTAAGCTAAGAACACAACCCACCGTACGTGCAAATAAATACGTGCCAAAACGTGGGTAATGTTTTGGGATCCGTAAGTTGTAAGTACCACCTCCGTACGAACTCGTAGGGAATCCGACAGATTTTGGACCACGCTGACACGCCGTAGGCAAAACTTTGTCTGCCAGTACGGGCGACGCGCCTGCCATATACAGCCTGAACGTTTTAAGAAACACGTGGCGGACGTGGCCTCCCAAGAAACGTACGGACAAATTGCACGTACGGCGGGTTATACTCTTAGCTTTACCTTGCCGTCTGCGTTGGATAACGGGCAGTTCCGTCCGAGAGCCAGGAACATGCGCAGACATCAAGCCCGTCCTGCCAAGCCTCGTACAGTTGGTGATACGAGGCGAGGGTCGCATTCTTCTCTGCGCATGCGTGCTTTGCCTCTTCCAGGTCGTATTTGTAGTGACCCGTCGGGTGCCTCTGGTGGAAGAGTCTCCCTGGAGAGGGCCAATAGCACGCGTTGTAACAAGTCACTGCTGCATCAATTTCACCTCTCTTATCCATGATACGTTTGGATTGGTCAGTGATTGGTTACTGAAGGTTACAAAAAATTGCTACATAGAACCTGGGTGTCACCTGCAAAGTAATAATCATAACACGCTACGCCAAATAGCAATTACTCAAGCAACTGAATACGGTTTTGAAACCAGTCAGACGTTTCGTCAGTGGCACTGATCTTGAGAGATCTTGTTGGGGGGCAGGTTTTATATCCTAAAACCATGAATTCATGTATGTAACTATGAATTAGTATCTCAAACATCTGACCGTTTTCAAAATCATATCCAGTTGCAAAATGAGTAATTGCTTGTTGGCGTGTCTTATTATCTGCCTAACCTTCAATGACGTAGATGATCATAATGATTTGACTTTTGGAAAAATGCATAAAAGGCTTAGCTTTTTACACTTTATAATTATGCCTCAAAATTTGTGTTGAACACCTTTTCTTGTGAGGCCAAGAACTTATCGATTACTTTACCAATTGCATAGTACTTAGTCTGATTCCCCCACAGGAACTTACCCAGTTTCGGTGTTGCTCGGCACAAGTCAGATTTCAGTTTTCCTGCCAAGTTAACCTGCTGAGCAGTAGTATTCTGCACATGCTTCAGGTCAGCCTGGGTAACGTTGACCTTCCCCTCCAGCCGCGCCCGAATGGTTCGCTCCTCGGCCAGCTGTTCCTCAAGGCTCCCTACTCGGTCCTCTAGAGTTGTCATCAGAGCTACGGAGGGCAGTACGTGTATGGTTTGGTCAATTTGCATACACATTTTTGTAGTCGACTAGGGACTGTGTGAGGAGAAGCTTGTGCCACTCAAGTGCCGTTTTCGAGTGGGAAAGCTCCATTTCTCATCAATTGCTCAAACTTCCCCCACACAGCCCCGAGTCGACTCCGAAATTGCGTGTGTTGATTGGCTCACACATGTCCACATGCAGCGCATGCGCTCGTGACGTAAAGACCCTGTCAATTTGGTCGTAAGATAGGCTAAAAGGGGAGTGTCCTGGTTGTGTCGATCAAAATAAACTGACCTATGTTTTGCATTTCAACAAGCTTCAGCAATAAGAGAGATCTGAACGAGTTCCAAATCACTTTGGTCGTCAAGAAAATGTGGGGAGGAGATAAGGATTTCTTGGCGTGTGTCACGTCTGACACTTCCTTCTCTCCAAGGTGATCTCATAAGAAAGTTCTTATCTCCGTCAAGCATCTGCCTGGCAACAATTATATAAATAAATTATAAGAAGAGACGGAAGTCTTGACCTCCTTCACGTCCTTCTAGGAGCACTGGCGTTATTCTTTGTTTGGGGAAGGGGCAGCTGATTCACAATTTTCAATATATAGGCCAAGTTGTTACGTCACAAGCCCACTCCGCCCCTGTCAATGATACCTCATTGATGTCTTAACGACGTTTTAATGGTGTCTCCATGGCGTTCCAACGTCTGTCTGTCAATGAGGTCTCTTTTAATGATGTCTCATTGATGTTTCAATGACGTTTTAAGATCTGTCTATGATGTCTCAGTGTGGTTTTAATGATCGGTCAATGATGTCTCAATAATCTGTCAATGGTGTCTCATTAATGTCTCAATTATATTTGGATAATGTCTTAATGATGTCTCAGTAATATGTCAATGGTGTCTGATGAAGTCTCAGTAACATTTCAATGATGTCTCAATGATATCTCAATTATCTGTCAATGGTGTCTCTTTGATATTTCAATGTTTCAATGGTGTCTCAATAATCTATCAAGTCTGTCTCATTGATGTCTCAATGACATTTCAATTGTGTCTCAATGATGTCTCAATAATCTGTCAATGGTGTCTCATTGATGTTTCAATGATATTTCAATTATGTCTCAATGATGTCTCAACAATTTGCCAATGCTGTCTCAAACACTTAATGTCTCAATGATATTACAGTTATGTCTCAATGATGTCTCAATAATTTGCCAATGATGTCTCAATAATTTGTCTATGGTGTCTCAATGATGTCTCGATGACATGTCAATGATCTGCCGATGGTGTCTCATTGATGTCTCAATGATCCGAAAATAGTTTCATCAGGTTGGTAGAATATAGGATGAAGGAGAATTCTTTGTACACAACCAGTGGGTACTTACATAGCTTACGTTTCGATGTCTCTCAGACACCTTCGTCAGAGCTTCTAACTGGAGTTCTGCTTCTCACCGCTATATGTAGCCGATGTAGGCGGCGCTTTTGCGGTGAGAAAACAATCCCAAACGTGGCTTAGTTTGTATCCCCCCTCGTCCCGGTTCATCACTGGGGTTGACTTTCTTATCCAGATGGCCTCCTTAATCCACCGTGCCCGATAGGGTACAATACTTCGAGAGCTCTTGCAGACCTGCTAGCCCCTCTGGTTGGCAAGTCAGTACACCATATTAAGAACTCGAAACATCTGGCAGAAGAAATGTCCACTGTATTGATTGAACAGGATGATGTATTCATGTCACATGACGTTGTGTCCCTCTTTACGAACACCCCCATCCCAGAGACTCTCAACATCATACAGAGAAGACTAGAAGAGGATAGGGATCTGAAGAGTCGGACGAACTTAGAGGTAGATGACATTATTGAGCTGCTTTCCTTCATCGTCACGACCACGTACTTCACCTTCAGGGGTAACATCTACCAGCAGAAATTTGGGACAGCAATGGGGAGCCCGGTATCCCCGGTACTGGCAAACTTGTTTATGGAGTGGCTAGAACAAGAAGCCATTGCCACAGCACCCATCACATGCAAGCCCAAGTTATGGAAAAGGTATGTTGATGACGTGGCAGAGGTGGTGAGGAGAGGAGCCCAGCAAGAGCTCACAGACCACCTTAACAGCATCGACCCCACCGGCAACATACAGTTTACGTATGAAGAGGAGAAGGAGGGCACACTACCTTTCCTTGACACCCTTCTAGTGCGTAAGGAGGATGGCACAGTGAAACTTTTGGTGTACAGGAAGAGTACGCACACGGACCAATACCTAAACTTCCAGTCCCACCACCCTCTGCACCAAAAGTTAGGAGTAATCCGTACCCTGTTGGACCGATGCAACACCGTCAAGACCAGGACAAAGAACAGGAAACACAACATGTCAAGAGAGCCCTCACACGCTGTGGCTACCCCCAATGGGCCTTCAACAAGGTGGAACAACAGAAGAAGAGACCTAAACAGAAAGAACGGAGCACCAAACAACAGGAAAAGACGAAAGGTATGGTGACCATCCCTTACATCAAAGGAGTCACGGAACCTTTGGAAAGGGTATTTCGGAAACACGGGATAGCCACGGCAGTCAAACCCAAAACAACACTGAGAAGTCTGTTAGTGCATCCTAAGGACAAACAGGAGGACTTAGCTAAAACAGACTGTGTGTACAGAATCCCGTGCCAGAGCTGTGATCAGGTGTACATTGGTGAAACAGGAAGGACTTTTGGGACGAGGTTAGAAGAACACAAGAAAGAAGCCAACAACATAGATGCCACAAGATACACAAGATCACAGAAAAGACTTGCGCTCAAAGAAGAAAAGAAGTCGGCAGTTACAGACCATATCGCCAGGAACAATTGCGTAATTGACTGGGAGGGGGCGAAGGTCATAGACAGGGAAGACAATAGGCGGGCACGGTGGATTAAGGAGGCCATCTGGATAAGAAAGTCAACCCCAGTGATGAACCGGGACGAGGGGGGATACAAACTAAGCCACGTTTGGGATTGTTTTCTCACCGCAAAAGCGCCGCCTACATCGGCTACATATAGCGGTGAGAAGCAGAACTCCAGTTAGAAGCTCTGACGAAGGTGTCTGAGAGACATCGAAACGTAAGCTATGTAAGTACCCACTGGTTGTGTACAAAGAATTCTCCTTCATCCTGTCTCAATGATGTTCCAATGATGTCTCAATGATCTGCGGCAGTGCCAATGACTTCAATGATTTTGGTGGCTCACCTGTTACCCAGGCAGCGTTCCCCGTTCTGTCAACACTGAACCTTACCTTTATATGGCTTCACGGTGTCTTCCATCTTGGACATCCTCCTCATAAGGTCCGCCATGACGGCCTGCAGCAGGGCCCCGCTCGAGCACGCGCTCAGGTCCGGGAACGAGATGAACTGGCCCAGGTCCGTCATGCCCTCCTGAGGCTCCTCGTCCCCAGAACACACACGGACAAGAACGCTCAGCACGAAGCAAAGGTTTGCAATAGAAAACAGCATCGTTGTACTTCAGCTAGACTTGATACAACGCGACAAAAAGGAGTCGACTCCTGGTTTGGTCAAGGCGACCGGTCAGTATGAAAATGTCAGCCTCGAAAATTTAATCTTGCTTCCGCCAGATTTTTGCGGACATCCCTGCCAAACTGGCAAGGATTGACGCGTAATGGAAACTGCCCAGACACAGCTTGGCGGCGAACGTTTTGGGACCAAGCCATGATTGCTGGCTTGTTACGTACATTTGAAGTATGTCTGTCTGTGTGTCTGAGTTCATGTCTGTGTTTCCGTATATTTGCATTCATCATTACTTAAGAAACCGCTAGATTGTAATGATATTTGGCACGAGGGTAGGTGTTCGGAACACGAAGCTCAAAGTCAAATTCGGTCATATGACCTACGAACTGCAGCAGAACGTCCAGTTTTGGTATCTTTTGTCCTGGGCATGACATGGTCTAGATCATGTTCGCTTGATTGTAATTAATATAAGACACACAATCAAAAGGAAGGTGAGGATTTGAAAAAAAAAAATGCTTTTTTGCTGGGGCTTTTAAGTTTCTGACACTATAACTGGACGCAACTATAATCTATGATACATGTGCGTCATGTTTGACATTTCATATAAATATGGAAATGATATACCCTGGTATGTTGCAGAGGCAACACGTTAGGATTGATCACTTTGGATATCACAGTATATAAAGTACACATGCATGTTTGTATTACAATAGAAAATAACTTAAGTTCGCGCCGCCATAATTTCGCCAAATGGTTGACTGATATCTGTGTTTCATATACATCATGCATATTAGGCGCTTCATTATAAGAAATTGGATTAGTTGATCATCTTCTCCATTTAAATAACAGAAGTCTTGTCTAAGAAAGAAACCTACAGTAGCATTTTCTGATCATTTATGCAAATGATGTTTCATCCACATAATAAATATTCAGCAATATTTACCAGCAGGTAACTTCCAAATGCCACAAGTATGAAATTCACATGCCCAACATTCACCACCTTGGAATTATAGCACTTTTCTCATTGTACAAAGTTAGTCTTCATTTGCATAATTTTCATCCATCATTGATCAATGATTCCTTTCTCATCTGTCACAGGTTCAAATAATGCAATCATAGAACAGGGAGTGGGTGTTTCTCCCTCTAGCCTGGTTAGTCCCTATCCCCAAACCCTCAACTTTACGTGAAAGGGGCGGACGATCTCCCCCGTGACCCTCAACCTCTAAGTTAATACGTAAATCGGATATTTTCCTCAGTTCCCCATCCTCGAAAGATTACGTGGAACGGATTGTCCCTCTCTAGACCCGACACATTACGTGAAATGGACGTCCCCAATCTCCCTTCCACCGAAAGATTACGTGAAATGGATAATCCCTCTCATATTTCCTGAACTTTACGATGAAGGTCTCTCTGAGTCTCCCAGTACCACACCCTAAATCTGACCTAAGCATAAAATGAACTGGCACACTTTCAACATGACTTGAAATGAATAATTGTTAACGTTATACCTTTATATTTCTTTCTACGATAGTAAATTGTCTCTGCCTTTCTCCGTAAATTTACGTGAAACAGGTGGTCCTTTTCACGACCGTACCCGACGTGAAATGGATGTTCCCTTTCACATGATCCCTACGTCGTATACAAAATGGACTGTCCCTCCCTTCCCATAGTGCACCAGAGGAAAATGGCGGCCTGGCGGAAAGATTTTGAAAAAGATGCAAAATCTCTCATCAGGTGTTTGACGGGGTTTCAGGTGATTTAGTTATGAACTTCTCATTCCTCACGACTTGACTAGCCTTCTAGGCGTGTATTTCAGTTACCTAGGCACAGATTCGGAGAGTTAGGAGTCTTAAAAACGACGTATTGTTGTCCTTTTTATGGGGAGGGGGGCTCTTTTCGCAAATCGATCGAGCAAGATTTATGATTTATCCTGTCAAAATTATTGTAAAATTTGTTAATTTACTACTCAACTATTGTGCCCTGATGATAAAATCGCCATAAACCTGAAACATGTATATTATGCCAGATTTAACGTACTAGTAGAAAATTAATTACCTAACATTACAATAATATGAAAAATGTTCATTACTATTATGAACTTCCATGTCTTAACTACCAGTATCAGAACAAAATGTCTGCAGAATTGACTGTCAGGATATATTGGTGATTATTGTGAGCGATTTCCGTAAAACTGCGTTGTTAACAAATCGACCGTAAACTGGTAACCTTACGTTACATGTAACGTTTTTTTAATTATATGCAAGGGTGATAGGCCATTTTATAAGGTTAAGACTTAAGTCACTGATGCAAAGATATACTCTTGACGAAATATTTTCATGATTTTACCCAGCAAAGTTTGCTATAGCTACTTTGGGGTCTTTCGAGATTCACTCTTTCTCACACTTACTAGTAGATCTTGTTTCAAAACTGGCGTATTGCTCGACCACTTAGTCATAGAACAGTTGCTGCCAGATGAGTCTCTACATGTTTTACAAGTACTAGACTGTGACACACTACATGTACTTTGTACTTAGTACACTTGTATGGGGTTGCAAAGAGCTGCAGTGTTCTGTGACCTTAACTTAAGTTTGCAAGCTTTTTGAATAACTGTATCTTGTGTCTTTCATTAAATTAAAAGGAAGGAGAAGAGAACTTCGGTACCTGTCTGGAATTTGTAACATCAAACTTTAGGTGAGTACAGTGTTGTGTTTTTGTTATTGAGTGGGCCAACTATTCTCTAGATTCACAGCCGGGGGCTGAATTGCGAGGAGCTTACATTTGTCGGTGCTAATTGTAAGTACCGTCTGGAGGGGCTGCCATTTGATGCTAACTCATGTGACCTCAATACTACAGTAATTGCCCCAGGTGTTGCCGTAGAATTGTAAGTTTTGAACAACTCACACCCAGAAGGTCCCCTACTCTCTTGAGTTCTTTAACATGCTTGAGGTGTGGCTCTCCTCAAACACGGCACCTCCATTTGACGTCCTATCGAGGTACCAAATGTCCAGACTTGAAGACTGAGGGAAGTGAAGAATGTGGTGTTAAGTGCCTTTCCCAAGGGCACAAGATACATGTAGATCAGTTGCATTTCAATGGATTTGAACCGAGAACCTCTTGGTTATTAGTGACAGTCCAACTGATCTAACACATTGCCGTTACGCCACACGACGCCACATATATGTAGATATGATGGGTGATGTCAGCAAAGGGTCAAAGGTGCTTGGCATCTTGTATCAGCCCTCCTCTTGGTGGAGGGAAGGTTCTTACTCATATGGCCTCCTTAGGTCTGTATTGACCATTGTAGAATCCAAATTGGTATCAGCCCTACAGCGTCGACTATGACAGTATGAGTATGACTAAACATTTATACAAATTGGTTTACTTCTGACTGGAAGTACTACTAACTTCTCTCCAGTTAAATGTTGGCTCAGCGTACTAGTAATAACATATTTTTTTGTTTACTTCTTTCAGATTTCACAGATTTCTGGATGTGGACAGCCACAAGGTTGACAGGACAATAGATGGGTAAGAAAAAAGTGATTAAGACTTAGAGCAGTGTAGCCATCAAATTTTTGTTACATGTACACTGGTACATGTGTATACTATACAGTATATACACATTGTACTAGCGCAGGTACATTGGTTTAGGTACTAGTAGTAGTAAAAGCACAGAGGTTTAGTAACTGTTACAGGTCCAAATGTTGTTTTTTTCTCCATTCATTTTAATACATTCAGAGACTTAATTTTTCATACATGAATATAAAATTACATTTTAATGCAAATGACTGCTTTGTGTATAGTGAGTAGCAACAAGTACAGCATACATGCATAATAAGACAAATAAAAAATACATTGTACCTTACCAAGTTACAGCACTTAGGGTACCCCCGTTTTGCATGATTAAGTCCATTGCGATATATTAATTTCACAATATCTTTTTTAAATTCACAGTTTGTGTGACAAGTACACCGTTCACTCCAAGGCAGACACTGCCGACACCCTGAGAAGTCTGGTGGGGAAGTTTTTGGAACTGCCCGTCACACAGGAGAAACAATGCAGTAAGGTAAGCATTTTGTTGATGAATGTTAGCCATCCAGGTTGTAAGATACACCAAATACATATGTAGCAGACCAGCCACATTTGTACTAGTAGCAGTTACTCAAGCAACTGGATGCGATTTTGGAAATGGTCAGATGTTTCAACTAGTATCTACTACTTTTGTCAGTGACACCCTAAACAGGTCTAAGTCTGCGTATGAAACTTTCAGGCACTCTTCCCATCTCTAATTGGGGTACAGTCAAACCAGCCCAAGACGACCACCCGGGGGACCGGTAAAAAGCGGTCGATTTGGACAGGTGGTCGCCGAGAAGAGTATCGACTCAAAACATGCCCGATGCAAAGTATAAATGGTTGCCGTTGTGTTTAATGGCAAATCGCAAGCACACTGCACGCACGCAAAGAAGCGGGGTCTTTAATGTCAAATACAACACGCACACTGTAAACTGTAAATTTAACCCCCAAATCCGACGCAAACTGGCCGATTTCGGCACAAAATCGCGCTAATTATCATAAAAAATCGATGAAAACCTCAATCTTGAAAATGATGCGGTCGTTATAGGTCTCAATTTGGGCCGGTCGCGGTCGCGTTGGCCAGGTGGTCGTTGAGAAAAGGTCGCTTAATGCTTATGTCAATGGGAAAATAAATCGGGACCGAGAAAAAGCGGTCGAAATGGCCAGGTGGTCGCTGAGAAGAGGTGGTCGCTCGGGCAGGTTTGACTGTATAACAAAATCAAAAAAGAAAGAAAACTAGACAAGATGGACAACAATTTTTTTCACTGTTTTCATTTTTTTGGGTCAACATTTTAAAGAACATACTTCGATTCTTCGGTCAAAAATATGAGTAGATGTACATTTTTGTATTGTACGAGCTCTATTAATGCAAGAACTTCTCTATACTTCATTTTATGTAGTTCATACTTTGTTGAAAAATTGCCATATTTATCTATTTGAGTATTTCACAAAATGCACGAAAAGAAACTGATTTTGTCAAGAACAAAACATGCATGGTCTTCATCACAGTAATTCAATGAATGAGTCCAGTTTCATAAATTATGTTAATGTTTATGGTCTGCCTCAGGGGCAAGTCTAATGGAAGAGTATTGTATGTGAGTACTAGTACCTTGACAAAAGGCAAATTTGTTGGAAGGGCAATATGCTGCATTTCCTTGAAGTGAGAATGTTGCCCTTCTGGTTTATGACTTAGAGATGATAATGATTAACGAATGTATTTTTTATTGATCCAGACTATAGGGGGGGACACTATTTTGCAAAAATGCAGTTTTTTATGAAATACGCCCCTAGAAATATGGAGACGGTCCATCTGAATATGAAAATGTAAAAATTTTGAAAATATTTGATTGCTAACCCCCCTGTACATGCCCCCTGAAGTTTTTAAGTTCACAATGTACTAAACTAGTATAACGCTATACTACCAAACATGCTTAGTGCCTTAGAAATTGTACTTTGGCATCCTTGGCAGAATATTTGACTTCAGGAGAGATCATTGTGGATATCTGAACCTCCAAATGTATTTCCCATGCAAATATGGACTATTCCAAATCACCCCCATGGCAAAAATGGACTGATCCAAACTCAAAATTGGACGAAACGGGCTACAGGACAATTTGTATCCATTTCTACCAATTTTTACACTCAATCGCCATTGACACCATCAATGAGCCTTGTAGGATTTTAAAACGCCAGTGGTACTCAAATACTCTGCAAAACAGATTTCTTTGTAGCGAAATGGAGTATCACAAGTTTTCACATACTGAATCAGGTCCAGGTTCAGGTCCGGACCTCTGGACCTGAACCACACCTGCATGAACCTGAATTTTCTGTACCGTTTACTCACCCCTATTAGGTACCCCTGTAGTTACATGTAACTTATGTTTTATCCTATCAAGAAATAAATACGTATGCATGTAGGTGGGGGAAAGTTGTGTTCCAACTTTTAAAAATTTCAGGTTGCCCACTGCGCTACCTGGATTTAAAATTACGACTTACGTTGCGACAACAAAAATGCATTTTCAAGTGTGCAAGTGGGTATTTCGAGCACTGTTGCTGGAGGTAAAGGATGCAGCTTTTGGGTTTATCTCTAAGGAGATGTTCCAACAGACAAGGAAATAAGAAGTCTGTAGTGCCATTGTCCAAGTGGCAACCACAATTACCAATCTGAAGTTACAAGGGTACTGAAAAAGAGAAGAGAACCTGTATCGTTTAGACAGTACAGTAGAGAAGGCAGAAAAGGACGCAGGACACCAGAGAGTCTGATAGCTTGGAAGAGAAATGAAGAGGAGCTTAAGAAGCAAGGACTCAATGGGAAAGAGATTGCAAATATTACTGTTGATTGGAAGAGAGACAAATACCTACTAGAAACCCTGAAAACCCAACATGGATCTTTCACATCAGCAGCAGAAGTTGATATGTAAGTGTAAAGCTGGCCCAGCTCAAGAACACAGCCCTGTCACTACCGATAACCACGAAAACTCCATCTGCGGTCAACCTTAAATTGTACTTGAACAATGTTACACGCCATTGACACCATCAATGAGTATAAATTTCACTATGGTTCTTTTGATTCTGTTGTAAATAGATTTACCAATAAAACATTGTTGAAATTCAGTATCGCAGGCATCTTGCTTACAATGACAAATATCAGGGCTCGAAATACTACCTGTTTATGCAGGTTAGTACAGGTAAAATTGCAGCTGTGCAGGTATTTCTGGTGTCTACCTGCACCTAACCTGCACTGGCCCATGTAATGGGTATATACAGGTTAGTGCAGGTAAAATTAGAGCTGTGTAGGTATTTCTGGTGTCTACCTGCACCTAACCTGCACTGGTCCATGTAATGGGTATATACAGGTTAGTACAGGTAAAATTGGAGCTGTGCAGGTTAGTGCAGGTAAACTTGGAGCTGTGCAGGTATTTTTTATGTCTACCTGCACCTAACCTGTACTGGTCCCAAATATTAGGTTTTTATACATACATTGTAAACGTTATATGATGTAGGTGTACGTGGATTGTTATTAGCTGCATTGAATGTTATTATTATTAGCTGCATTGAATGTTACCACTATCACCTATATTAAGTAATATTCTGTAGAAAAGAAAAAATAGCAATGGTTCCTGAACAATTTTAGTACATGTATGAACTATACTTCCAAAATTCAGAGTGGTACAGGTAAATTTGTCTGGTGCAGGCTATTTTCAATGTTACCTGCAACAGTGCAGGTATGCAGAAAAAGTATTTCGAGCCTTGGATATAGTATGTACATGTACAAGTCAACAAGTCAACTGTTGCTTTTCTTTCCATACTTGACGACACATATACAAAAACACTGGTTTTAAGCTTGGCAAAAAAATTGTGTTTTTGTAACCATGAAACAGTGTTTCTTTTTGAAGTTGCCCAATTCCTTGGCATCGAGTTAATGAAAGTTTTACCACTATTCTTGTGAAGATAAAGACACTCTGCAGTTGATTTGGGTACTCTTTATTATTCTGAGCACTTGTCGAATTACTGCCCTACCGTGATTTCCCTGTTTTTGGCCAAATAATGGAAATTTGCCCCAATACTTGCTGCCCTGTTGCCATGGCAACCAAGAATATTAAGCCAAAACCTAATAGAAAGGTATCTTGGAGTGTAATGTATCATTTAATTACACAAAATGTGCAAAAAGAACTGAAGTAATGCAGTCAGTGCTTGCAGACCTTAGCAATGTCACACAAGTACATGGCGAGGGGGGTATCCAAACTTCAGGGGGTATGTACAGGGGGGTTAGAGTTTTACGATTGCCTAATTTTTGTGATTTCTGTGTTTATATAGATCATCTCCATATTTTAGGATGCGTATTTCAAAAAGTTTGTACTAATGTCCCCCCCTATCCAGAGTGACACCCACTATGCAGTGCTGTCCTTACTGCTGTGTCTATCAGAGACCCCCACCAGTGTGGACTATCAGCAGCAAGTCTCCACCAGCACACAAGGTACACATGCCAATCTTTATCATGGATTTATCTATGATAAGTTTATATATCTGTGACAAATATCGACATGTGAAATGTTGGACTGACAGACTAAGAAACTCGCCGATACCCTACGTTATGCGACTTTTAAATGCTTAATGACTTTGTAAGGATATCTGTTGTGCTTTTAAAGTGTTGTTACACGCACTTGATTTGGTTTTATCAATGTCAGAATTCTAAACATTATTTCAATGTTTAATATATAATTGATGATGATGATGTTTAATTAGTTCTGGCTGAAAAACAATAATAATTATTTGTATGAAATCAGCCAACAGGCTGCGAGAGATTTTTACCCTAATAAACCATTCATCATCATCATTTATGTTTTGTTATAGTTTTTGTTTGCTTGTATTGCATTATTTGCATACCAAGTAAACCACTTTATAGCGTAACACATACTATTCATGTAAGCTGTATAGACGTACATGTATATTTTCCATCAATTGGCACTGGGCATGTTCTATTCACAGAAGAACCAGACACATTTGATTGGACCAGTTACTTGCTTGAGGGAATAGACATAGACACAGGACCATTTCCAGAAACTCCTGTAAGTAGACATGCATGTAATGATCCTTAGTTGTGTCACACAGGCTTCTATTATTTAAATAGAACACACTCTATGCCCGTCGTTGCTATTTATGAAATCACAGGTGCAAGCAAACAGTAGAGTTCTTTTGTTCAAAATTTTCTGAAATTGATTTTCTTAAAGAATAAAGTTGTTGGTGCATGTTGACACGATGTGTCAAACTTCATCCTTTTTATGAGTAGTTTGTCCATTAAATCAGTGTTTTCCAACCTAGGTTTAAATTTGACATCACCCTCGGTCCCAGCCCTCCCACAAGTCGGGCGGTCCTACCTGCGGTTGGGCTGGTACCCTGGGTTATAGGGAATACACCGTGTTGTATTCATATAGCAGGGCTCGAAATACTGGGTGGATGTGCACCCAGGTGCACCCAAAATTGGAGCTGTGCACCCAATTATTTATGTAACTAGGTAAAGATATCAAAGTATACTAGTATACATCATATTCTTGACATCTAGGTGTTAGAAAGATAATAGAAATGTCTGTCATGGTACGTGTTTAAGAATTTGATAATTTGTAAGGTTTTCATCATCATCATGAAAACTTAAAACTAAGTTTTGTTATTAGGTTATTATTTGAATATAAGTGGTGCACCCAAAAATATTTTGGTGCACCCAATCTTTTAAGCTGGGTGCACCAGTGCACCTAATCCCAAAAATGAATTTCGAGCCCTGTATAGCCAGGCGCCGTGGACCAATCAGAAGGCCCCGTTCCACGTTGGTTATGACGCCATAACACATAGATTCCTGCCAGACCGGTGTGTATCCTCCTTCTGATCGGTCAGAATGAATCGACACCGGCACCAATGTTGATTCATTCTGACCAACCAGATGGAGCGATACACACAAGAAAGTATAAGGGATATGCAGGCATTGGCTTCGCTCACTCGGTGGTTTTATTCGGCGGTTATACTTATAGCAAAGGACCAGGCGTTTTGACACCATGTACATCTCGGGGCGGGTCATTAACCCTTATATATAATTAATGTATATTACAGTGGTACATGCAATGTATGAATTTGTATTTTATCGATGGCAGCCCTGGTCTGAAGATGAAGATGATGATGATGATGAAAAGGGTGACAGTTCTGATGACGACACACTTTCCACATCCAACAGCCAGCATGTTTCAAGTTTGAGGAAGGACTTTCTACAGGTATTTTAAAAAAAAGGTTTTGAAAAAGTTGTAAATTCTGAAAATGCCAGGAGCGTGGCAAAGGGAAGACTGCTAATGCAACCCCTCCCCGAAAAGATATACCCTACTACAATGTATGTGCCTTTTATGCAAGTAACTTTAATGGACCGATCCCGAAGCCCCGCCTCCTGTTCGATCATGTTCTATTTCGAACATCTCCGTCAAAAACGGCGCGAGTCGGACAGAACTGGCCGCCGCCGTTGTTTAGCTGATAATAAAGACTGACTTCTGTTTAGCTTTTTTGACCCTGGAAACCTCTCAGACCGGGCCGAAAAAAATGTGTTGACTTCTTTGTTGAAGGCTACATCCACTGGGTACAGTCATCTGAGGAGGGGGCGGATATAGTTGTGGTACGGGTGTTATAATTTCAGTCAAAGCGGAAGCGGGAGGCACCGCATATCATTACCTTGTTGGTGGGCAGGAGTGCTCGATTTCTGACATACGGTCGATGCACGTGAAAACCAGGGTACATATATCTGTGACAGGGTTTCTGCTGCGTTTGTTGCATGCATAACAACTGCATTCATGCTCATGATAAAAGCGAAATCAAGAAGTAAGCAGCTCAGGCACTCGTGGAGAGGGAGCTTGTACTACACACCAACTAATGGGACACTTCTACAAAGTCTGCCAGTGCAAAGTCCCGTGTCTTATGCATACCCTGCTCTACACGTGCATCCTGCCCACCATCAATGTAATGCTATGCAGTGGCTCTCACTCCCACTATACCTATAGTAGGCTATACTCGGTGGGTGTAGTCTTCAACAAAGAATATATAGCATAGCATTTTTCTAATTGGCCATTTCTGGTCAACTGGGGCTGTTTTTGACGGAGGTGTTCGAAATAGAATGCGGGGTTCCACCCTGTTCTATTTGTTCGATATACGTTCGATCGGGATCGGTCCATTATGGCCTCCTTTAGTCAGTATTAACAATCATGGTAAAATCCTACAGTTGATAGCCCTGCAGCTTTGGCTATGGCTTAACAGACCTAAAGAATGACATTCTCTGCCACATGGGGCACATCTGTATTAAACTAAAGTGTTAGCTGACTCAAGTCTGTTTCAAAATTTGTTTGGATCCACCTTTATTGTGAATCCACTTTTTTTCTGCACTACATGCATATGTTTGGCTTGTCCTAATGTTATCCACCACTTAGACACTACAGTATAAGCGTTACAACAACAATGTCTGACAACAAATAATGCAGGGCTGTCTCCACCGTAAATTTTATTCTGTCCCACTGATTGTTTGAGAGCCCATGTTGTTGATTTTTCTGGGTAGAGTAGATATGTCATTTGTAGCTTATAAAAGTACATTTTCAACAGTCATTTTGGGACGGATGCGGGTGTAAAATTACTTTCTGTCCCCAAAAAAACAAATTTCTGTTCCCGGACGGAAGGACGGGTCCTGGACACAAATCTGAACTAATGTCTTTGTCCATTAGTGTGCAGAACAAGGCTGGTTGCCGAAAGCTGATTGGCTGAAGAACAGCGTGATGGCACAGTATTGGAGTGAACGACCCCAAACCATGGAGCTGACAAACACCCACCACACGGCCAACCTCACTAACATCTGGTACATTGTCCTTTCTGTCAACTTAACATCAAATCTGTCATTGCTTCAAATGCCAAGATAGTGACATTTTCAGCAGAAGGAAGGGACATTGTCTTTGGCACAGGCTGGTAAATAGAATTTTACTTTGGGGGTCCAAATTTCTTGGTGAGTCGTGGTAAGTGATGTAGGTGCAACTATTGTAGGGGGTCCAGGGGCATCCACCTTTCATGGAGTTTTTTTTAGAATTTTAAGTTAAACTGGTACATTCTAAGGTATTCTGAGGGGGAAAATTACTGTTAGAGGTCATAGTAGAAAACCACAAATGACCTTGTGGCATCCCTGGTCAATCAGAATTTCATGCTTGTCAGAGTATCTGTTCTCCAGTGTAAGGGCGTCTAGTGCGTCCAATTTCTCGTTATTTTAAGAAATGAAACTCGTCCAAATAACGCCTTGACGCATGCCTGGCTAAAAGCCTGTTTTAGTGTAAATTTTTCTTTCAAATTGATTTGTAAAAGACAGATTGCCATAAATACATGTATATGTTATAATCAGCCTAGTTGAGATAATATTTCCTGCTGGGAATTTTTTTTTTTTTTACTTGTTGTACGATTTGGTCCCCAGGGAGATGCACCAGTACAGCAGTGATCCGTTCTACAAGTCGGCAGACAGAACCCCCCTGACTGAGACTCAGGCCATGCGGGAGAGTGTGTGGGTGTTGGGTGGATGTCAGCAGTCTTTCCTGTACAGGAGCAGGGAACAGAAACTCCTGCTGATGAACAACATCAAGGTGTCCCACATCACACCTGTAAGTGTGCAAAATCAAGTCATATTAATGTACATAATATACAGTCAAACCTGCCCAAGACGACAGCCGTGGGACCGGGCAAAAGCGGTAGATTTGGTCAGGTGAAGAGTATCGACTCACAACATGCCCAATGCATAGTTTAAATGATTTTCGTTGTGTTTAATGGCAAATAACAAGCACATGCATGTGTATCCGCCGCCATCTTTACTTTGAACATAACATCGTAATGGTAGTCAAAATCCGCCGCAAACTGGCCGAAGTCGGCACAAAATCGCGCTAGTTATCATTGAAAATCGATGACACCTCAAGATTTGAAAATGACACGGTCGTTATGGGCAGGGATTAGGTCCCAATTTTGGAGGTCGCTTAATGCTTACGTCAATGGGGAAAAATTTTCGGGACCGAGAAAAAGCGGTCGTAATGGCCAGGTGGTCGCTAAGAAGAGGTGGTCGCTTGGGCAGGATTGACTGTATATGTACAAAATGTACTTCTTTAACATGCAAAATATAACACGGTGCCAGATCGCAGATACATGTAGGACAGCAGGAGGCTGGATAGTGATATTAGGGTCAGGGTTGGGACCGAGAGTGATGTGGAATACCCACCCAAGAAAATATGCATTTCAATGTAAGATGTTCCATAATCAATAAGTTCCAAGAGAAAATTTGGTGACCTTGAACAAAAAACAGCAATTTTTCCAACGTTCGAATCTGGTATTGTCTACACACACTAAGTGCATTTGAATAATAAAGGTAGAAGCCCATGTGATAACCTTAAGTATGTTATAAGTTATCACCCAGAACACCTGTGTCCAAGGTTATCATGGCTGAGGTATATCATTAACACTGTTACATGTATGGAAGGTCAGTTTTAATGTCATGTTTAAGTCAGCGCAGTATAGGTCACAAGACTTACACAAATGTATTATTTGTAACAGTGCCGTAAGATTAATGGATTTAAGTTTGTGGTGATTTCTTTCCAAGGTAAGGAAATAATAGTCTATGCCTCTAGACAGTACTAGTATGAGTGTTTGCGGTGGTTTTTAATTCATGATAGCTCTTTAGCCACTTAATAATTCACACAATCATGTACATGTATGTGACTTTCTGTACTATACATTTACAGGATGCCCTACAGAGCATACTACAGAAACTTGCCTGGTATGGCAACATCACTCACAAGCTCCATCACATGATTGACAGTGTCATCACACGATCGTTCGGTTGTCATGACAACGGTGAGCCTGACAATGTGAGCCGGACACAACAGGCTTTCACGTCAGCACTGCTTCGATGCTTACAGGCCTTCAACAAGAAGCTGGCAGCTTTGGAGAAAAGACTAGTTTTACAAGGTTTGTTGCTTGGTGGGACATTGTTATTGGGCTGCATACCTACATGTAAATGCCACATCAGGTACAGGTAGCTATAGGTTTAGGTACAGGTCTCAGTTTACATTTGTAGGTACTGGTGTTGGTTTAGGTACAGGTCCCAGTTTACATTTGTAGGTACTGGTGTTGGTTTAGGTACAGGTGTCAGTTTACATTTGTAGGTACTGGTGTTGGTTTAGGTACAGGTGTCAGTTTACATTTGTAGGTACTGGTGTTGGTTTAGGTACAGGTCTCAGTTTACATTTGTAGGTACTGGTGTTGGTTTAGGTACAGGTCTCAGTTTACATTTGTAGGTACTGGTGTTGGTTTAGGTACAGGTGTCAGTTTACATTTGTAGGTACTGGTGTTGGTTTAGGTACAGGTGTCAGTTTACATTTGTAGGTACTGGTGTTGGTTTAGGTACAGGTCTCAGTTTACATTTGTAGGTACTGGTGTTGGTTTAGGTACAGGTGTCAGTTTACATTTGTAGGTACTGGTGTTGGTTTAGGTACAGGTGTCAGTTTACATTTGTAGGTACTGGTGTTGGTTTAGGTACAGGTCTCAGTTTACATTTGTAGGTACTGGTGTTGGTTTAGGTACAGGTCTCAGTTTACATTTGTAGGTACTGGTGTTGGTTTAGGTACAGGTCTCAGTTTACATTTGTAGGTACTGGTGTTGGTTTAGGTACAGGTGTAGGTTTACATTTGTAGGTACTGGTGTTGGTTTAGGTACAGGTGTCAATGTTCCAAAGATGGCACTGATGTCAAGTTTTAGTGCAGCATTTTAGGTAATTTCCAGTGCTAAGATTTTCATCTTTGTGGTGGATGTACGCATACAAATGTATAATCTTTAGTCACAAAAGCATATACCTTACTGTCAGTACCTGCTCTTTGCGATCCAGTATTTTGGACCTGTACCAAAGTGATTTTCACGGTACTAGTACGCAATCCTACATGTACATTGTGATATATCTGTGCCCAGTGTGGTACAAATTCCATCCTGGATGCTAGACTGCGATTGTACTGAATTACGGTCTTTAACTTTTAGTCCAACATGTTGGTGTTTACTTATTTTCCACAGAGGAACTGATTACCCTGTCTACCATGATGGGGACACTTCAGGAGCAGTTTGGAGATGTGAGTACTGCAACATGACAAATCAAAAGTCATATAATGCTAAATACATATAGCAGTTGCTCAAGCAGTCTAGATATGATTTTGGAATTTTGGTGTCCACTAGAGTAACTACTCTTTGGCATATCCTATTTCCTGGATTGACTTACATGTACATTATCGCCACCAGTTTGGACAATCTAATCATAGCCCAGGCTCCACCCTTTAAGACTTCTTGTCATTTATCTGTTTTTACTAAAAACAACACGAAAGGATCATCACTTGAAACAGTTTTTAGATTGTAAAATAAGTGTACTGCATAAAACACATTCCATTTGAATAATTTTCAATATAATTTGCTGTTTAAATTACTATTTAAATTCATGTACATAGCCTGGTATTCAAACCTTTTATAGCTGCTGAGTCTCTTCGTCTTCTAAAATACGCAAATAACATTGGGTGGACGAAGACAAGTCTATTGTTCAATGTCTCTTACAATGAACCTCAGAGTCTGTATGTTGACAAGAGCTTCAATAGACTTCTTTTCTTGATTTCTTTCTGACTGTCCTGACAACTTGTAAAATAGAGACCTTCCAATTTGAAATTCCTGTGTTAGCAACAAAACATCCAAAAGAACAAAATTTCTAGACGTGTGTGTGCACTACAAAAAATGCATTTTCTTATTTTTCTTATTTTTTCTTGAACAAAGAAAACTGATCTTTCAGTAAGAATATTATTCTGTATACAAGAATCCCTGTTTTGAGAAAATTCAAGAAACCAATATTTTTCTTGTGCCAAGATTCTAGTAAGAACTTTTTTCTTATCACTAATGGACCAAAGCTTCTAGAAAAGTATTATTGTGGTAAGAATCTATTTCTATCACTTGCATGCTGATGAATGACTTTCTTACCCCTAGAATATAATTCTTGTGCCAAGATTGACTTTCTTGCACCAGAAATACCTTTCTATCTCAAAGACAAAATTTCTTACACCAAGAAGGGCTTTCTTGCATAAAGATTGAGATTCTTTTACTGGAAATAACTTTCTGTCTCCAAGATTAAATTTCTTGCACTAAGAATGGCTTTCTTGCAATAAGGTTAAGGTTCTTGTACCAGAAATACCTTTCTCTCTCCAAGACTAAACTTCTTGCAACCACAACCTAGAAACTAGTTTCTTAAACTAAGATTGTCATTCTTATATAAAGAATACAAACAAATCAAATGTTAACAGTTATGTAAATACACGCCAATCATATTTATTATCATCAATGTTTCATACAAGTTTTGTTGTGTTTTCCTCTATAATTTTACCCATTCCTTACCAAAGATTGAAAAATGAACCATTTCGTAACTACAATTTACTTACTTGTCCTTTTATTCATACACATGCATGATACAGTACTGCACACTACTAATTATCCTTCTAAAACCATTAATTAAAAGCTAAGATGTTGCCATAATTTGTTGCAATTATGATTGATGACTTGCAACTTGTCCTTGTTGAAAGTTGAGATGGGAACATCCTCTTTGTTCCAACAGGTTTCTGAGCCTAGAACAACACACAAAGACCATGAATGATCGCCAATTCCTTTAATATAATATATCGCCCCCCTCCCCCTGTAAAGATCAAAATCTCAAATATATATACATTCCTTCCTTGCAAATATTATATTCAATTCTAAGTATTATGCAGAAACTCATGCACTTTACTTTAATATTCTGTAATTACTGTTCGGCCTTATCATATACATCTACAGAAATACAATGTAGTAGCTTAGAAATCATATTCCAAACCAAGATGGCTTACATACCAGCATGGGGGAGGGGGGCGTCCTGCTTCTGGCCTTGACTTCGGTAGCATTTTGGAACTTTAAAAAAGCCAGCCACATTGTTCACAATGTCCCACATGATGCAGAACATTGTCATCACTAAACACACCATATTTGTTCCCTGTTATTATAGAAGATCTAATGGCCTTAAGGCAAAAAATTACAGCTAGAGAGCTGCACCTTCCACTCAGACTACCGGTAACATTCAAATGAAACAGCAAAGGATGATGGGAGTAATTTCCCATGATCCTTAGCACAGTTAACTTTCTTATTTCCAGAAAAAACAGAATTATCTTTCTTAAAGTTAAACTCTCATATTGTGAAAATAAAAGAAAATCATGCTGGGTCAATTTTTTTTCATATATTGATGCTCTGAGTTTTTGCTAAGAATACAAGGATAAAATGATTTATTGTTTTTATTATTAATATACGCATTATAAAGAAAAAACAAGAATCATATTTCTTAAACTTTCTTGATAAGGAACATGAGAACATTCAAGAATATTTATAAAGTTTGTTTCTAAATTTCTTGTTTTCTTATTAGTATGAAAAGTAATATTATGTTCAGAAAAATTCTTAAACATTGCCAAGGAAAACAAGAAACATCTTTCTCAAACTTTAATGGGTAAGGGAAACAAGAACATTTCGGAACTTAATGCTAGTTATAACTTGTTTTGGAACTGCTTGCTTTTCTTTTGTTCTTGTAATAGCAAGAAAAGCAAGAATTATGTTTCTCAGACATTCTACATTAAGACAACTAGAAAGTTCAAGAATTTTATTCTAATGAAAACAAATCTTTAAGAAAAGACTTGTACTTGGCAAGAATAATAATCTGCAGGACAGATTCTGCAATATCTTCCATTTGATCAAACAAGAAGCAAATCTTGTGCAAAGACTGGAAAAGAAAGTTCTACTTTAATTTCTTGAACATTCTTGTCAGTGAGCATTATACTGGAAATATTTTCTTCAGTTAAGAAAAAAAAAGAATGAAAATCTTCATGTGGGAATTAACATACAAAGGTTTTATGGGAGGTTTCTTAATTTTTCTCAACCTTTCTTTATACAAGAAACTCCTTCTCACCATAAGAAAAAACAAGAAAACAAGAAAAATAAGAAAAAAGATTTTTTGTAGTGTGGTTTGGAGTTCTTCATAATGTGCCAACGTTTTGCTTGATATTAGTTCTATTCTGTGCCTCAGCATTTGAGATGTGGTCTTTGTATGTAATCTCTAGAATCTTTTAGCAGTATTTCATCTTGTGGTCTTTTTTCTATTCTTCACTTACGAATTTACATGCAAATGTTAAATGTTCATGTAACATTGTACAATGTATTTTCCCTACAGTTGGAGATGCTGTACACAGTGTACCAGTTGGGTGTGGTCAGTCCCTCCACAGACAAGACAAACGATGTACTGAAGGCCTCCAGACTACTGTCAGTTCTGTATCAGAACATCCTACAGTACAACACCCTGGGAGATGCTGCAAACACTAAGGTATGTATACTGAAGGCCTCCAGACTACTGTCAGTCCTGTATCAGAACATCCTACATACAGTACAACACCCTGGGAGATGCTGCAAACACTAAGGTATGTAAATACTGAAGGCATCCAGACTACTGTCAGTTCTGTATCAGAACATCCTACAGTACAACACCCTGGGAGATGCTGCAAACACTAAGGTATGTAAATACTGAAGGCATCCAGACTACTGTCAGTTCTGTATCAGAACATCCTACAGTACAACACCCTGGGAGATGCTGCAAACACTAAGGTATGTAATACTGAAGGCCTCCAGACTACTGTCAGTTCTGTATCAGAACATCCTACAGTACAACACCCTGGGAGATGCTGCAAACACTAAGGTCTGTATACTGAAGGCCTCCAGACTACTGTCAGTTCTGTATCAGAACATCCTACAGTACAACACCCTGGGAGATGCTGCAAACAGTAAGGTCATGTAATACTGAAGGCCTCCAGACTACTGTCAGTTCTGTAT
Source organism: Branchiostoma floridae x Branchiostoma belcheri (assembly GCA_019207045.1). Taxonomy (NCBI): domain Eukaryota; kingdom Metazoa; phylum Chordata; class Leptocardii; order Amphioxiformes; family Branchiostomatidae; genus Branchiostoma; species Branchiostoma floridae x Branchiostoma belcheri. The sequence goes on along the minus strand of CM033025.1, from coordinate 30,504,240 downwards.
CAGAACATCCTACAGTACAACACCCTGGGAGATGCTGCAAACAGTAAGGTCATGTAATACTGAAGGCCTCCAGACTACTGTCAGTTCTGTATCAGAACATCCTACAGTACAACACCCTGGGAGATGCTGCAAACACTAAGGTACTGAAGGCCTCCAGACTACTGTCAGTTCTGTATCAGAACAATTTATTCCTACATGTACAGTACAACACACTGGGAGATGCTGCAAACACTAAGGTATGTGTACTGAAGGCCTCCAGACTACTGTCAGTTCTGTATCAGAACAATTTATTCCTACAGTACAACACCCTGGGAGATGCTGCAAACACTAAGGTACATGTATAGCATTGCTGCAATATTGTCCAATTTTTTTTGCAAAGTGTCATAACTTTTGGATAAGGCCATAGAAAGTAAATGTTATGGATAACATCCTCTTAAAATAACTCCAAATTTGATGTAAGACTGAGTGGGATTTAGAAAAAAAAAACATATTTTTTTTACTAGATACAAACTTTCAAGATGCCTAAATTTTCATAGTAGACACTGTTAATGTTGTAACAACAATTTCATTTTCAAAACATGGTATCACCATGATACAACATGTCATATATTCCTGTATTCAAGAAGTGCACTTTATTAGTCTTACTAGTACTAACACAATGTCATGGAAGGTAGACCAGTATCACTTACTAACTTGAAAACAACACTCTAGGCTACCAATTTGGTGTTGTTGTTTTTTTCTTTTCAAAAATCAGGCAACAATTCATTTAATGAGTTTGCTGGTGTCATCCACAAAATGTACTTGCCATGGCCTAGATACATGACTGTACATGTAGCTTTCCAGTGTAGTTGATATGGGTAGACTTCTACTGAATTCAAAATGTGTGGTACACTGTTGGTGTTTTATACGTTGACCTGACAGTTTGTGAGTTTGAGTGTAAATTGTTGTTGTTTTCTGTGCCCAGCTGCCCTTGTTGTTGCCCCTGTGGATCCAGACATTACGGCCGTACCTGGAGAGTATAGATGGGTGGGTTAACAAGGGCAACCTCATCGACCCACCTGTCTATTATGTCCAGGTACGGTATGTTGTTTTATAGCCTTGAGTGTTTGTTTCAACTTGTTGTTGTTTTCTCTGCCCAGCTGCCCTTGTTGTTGCCTCTGTGGATCCAGACATTACGGCCATACCTGGAGATTATAGACGGGTGGGTTAACAAGGGCAACCTCATCGACCCTGCCATGGAGTTCATCATACAGAGGTACGTTATTCTGTTCATCAATCCTTTAAATTCTCATTTTGTCTGTGGCATTTGCATATGTGGGTTATGTCTTTCATAGTCTTCCAATGACAGCTCTACCAGGTACTCTGTACAGATAATCATTCGTTCAACCTTCCTGACCACTTAAATTTTTGTGGGTTTGTGTGGCATTACAGCAGAGTGTTGGACTCAGAACCAAGTGGTTCAGGGTTTCAATCCTGTCATGTCACCAATCTTGTGCCCTTGGGAAAGGCGCTTTGCACAATTTTTGTCACTCCACCATGGTGTAAGAATGAGTCACTGACTTTGGTAAGGGAGGTAAAAGGCAATTGAAGGAGTCAGTTGGGCTTCGCTTTCCATTACCGTGCCTTAAGAAACAGTGGATAACAACCCATTGCTCAATACAGCCTCAAAAGTCTTTGGTACTACCGGTACCTTTTCCTTCTGTCTGTCCTTTTTATATGGGACTAATAAGATAAGTTACATGTACTACATGTAACTTGAGTGCAGTGCCACACCGTCCTCAAAAGCTCTTTATCTGTCTTATGATAAATAAAACAAATCATCATTGTACGAGATGAAGTAAACAAATAAAAGCTTACATCTTATATTGAAGGCAACTTTCTTTTAGTCAAACTTTTTCAAATTATTTTTGAGTTATGAAGTTATGAGTGTCATCCATACACAGTGTACATATATAAACAAATCCACATATATTGATCACATCTTAATAATTCTTGTATAACCAGAAGAAACATGCTCTGACTTAGCAGGGCTCCAGACTAACTTTTTCACCTAGGAGCACTGTGCTCCTAACTCCTAAAACTTAGGCGCACCAGCAAAAATTTAGGAGCGCCACTATAAAAGGTTGGGAGCACAAAACAGCCTCCAGTTTAATTCTGCTGTTCCAGTTTAATTCCTGACAGACCTCCCATATCTCAGCAACTATATACCCAGATGGGCTGATATCACGTAGTATAGGTAGAAATGATGCAAGAAATACGTAGCCGCCATTGATGACCCCCTGGGGATTAGTCCAGTTATGCATAATTATGCATAACCATTCTTAGAGTTATGCATAATTATGCATAAGGTTTCTTGGGGTTATGCATAATTATGCATAATTCTTCTTAGGTTTATGCATAATTATGCATAATACTTCTTATTGCATGATAGTAATAAAGCGTACAGCGTTTCCAATGGTGATTATGCTTCACTATGTTAACCATGATTCATTTACCGGTAGCTTTGCTGTCGTCATGTATGGTCTAGTGTAGAGGTACCGTAGGTTCTGGAGGACCTTTGTTATAATCTACAAGCAGGTTTTGTGCTGGCATTGATAGTATCATAAGTTTGGGAAAGAGTTTAGCAGTTATCTACAAGTTATTTCTAAAACAAATCTTTATCAATTAATCAGTAACTGTTAAGCTATGTCAAACTATCAAGTTTTCATTTAACAGGCAACACTCTAAATATGGAAAACACCCTAAACCCAGAAACATGATTATTAATGGTATAGTTTAAGAAGGATGTTTTTTGTTTCAGAATACAACATAATTATACTACATGATGACAATTACATCTATATTTAAGTAACATCGCAGGCCCCGTGGGACTAAATCAGTTCTTCAGATTTCTGCATTTGACTGTAGAATTACGAACAGAAGTCTGACTACCGAAGTCTGCAATAAACCACATGCAGAATTCTGCAAACCTCATGCAAAATTCTACAGCCAGGCAGAATTGTGCAACACATATGTAGAAATCTGCAACTTACATGCAGAATTCTCCATCAAAGTACAAAATATGAAATAATATGCTATGCTACAGTTAATTGTCATGGTATTAGATAGTAGACCTACACTCACTCACTCAGGTCATTAGGTTGGTAAGTCACTGAAAGAGGCTTGTTTTCTTCACAACCTTAATACTTTATTTACTCCAACATTTCTGTGACGGTCTGTGACAATCAGGGTAATTCTGACTGGTTCACTTGTACTACAGCACCAGGTGTCACTACTTACAGTTACAGATGCAGTCACAAACGTATTTACGTATTACATTGTACCTACAGTAACTGCTTTATGCACATTTTTACAATGCAGTCGAGTGTAACACATACTAGTACACAACAGCTGTCAATTAACTGTAATAGCTGTGTACCAGTTTACATCTAGTTCTTAAGAATGCAGCCATACCCGATAACTGCAGAGAGCAGTACCATGTAACTTACTAATTGTAAGGCCTACGTCACATTTCCTACCCGGGGCCCGGCCGGGCTGTTTGCGGAAAAGAAAAATTTAAGTTTATGCCAACTTTTCTCTCCGTTGCTTGGGGATCGTTTTAACTGACTGTGCAGAATTTTTTTTAAAGTGTGTTGTAGCGATGGGGCAGGGGTAACTTTGTAACCAAATAATATAATTACTCAGAGCAAGAACATGGGGGATCCACTCCAAGGCTTACAATGCTATAGGGCTTATTCAATCACGTGATCCTCCCCCTAGCAACTAATCGGACGCCATAGCAATGAGCGAAGTCGGCCATTTTGGTGTACCACAGTCCGCCCGCCTGCAGTGGGGTCCTATGCAACTCTCCGTAAAAATTGTAAATATTTCCCAAGCAATGCACCATTTCCCTTCAAAACATTTAGTTTCATAATCACTGAGTGCTTTCTTCTGCCGTGGGATGTTGGTTCTGCACTGGTAAAGCCCACACAAATTGGGTAAAAGTAAGATTTGTTTCGCGATTTTCTCGTCAAAACCGCGGGGTAATGAACATACAAAGGGAAATTCCAAAACACTACTGTGATCAGTCGGAAGCAAAACTAGATTTCTGCAATACGTAGAGCGGATCTAACCAGTTGGACTGTACATGTGATAATCAATGTTCACATGTAAGGGTAGTGGTAGTGTGGTAGCTGGTTTCGATGGCGTCCCTTACATGGAGTTCGTGCGATTAGCTGCCCGATGTTAATTGTACACGCAAAACCCAAGAAAAACACGAGGAGTCGGTGCTACGTCGGTACTTCTTTGTTCACTCTCTCTCTCTCTGATCTTAACCCTCTCCAATCTCTCTCTAACCGATACAGAAGTGCTGCTCTACTATTTATATGTTTCCTTATCTATTAGTGAAAGTTACATTTTTCTGTGCCTTACTCATGATGACTTATATCCTGGGCAGTTGATGGGAAGCCACAGGACTGTGTCCCAAATATGGTGATGTCCTTGTACAGTGTCCAGAGAATCGTGCTTTCTGACCAAAGAGACCTGTCCCCCACCGGAGGAACGGTGATTAAGCCTCTCCTGGGGTCATTGCTCACAGTGTTCCTTGTACCATCTCAGAACTAAGGGAGTGACTTACAAGTTTGGTATCTTCTAGACATGAGTGTACATGCACATACTGCACTCTATTACATCCTCCCCTTTCAAAACAGAGCCGTCCCGGCGACGTTATTATAAAGATATATATCGATACAGTTAACATTAGTACAAAACTAGAAACAATATAGAGTTACTAGAATAAACAGATACAGAATGGCTAAAGTGTTACTGACGGTTATAAAAGCGACGCTTAATAATGATAGAAAAATACGATCGTTTCTTAACAAGTTGCAACGGTTACATAACTCCACGAAACGTTTCTCTTCTCATCTACTAGTAATTATTTCCACAATTCATCTCATAATTCATCATTTCCACAATTCATCTCATAATTCTCAGTTCACATTTCTTCTCTTCATCTTCTGATTCATCTCGTGGTTCATCGTCGGCCACCATGACCTGCCTCGCTCGTCAGTCCTACGCCTTCCTGCCTATACGACACCACAGGCCTCGTACTTGCGTTGATCCTCCTGGTAGCGTGTTACCCGGGGCCCTGTCGGATGCATCACCGGTGTAGAACATTTTGCGCTGATAGAAGTCCCTGTGCGGGTTGATCTGCAAGTCGTTGTCCTGGAGACGCAGGTGACACGGTTGGTGTCCCAAAGAGCCGTGAAATCCTGCCATCCTCACAGTTAGTCGTATTACAACGTAGGAAAGAACACAACGCCAAGGTCTGACCGCATAACTAAGCTATGTTCCTTAGCTCTAAGTTCTGGAGTATCATCAACTCCCTAATTCCTGGATTTTTACTAAAACCCTAAATTCGTCCTCTTGAACTTCTATTCCTACTTTTTTAAACATGATTCGAACTAACATGTCTATCACCAACACATTAACTTATCATCCTATCATAGAACTGTTACTCGAAATTTTGAATTTGAACCGATCGAGTATCCTGGCCTCCCGAAATTCCAATCAAAATTTCCGGTGCACTAAACACGAACATTAACCAGACATTCTGACGAAGCGACGTCGCTCCCATCTGAATAGAAATTCAGTTCCCGAAGTCTGGATTTCCAAGGAAACGACTAGCCTGCCAGAAGTATGGCCGTCAAAACTATTCCCCTGTCATCTCGGTGCCCAAAATTAAACCGATCTGCCCCGTTCTATGTATCTTATTCCTAGCCTAAATTTACAGTAGATTTAACAACACATGAACCTCTCGATCGATGTCACCCTGCTACATTCCCTTTTGAATCTTCAACTTGTACTTAAATTATGCCAAATGTGAGGTTCTGGCGGGGGCCCTCTCCCCTTTCAGTCATGACCACATAGTATTACAAAGAAATGTCATCGTTTGGTTAACTTTCAACAAAGCGGGGGTTTGCTTCCATCTCTTCTTCAATTTATTTCCAACTTTTATAAGTAAACGTTATTTCATCTCCCCAAAAAATATCATCCTTGAACATGGCTTCAAAACATTTTCCCCTCTAACCGATATGGAAACTTAGTTTTTTTTAAAGCAACTTCTACTACACGGTTTCTGGTTATCTCTACCGAAGCTAACGTACATGTAAATCATTTCTAGCTCTCTAAATCTTTTAATGTGAAACTTATGAACTTCCCCTTAATTCCGCTATGGTAGCTTCTATTGGCACATAGCCAAGATAACCTCCCAACTTCACTCTGGCGACAAGCCAACAACCCAAGTCATAGCTAGGGGACCCAAGGCCTTGCAAGACATTTCTCTTAACACAATCTTGACCCTGAATTTCTACGGTCTAAATAAACTCTGAAAATCATTCCTTCTCTCTTCGAGGAGAGATCAGCTCCTGTTTTGTTTTTAAAATCAATCTTTTGTTATGCTCCAAATGGAAGGTCTACGGATCTTTTACAATAACAGAAATATATCCCTGCCCAACTGAACTACAATCTACCTGCCCACTATCTACTGAAATATCATAAAAATCCATTATCCGATAACTGCCCTATCAAACGGAACTTTTCTGCGAAAAACAACATTTTCTAAGCGGTCAGACAACAACGTATGTGGTTCTACCTCCATTGTCAGTTGACAGGCACTAACCCGTTGCTCTTCTGTCTGCTCGTCTGCTGGGGTTCTTGGTAGCATCTTTGGTAGCTGTTGTCTTCAGTCTTCTGTAGCGATGATGGTGATCCTGACTCCTGGTTCTCTGGGCGGTGCACTTGCAACTAATCCCACCGCTGATCCACCAAATGTAAGGGTAGTGGTAGTGTGGTAGCTGGTTTCGATGGCGTCCCTTACATGGAGTTCGTGCGATTAGCTGCCCGATGTTAATTGTACACGCAAAACCCAAGAAAAACACGAGGAGTCGGTGCTACGTCGGTACTTCTTTGTTCACTCTCTCTCTCTCTGATCTTAACCCTCTCCAATCTCTCTCTAACCGATACAGAAGTGCTGCTCTACTATTTATATGTTTCCTTATCTATTAGTGAAAGTTACATTTTTCTGTGCCTTACTCATGATGACTTATATCCTGGGCAGTTGATGGGAAGCCACAGGACTGTGTCCCAAATATGGTGATGTCCTTGTACAGTGTCCAGAGAATCGTGCTTTCTGACCAAAGAGACCTGTCCCCCACCGGAGGAACGGTGATTAAGCCTCTCCTGGGGTCATTGCTCACAGTGTTCCTTGTACCATCTCAGAACTAAGGGAGTGACTTACAAGTTTGGTATCTTCTAGACATGAGTGTACATGCACATACTGCACTCTATTACACACACACATAGTAGACATTTTGTATCTGGACATTCAAGCAAACGATAGGCTAGTTTCAATGTCCACGGGTACCCATTTCCGGTGATACTGACCTACAATCCACTCTAGAAGCAGGAACCTAAAAGAGAGACAGACAAACACTGAAACAGCGGAGTCCATAAACGACAGGAAGAGCATGTCCCCTAGTTCTTTGATGAATTTCCATGAAACAAAAACAAGAGTAGTCTAGTACAAGATGCAGCATTGCTTACTGCGTGTGAACAAAAACTGCGGCACTCAAAATGGTCCCGTCTTGACACAGGACTGGTTCTCACGGTGATAGTCCAACTTTAGAATGTCAGGGCGAACTTTCCAGATGACAACATACTTTCTATCAACTAAAATCTCATCCTACACTCTGTATTTGTCCAGATACTAAGTTGCCACAAGGACTTTCCAGCAAGTTGTTGCAAGTCCTGTACGCTTTGAACTGAGTGTGCAGAAAGTCATTCACAGAACCAAATACTCCAAACTAAGACAAGATGAATGGACTCCGCTGTCACTGTTGCCATACTCGTAAAGTGACACACTGGATTTCTGCAAAATGTCCCTCAATGATGAAATATGGATAATTTCCAACCGATTTTTGTAGCGAAAATATGACGTGAGGTTGGAGGCTCTTTGCATAGTCAAACAGCGGGCAAACAACTTCACTTTTCTCGGATTTAGAGACCTTCAGATACCGAGGAACTCTGCTGTAGTGATGGTACACCAAAATGGCCGCGCTCAGAGGGAAGGGGTGATGACGTCACGTGAATAAGCCCTATAGCTAGATGAAAAAATGTATCATCTTAATTATGATGTGCATTGTACACGTATAAAGCTAAAGTAGGGGAGTGTCACATGCCTAAAGCCAGTACTCAAAATCCTTTTTTCAGCCTTGTTGCCTAGGCTACAACCTGAGTCAAAAGCCATCAACATTTCAGGTTGCCCCACTTCCAAGTTTTTATTTTCCTCAAATCAGCTACTTAATATATCCATTATTTTTTCTTCCAGTTACATGTACCTTCTTAATTTTTTATCTTATAAAGAAATAAAACAAAGGCTTATGCACAAAGGCTGGGTAAAACTGCAAAATTTCAGGCTGCGCACTGTGCTACCTCTGTCACAGAATCAGGCTGCGCCAAGCATAGAAAGTGGTTGCATTTGCAAGTGTGCAAGTTACCGACCACTGCTAAAGCAGGGGTGTCTGCAGAATCTGACATTACAGTGTGTCCTGATACTTTATAGCATAAAAGTAATTTAAACTTATCTGGAGGAAATTTAACACACTTACAAAAGTGCCAACTTATACAAGTTCTATTCGCTTCTAGCAATAAAGTGCTGTTTTGTATGCAGTTGGGAGATAGATTTGGTTGTACACATCCCTTTTTCTTATTGCCTTTATACTTGTTAAGTTATATGTGTATACTCCACCCAGAAGGAGCAATGTCATGTCTGTGAATGGGGTGCAAAGATATCCTTCCAGAGTAACCAATGAACTTTGTTTGATATTGCTACAGACTATTGGGGTTGCAGGTAATGCTCTGAGTTTAGTAGTTGGAGTGGATCCCCCATGTTCTTACTCTGTGCAATCAAAGTTACTCGGTTACAAAATTGGAACATGTAGTTGGTAGGACAGGTCTAAATAAGCTTTCTACTGAACTGTAGAAACACCAAGTCTGGCCTGAGATCTGGAGAGGGCAATAGTACCACCCAGTAGTCAAACCTCCTTGGCTTGAGGATTGATTAGTCATGGCTCCACCCACCTGGTTACTGGTCCTCACTGGGGTTACCCACTTAGGGCTTGTCACAACAAGGTTCAGCCAATACCAGACCCTCCTATTTACAATTGTTGTTGGAAAATAAAAAAAGTAATGATGGTGCCTATGATATTGCTCATATAAAGTCATTGAAAACTGATAGTTTGGTAGGGCAACACATAAGATGGATAAAATATTATATATGTACATGTAACTAGGAAGTCAAGAACAGTCTTTGTCTTCCTACTTAGTTATTTAATCCATCTTATGTGTCTTAATCTAACTGTTGGTGCCTAGAAAAATCATTTTGGAGTTGACTAATTAGAGAGGATCAGAATCTATCAGGCATTCTGTCCACAATTGTGTGCTACACCAGCAGCCCAGAAACCACTAGGGAACTATGAGTTCCAGCCTGTGCCAGAGGGTAAGGGGTCAACTGAGTATCACCTTTCCTTCTGTGCCTATTGGAAACATCAATGAGACTTAAAGACTACAGAGTCCTATTTTGCACAATTAATTAAATCTTCCTTTTCTTTTTCAAATGTTTAATTTAGAAACCTTACCAAGTCAATAAATACTACATGATTGTGATAATTACCTAGAGATTTGATAATGAAACACCAGTCACTCCATTCTAGGAAAGTTGTTTTCCGGATTTGAACGCGGACATCTTGAAATCCCCATTTTTCAACTTTTTTCTTCCTGAACATACATGAAAGTTTTACATACCATTGGAAAGATCATGTTATCTGGAGTATGAGGCTCCTTTTTTATGGTCAAAACGTACAAATTTTTTGAGATATTTGACTTTGAAAATTGCTTATCCCGAGGGTTAGACACCGAAACCCGAAGAAAATTCTTGAGCCCGCTGGCTCAATCAAGTCAAACCGTCGGTCTTCAGAGCTTACCCCGATTGAAGACCGCATACAATTAACACCATGAAAATCACTGAATTAAATAGAATGCACCAAAAAGCTGTTATTCAAAAAGAATTCACACCTGGTAAGCTTGTGTAATTAGCACGTGTATGACAAATTCAGACTACCTGGCAACTCAGGTACAGACCGACGGGGTGGACAGAAGATCCTCGGGAAATATTACTGACCCGTCCCCCGCTAAAGGCGGGAAAAGGTTGTTTTGTATATAGTTAGCTAAATCAATACAATTTGCTTGATTTCAATGATTCATATGAAGAAAAGTTATCTTTGAAAGAAAAGCACAGCCTTGTCTGCCCAAGGAACTACACCGGGTCCGATATTTATTATTTTGTTTTAATCACACAAGACTTAGGGATTGTCCTTGTAACCTTCTTAGATAACGAAATTGCCACTGGCCTCCCAGCAGGGTGGCTGGTGCCAGTTTATTATTATTTATTTGGTGGGCCAACTACTCTCTCTTTGCAACCAGAGGGCTGAATTGTGAGGAACTCAGCCTATGTCTAATCTGGGTTGATGAATAGAGAAGTTTATTTGCAAGTTCATGCTTGAGGGCTAATTGCAAGTGCATGGTGTAAATATAGGAGATATAGAAGTGACAATAAACAGTTATAAACAATATTCTACTATAATACTAGTGTTGGCTATTTCTAAACTGGTTGGGTTTGACTTCTTTTTTGGAAGCAGAGGGAGACGGAAAGCCCCACATTTTCTACAATTTGTGGGTTCTGCGATTTCAAGAGAAAAGTGGCTTTCTGTTCGTCTGTGGGTGTGGAGAATCTATATCTATACTTATATTATGTAGAAACGTCTGGATATACATATCTGTAATTCTGTTCCTTATCAGATAACATACAATATACAGGGTCACAGAGTGAGTTGTCTGAGTACCAGAGATAAAAATATCCACTATAATCAAGTATTTCTTTAACATGCTGCAACAATGAACTTCTCCAGCCATTTACAAGAGAGTTGTGCTGTTCCAAGAGTGCGTTTACTTGTAAATGGATGCTTAGTAAAATCGATTTGTGTGAAACATTACATACTTTTTATTAGCCAATATTTTATAAGTCGAACGGAAATATCTATGTCTAGTGGAAAATCTGCCTAATTCGGACCTACATGCTAAATTACTACTATTTCTAGAGACTCCAACTTGGATGAATGCCTAAATGTTTTTGCAGAATTGGTTGTGTGTAATTTCGATCAGAGATGTATCATAATTTCTCAGAACCCCAAATTTCACAAACATATAACAGAATGGGTTTACCACAGGAATCGGATATTCTCAGAAGGCTATCAGGTGAAACTAATGAACGAGTTAGACCAAGGAGGTTTCCTTTTTTCAACCTCCTTGGTTAGACATTTGAGGCTGTGCATCCAGGCTTTGCGCGCTTTGACAATTATTTTTTTGCTAATGAAAAGGTACCTGATGATGAATAAAACTGTGACAGTGTGAGCCAGAAAAATATCCATCAGGTATTTAGTTTGTTTTTTCACAGAGAAAACACTACTTTTTTTTTCTCTTGTATCCCAGTTTTTTTCCTAGTTCTGTCAAGGTGTTTTGTCAAGTGTGCAACAGGAATACTGAATACGCCTGACCAACAATGACACCTGGTAAAAGAACCATTGTCTTTTATGACTCTTGGCTCCCAATTGTTATTCGTGGGCATAGCTATTTGCATACTTTCTGGTAGTACAAACAGGCATTTTTGCAGCCAGACTTGGATGACGCAAGGCTCACCCGTGGAGTCACAGACAGCAGTGTAATCCTTTGAGTCTCAACTTCAATTCTCAAATGGTGAATATCTCATAAATGGAGCTAATGTTCCCACCCTTGAACCAAAGGCTATAGTTTGAAGTATAGTGTAAACAAAAGCATATCAAGTATTTCAACAGTAATCCAGGATTGAAATATGAAGTGCAATTTAAAGAAAAAGTTCAAGATTTGAGAACAGATCATCAGTCAGAATAGAATCTACAACGGTTTAATACTTATATCATGATTCAATTTTGCTTCACTATCACAAAGGTGAAATCCAGACAGTTTTGTGGGTAAAGTTCATGGAAGCCATACATTGAAAGTAAAAAACTTCCACTTTCACACATGACGCTGCCAACTATGACCCCATGTACCCGGATGTAAGACCAAGGAGGTTATAAAGAAAGAGTGATTCTTTAACCTCCTTGGTAAGACAAATTCAAGCTGCTTTTGTGTTGACATGATGACAATTATTCGCAAATCTGAATATTAGTGGGGTTCAAGCGCTGCCAAACTGACCATGTGCACACCAACAGCTCTGAGCACAAATTATAGAAAAAGCGGGACTCTTTGTCTTTCTTTGCCTCCAAAAAAGAAGTTACCCAACCTATCATGTATAGTATTTGAGTTGTCTCTTTGAATGAAATTAATATTTATCACAGTTCATTGTTACATGTGTAACAGTGGGGTTCAAGCGCTGCCAAACTGACCATGACAACACCTCGCCCCTCTGGTTGTTTCATATGCGTATTCCCTATCTTGTTTATACCATGTACTTGCAATTAGCCTACAGGCATGAACTTGCAAATAAACTTTCTTTCTATTGATCTAATACCGAGGCAGAACTAGGGGTCCACCTCTGACAGGTTAGAACAAGCTACTAGTAGTATTAGCTAGAACCTGGCCATGGGTTGGAGAATTATACTCACAAATAAATCCCGGGCTTACCAAAACCAACAAAACCGTTTTTAGATTAGCATCTGATGATGCTTATAACTCTCCTTTAGTCCTTACATAGCTTAGGCTCAAACTTTTGAATTAATTTTTTAAGTGTTATGTGTTTAAGCTTGAACCTGTTTTGAATTATTTTTTAATGTGTTCTATGTGGCTTTCTAATTCTATCTTGTCAAGTATTCTTTTTAACCCTTAAAAGTGTATGGTGTTTGGCTCAGGCAGACAAAAGGAAAGCCTGACGATTGAAATAGAAACAAAAGCCTGAATTTAAGAGCCAAACCTTGATCTTTTTAACATGGTAATTGTTAGAATACACAAAAAGATTGCACAGAAAGATTTCTAACTGTTGTGCTTTTTGTATGCAAAGTGGAACACAGCAGACAACAAAGGTCATTCACACTAAATGGATAATTGACAGTAGTTGTTGATTATTCAATCTCTTGAAATCACAGAACCCAGAAACTGTAGAAAAGGGCTTTTCGTCTCCCTGTTTCCAAAAAAGAAGTCAACACTAGTATTAATTAGAGTAGAGTATTGTTTATCTGTTCATTGTCACTTGTATATACATATATCCTATGTTTATACCATGTACTTGCAATTAGCCCTCAGGCATGAACTTGCAAATAAACTTCTATTATTTGGGAGCACTCTCTCAGGTACATGTACCTTATATGTCAATTGTTAAGAAAAAGACTGGAAGATGTATATATCCAGACATTTTTTTCATACACTGTCTAAAGATAATGGTAAGTTAAGATTTTCCAACAAACTAAAGAAGGGATAGTGGATACTCAATGGAAAATTATATAACGTTACTTGATAAACAGGAGGTAGGATCAGCAATGTGTAAACTCAGAATTAGCACCCACCCCCTTGAAATTGAGAAATGGCAGCACGAAATGCTACTTGTGGGCGAAAGAACCTGTGAGTGTAACTATTGTATTTCAAAACCAGTGAAAGACGAAATACATGGTACATTTTACTTCTAAGTCAAACTGCCTTTCTATTGAATGACAAGGAAACAAATTTTAGAGTTATTCCAAGAGGCCTACAAAACCCATAAAATTTCCAAACGTTTAAAGACGAAAACAAAACTATAACCCTAGGCCTGTTAACATCACATAACCCACTCACATTATTAAAAAAAGTGGGACACTTTGTCTTCCACTGCTTCCAGAAAAGAAGTAAAAAAAAAAACCCAAAGCTTAGATAATCATAATGATTGTAGCTCCCAGCAGTTCATTGTTTGCATCCTTGTAGAAAACAAAAGTCCCTTCACACCTTATATTACTACTGATAAGTACTTGATAATTTTAGGAGACAAACTATTCACATCCATAAAAGTTTGGATTATGTTCAGTTTGTGAGGAAGATACCAGTGCATATCAGATTTGTATTTTTATGGTTACAATAAAGAATGTTTATTTAGGTGTTGTCACAGTGCAACATTTGACTATTGGACAAATTTGGGCTGCTTCAGGATGAGAGAAGTGGTGACCATTCTCAGAATACTAGCGATGACTGTTTCACTCTGGCAACAGTCTGAGGGGTTTGAATTTTGCTTATTATCAACTCAAACCCATTCTAACTGAAAAACCGTCAGTTATGATATGAGCCCGTCGGGTTCGTTTCATGACCGAGGGTTGTATTATTGTTCAATTCACGCCTTTCACACCTCTCCCTTATACCCCTCTGAGAGGTGTGAGGAGACAAATTCTCGGCCCTCGGGACACAAAGAAACCGACGGGTTTCATGATTTTTTAGGCTTTTGTCCGTAGGGTTGGGAGTTTAGACCGACGGTCCGAGTAAGTTTACCCCGTCGGTGTTCCAATTTCTCTCCAACGGGCGGCCCAAGAAGATATCGGGATGCTCTAAAAAGACCGCGGTCTCCTTGCATATTTCATCAATGATATCTTAAGTTGTGAACGTTGTACAATAATAATTTTCATATCATCATACTCAGTATGTCAAGAGCTACAACCTGATATCTCACTTGAAGGTAGAACAGCAATTTTGCTTGAATTTCCAAATGGCTTGTGTCTTTGCAAGAATAAAATGACCAGTGTTATGAGTAGTGTAGAGTAGAGTAGAGTTTTTCTGTCACTGGTAGGAACTTCTCATTAACCATAGAACACATGGACTCAAGAGGGTGGTGATCTCTTGGTGACACTGTGGTCCTTATCCATTAATCTCCAAGCAGATGTAAGTGGCTCTGTTTTCATTGTTTTAGTTTTTTTTACAAGTAAAGCACGTAAGCAATATCTTTTAAGTATGGTATTTATTCCTGGTTTAACTCTTCCTAAGTAGGAAAAATTAAGAAGTGCAGAATCTTATAGAAAGGAGTGTTACATGTTGCAAATTAAAATACTTCTCAAAAGATTGTCAAAATACTGAGTTGAGTCTGATCTTACATCTACTCGAAGATTGGAAGGGGCAGCCTTCCACGAGGGCACCTACCTGGGAACCTTAACTAAGGCAATAGAGACTGATGCCCTTTTCATACAATTTTAGAAAGCTATAATGCCCTCAACCAACTGGCCCTCAACATAGTGCCAGTCAGCATGGGCAGGGAGGGTAGGGGAGATTTGAACAGAAACATATGACTCTGTCTGTTGAATTTTGAAAAAAAACTCAGATTCTTGTATTTTCAAATTCAGACAAAATTTAGACAACTACCAGTAATTGCTATAGGAAAATAGAATCTGAGTTTTTTTTTTTTTTTTTTTTTTTAATATGATACAGATAGAATGGTATGGCCACTTTCCCTGGCCTTCTCTCTCCTGTAATTTGAGCATTCTCAGGAATGCATCTCTTAAGTTGAAATTTCACGGGTTGCTGCAGCCAAGGTTTCTTGGGGTTTTCAGCTGACCCCAGTGACCCGGCCCTGTTGTTTCTGTAGGAGGACCTCTAGAGGGGACTGCTAGGTATGAGATTTGGGGCAAAAACAGACATCAAACATGTATTATAATATCACTTTTCAAGACTGTGATGCCCAGCAGTATGCTGGTGAGACAGAAAAGGCTTTTAAAAAGAGGCTCACTGAGCACTAGAGAGACAAGCAACCCCCACCCCTACACCATGGCATGACAACACCACCCAGAACAAAATATCACCATCCTCACATGTCAGCCAAGAGCAGATGGTCTCAGTGTGAGTGTAGGGTACAAGATGCAGTACATACAAACAATGTATCAGTCTGATCTACAGATCCCACTCCCCAGTCTGCAACACCTCATGAAAATGACAACACTGGTCTCTGAAGATCTTTAGGTTCAAGTGTCATTTTAGGAACTGGGAAAAACTTTCATAAAATGGAGAAATGACAGCTTGAAATTCATTTTTGGGATTAGGTGCACTTAAGAACCCAACCTAAAATTTTAAACTAAAAGAATTGGGATGCACCACATAAATAGTAGAATGCCCGAAAAACCTACTTAGACTTCATTCTGTTCATTTAATTTTTTATACTCGTGCTTAATTTGTTCATAAAAAACATTAGTAAGAAAACTGGAAAGGAATAATTCACAAAATGTTTTTTTAGCCAACTTAAGTTATTATTAAAAAAAAAACAAGCAGAAAAGTGTCAATGTAATATCATTGTAAAATTGAAATTATAACATGCATTGGCATAATACCGGTAGTAAGATTTATACTGGTAGATTAAAAATACTGGAACTTAAAGAGATCTACACATGCAACAATAGTTATTTCTGAGCTGTGCACACTTCAGACATCTAGGTGTCCAATACACCATTTACAAAGCATCGATAACAATGCATTCGAAGACAACATTAGGCCAAACGTTTTCAGTATACTTTTTTTTTAAATTTCGGGGTAGGCAGCTCGTCGTGGGACGAACACACTGTCACATTCATTGCCAAATTTATATAGATCATAATTACACATGCTCACGGCACAAGACGAACATGATTCAACAACAATCTTGAATTTCTGTTGGTGACCTACAACTCATGTAAAAGTGTGAAGAACCGTTGCATAATAGCCCGGATCTACGGCTGAATGGGCAAAATTGAACGTACGCAGCCATTTTCCCGCCATTTTTATATATACGCTAGCAGTGAAGTGTTACATCATAGCGGTTGTGAGGGACAGAAGTTAAATGAAAATTCTTGTCAGTATACGTCCGTTTTCTCATGACATTTTGTATGCTCATGCAGGTTTATGTTTTATGCATTTACTGACAGAAAAGGAAGGAACATCAGAGGATGTATAAATGTACATAGCGGCAGTTAATTGTGCCGTGTTTCTTCCTACCGGTATTTTGTACCCCCTCCCAACCACGCGCCCGTTCGCCGTGTAATTCCGCGGCGTGTTACAATTACAATATTACGCTTTTAGCAGGACAAGAGTGGCAGAAAAGTTACACAGAAGAAGTGGCAAGGGTAACCTATAACAGCAACATGTAACTGGAGAAAATGATGCGTTGACAATTTGTCAAATCAGTATGGCTAGAGAAATCGTCGTAAACGTACCGGTATTATGATAATAGATGTTAATACAATTTCTGCATGTTGTCCAAAAATGCTAAGATATATTACTAAAACAATGGTGGAGTTAACTTGCAGCATTGATAACTTCGATAAACCCTAATGGTTCAAATTCTTGATATGGCAGACATTTAATTTTCTTTCTAACAGTTTAGAAGAATATGCTGCATACCAGTATATGTTGATATCTTTTCATTACGTAAACCTACGAAAAAATGGGTGCACAGTTCCAAATTTGGTGCACATGCACCCAGTACGTATTTCCAGTGAAGGATAAAAATCACAGTGTCTTCCAGCTCAGCATCTGCTTTCTGGTCTGAGAATTGGCCAACTGAAAACCTGGGCAGGGTGCATGGTAGATCAATTATCTATGGTTTGGCTGGCCAAGGGTCACCACAGGGAGTGGTACAAAAACAATCTTGCAGGGTGTATCCCCCTTACCAAATTAGGATATGTACATTGAGATGGTGAAAAGTTGTTATCTGAAGGTTGTTGATTCAATACAATTGAAAAAAGTCATTGGCAACTTTGATTCCTGAGTAGCAACTGTACACAAGTACATCATTCATTTGAATGTGTTTTGTAATTAGCCCTGTAAAATATTTCTGTTTCAACAACTTTACTTTTGATTGAAATGATTTTACAAAATTAACACTTAACAGGAATCGATAATAAGGACAGGGTTTCTGAAGGTAACAAACTTAAGAATGTTTCAATATCTAGCTTTAGTGAGATTTACATGTCTGCCCCTTCCCAGTGGTTTTCCCTTTGGGGAAAGCTTCCAGGTAGCTGTATCATTCTGATGCATACCAATACCTATAGTATTCAATATGTCCATTATGAAGCTCTGTTTTGAATCGATTAAGTCATAGTGCCTTCTCCACATGTAGATTAATGAACAGTCTACTTTCAAATTTATATTTTAATGGCAAATTGCTTAATACTAGTACTTCTGTGAGCCCCCTTTAAAATGTTGATGGTGTAATGTTAAAAGTACAGAATAAAGTGTTTTCCTTTAAGCCCCCTTCACACGATAGCAAGAATCAGCCGGAATGCCGTCGGAATGAAAATTCTTTGCTATTCCTGACATATTCCTGGCAATTTGTAGTGTGATCCAGACATCCTTACTGCATTCCAGCTATTTGTGCCCGTTCTTTTGGCTGGCCCGAAAGTTTTTGACATGTTAAAAACCGTGAAGGTGCATTCGAAGTGGAGAAATATCAAATGGCATTCAAAGTGGTTTCTAAGTGTATTCAAACTATTCTAACTGCACTATGACCGTATTATGCGGCATTCCAACATTATTATCGAAACATTCTTATCTCATTCGATGGAGAACTGAAATGGCAAGCCATTTTGAATCCTGTCCGAATGTGGCCAAAAGAATATCAGGAATGCAGTAAGAATTTCTCGAATACAGTACGAATTCCCAAGAATAGAACAAACTTTTCATTCTGACGGCATTTTGGCTCATTCCTTCTCATGTGAAGGGGATATTAGGTCCATTTGGAATTCCCACTCGGGATGGCCCCGAAGGTGGCACGAATTTTGCAAATACTTCATTCCGGCTGGTTCTGCTTGATTCCTGCTAGTTCGGTTTCAGTGTGAAGGCCCAGTACATAAGACAAATATAACACAGATCTACATATAGAATAAATAGAGGTTTTGGTTTCTTGCAATAGTTGTTTGGATCTTTAATGGTTCACTATATTGTTATAATTGGGTACATTGGACTAACGAGAAGACACTGCATTTGAAACTTTGTGTATAAAAGTAAACTATACACCCCCAGTGAATCTGAAACATGTCCTAGTTTTCTCAAAGGGAAGTGTGGAATGGATCACTGATTTTTTTTAAACGAGTTTGCTCAGGCCATTGACCACTTGCAGGCACCGAACTACGTTCACTGTAGCAGCATCTCTTCTCCTAAAGTCAGAAACATAGAGCTTTAGCGAGTTCGGCTCACTGACTCAATAGGCGAAGCAGGGGCTACGAGGCTACTCTGGGAATACCAGGTACTGTAGTACCCCATCTAGACAGAATAGTTAGATCCACTCACACTGGGAAGGTCCCCTACTCTTTTTGATAAGTGTGGGGGGTTGGTTCAGGCTCTTACTTGCCTGGGATATGGCTCTCCCCAAACAAGGGACCTCCAGTTAACGTCCTATCCAAGGGACAGTTCTAGCCAAAGCTAGGTACTCATCTTTAACCTGAGTGAGGTGAGGAAAGTTGTGTTAAGTGTCTTTCCCAAGGGCACAAGATAAATGACATGGCAGGTTTGGAACCCAGGACCTCTTTGCCTGAGCCCAAAGCGCTGCCAATTTAACACATGTGATCCTACACAGTACAATGCTTCTTCATCTGCAATTTATCAACTATTTTAATGAAAGATTGTAAATGGCATGTGGAACATCCTTTCATACAAGAACAACTCTTTGCTGGCACACTGTGAATTTGCAATTTTATGGAAAGTTCTTGGAATGCAGGAAGCTTAATAGGGACACATCCTGTCACATTCAACTAAATGTGACTCAACCTATAGCTGATGGGCTCAATGTGTAGTGCAAGTAGCCTTGGGCAAACTTGTCATTGACCAGGTTATATGTATATGTATCAATGAAGTGCATTTGAAACAAGCTCATCTGTCATGGCTCATGCTGTGTCAGAATAGTAATCCTTTAAGTAAACAGAGAGCAGCTGCTATGATGATACCAGCTTCTGGTGTTACCCAAAGCCCAAAGTGGGTGTTCCAGGGTTTTTCTCTTTTCCACATTATCAAGTCACAAAAAGGCTTTGTTTATCGGCTTGGTACGATAAAACTTCACTCTGAAAAGTGAGAGGTGATCCTACTGGTAAATTTTACCCAAACAAAATTAAGCACTACAAGACTATTATTTCTTCATATCAAATGCTTGATTTACAAGGTAAATCTCATGTATATTACCTTATGCCCTCTGCCCTCAGACGTGCTGCCTATTTAGCTACATAATATGAGCAGGATTTTTTCTCCCACACACTCAAGGTGCCCCAAAAGTATGATCAATGCACCATCTCTTGACAGAAGTGGCATTCCCCCAAGACCCCCTACAGGAGGGCCTGCATTCAGTAGACATACATTGTATGACCATGTGTTTTTACTCAGCAGCTACACATAGGCTGTTTTATTGTTGTATGGCACATGCAAAAGTAGACAAGTAGACACATTTAAGCAGAAATAATTTGAAGAAAAAAAGGCACTGCACAGGTTCTTGAGTAAGATTGACCATGCATGGACCTGTGATTACATGGCAATTTCATGGCATTCTCTCTGGGAATGTGGGCCTTCTGCCTGAATGTGTTCTAGTTTCCTCACAGCAAGGGGGCTCATGGGATTACTTTGAGACAAACTAATTTGCCATGGCTACTTACAAAATGATCTTAGGTAAACAAGAGGCCTTCTGAAGTAGCTACTGGTGTAGAGGTCTGCTGGTATTACAAGCATTAGTAAGACAGTGCTTGAGCCAATGATGGAATACAATTGCTGAAATACAAGTGAGATCACGTGGCGCAGCGGCAGCATGTTAGGCTCAAGACCGAGATGTCGCGAGTGCGAACCTTGCCATGTCACCAACCTTGTGCCATTGGGAAAGGCACTTTACATAACTTTCCTCACTTAACTCAGGTGAAAATGAGTACCTAGGATAGTACGTTGAATATACATGTACATAGTAAAAGTCAAAGAATGTGTTGTCTGTTGCTGCTGCAGATAAGACATTTGAAGGAGCAAACATAACATAACTGTCTGAATGTTAATGGGAGTAAACGAAGAAATATAATTTCGCAGGTGAAAAGTTACACTCCTTTCATTGGTGTAACTCTTTCCCAAACTTATGATACATGTACTATCAATGCCAGCGCAAGACCTGCTTGTAGATTATAACAAAGGTCCTCCAGAACCTACGGTACCTCTACACTAGACCATACATGACGACAGCAAAGCTACCGGTAAATGAATCATGGTTAACATAGTGAAGCATAATCACCATTGGAAACGCTGTACGCTTTATTACTATCATGCAATAAGAAGTATTATGCATAATTATGCATAAACCTAAGAAGAATTATGCATAATTATGCATAACCCCAAGAAACCTTATGCATAATTATGCATAATTATGCATAACTCTAAGAATGGTTATGCATAATTATGCATAATTATGCATAACTGGACTAATCCCCAGGGGGTCATCAATGGCGGCTACGTATTTCTTGCATCATTTCTACCTATACTACGTGATATCAGCCCATCTGGGTATATAGTTGCTGAGATATGGGAGGTCTGTCAGGAATTAAACTGGAACAGCAGAATTAAACTGGAGGCTGTTACAAGCAAACGTCTTTGCCATACCAAGTATTACTAATTTACTCCTATTGATCAATGTTCTTATTAACCTGGAATTAAGTATCCGTGTACAATGTAAAAGACATGACACAATCCTGTTAAAAAAATAATTTGACCTTGTCATTTTTTTTATATTGAATAAATGTTAATGGAAAAAATCTGAGTGCGAGAATGCAACAATGTAACATTTGTAGATAACGTTGGAGTTTTCACGGCGATCAACCAACAAAACAAGCGGAATGCAAGCGATAATCACCTTCTGGAATACAATTTTGCAAAGGCTACTTTCATATAGTTATCATGTAAGACCTAACAAAATTACATAAGTTCGAGTCCCAGTATTTTCATGTGTAATACGGCGTTAAAGTCAACAGAAAATAGCCCCGTGTTTGGCTGCTCCAGGGACGCAGGGCAGGTTCACATGGCTAGTATGCAAATCTCATGGCGGGAAAGCCCAGTGTCAGACGAGTTCACTTTGATAAAGTAGGGAAAACAGTGCTTTTCAACTTAGAAAAACATGTTTCTCCAGAACACAAACGACTTGCTTTGCATTTATAACACTGAAATATATTATTTAGATACGTAGAATTGTAAACTAGCTATGTTGATTATCAAAACAGTTGCCAAGTTGTGACAAAATAAAAAAAAGTCTCCCCTAATCACATTTTTAGAAGCACTAGCCACTAAGCCACGCCCCCTTCTTTCTTGCCTGGAGATCAAGGCAGACTTTGAGGCACCGGCGATGCCGGCTCTGAAACCTGAGATGCTTTCAAAGACACTGGGAGAGAGTGGGCCTTGCTGTTACATTTAGTATCCTTACCCATGTATATCAGAAGGTGTGGATATATCCCTGAATGAATTGCAGTTTTTTTACGGAGCTAAATTGAATTAGACCAAGTAAATTGTGTATAGAGGACAAATCTATTTTCGTTTCAACAAAGCCATGCTTGTGAAGGCTTAAAACTGAAAGATTCTAATTGTTCCACAAGGGTGTGTCAGGTTTCACAACAAAGGGCCAGCTACCAGAAATAGGGGGAGTGGCTACAGTTTTTTTGAACGGCCATAGCAAGTGGCACGTGCTAGCCGGCTGGGGGTTGATTTGATCGTGGGAATGGGGAGGGGCCTTGGATTTCCGACGGCAGTGGACGTAAAGCTTTGTTTTCTTCAGAAGCGGCTTCTTGCAGGCATAAATTTTTGCTCATTATTTAAGGCGCACCGTGCGACCATGATTTCTAGTATACTCGCATCCGTAAAAATCCAGTCGCGATGCGACCAAATCTAGTCGCAGTCACGAGCCCTGCTTAAGAATTGTTTTGATCTCTGTATGTTGACAGGAATGGAAAAGTAGATGTTTTCCACGAGGACTTCTGGGAGTCAGCGTTCCTTGTGTCCTGTTCTCCCATGCACCAAGACGACACACCCGGAAGTTCCATGAAGGAGGATGGTCAGGAGGAGAACTTACATGACAGGAAGACAGACAAAGAAACAAGGTGCAGTTACTAAGTCATAAATGTTACTGTAACAGTTAAACTACTAGATGTAGTGGTGCGTACCTAAACTCATATTCAGGTTCAGGTCCGGATTTAGGTCCAGCAGTTCAGGTTCAGGTCCGGACCTGAACCCATCATTACATATTATGTGCACTAGAAATTTTTTTTCTTGAAGAGGAGGGGGGATATAAAATTGCAATTAGCATGAATTGAAATGCAATGTGAAAAATACATGCAAATTATATACAGCCAGTGTACAGTGTGACATATTTTTTGTCTTTTACCAGTGCAAATTTCACTGTCTACGGAAAGTTTTAGATGGTAATTTTTTTAGAACAAAAAAAGGGAAGATAAGTGACAGATAGCTTTTTGCAAGTCAGGACTTGGCTCCGGACATTTAGGTTTTTTTTTGGACTTGGACCTTAACATTTTTAGGTCCAATTGCATGTCTGGGCTTTAGGTACGCACCACTAACTAGTTGCATTACCACAAAGATCATTTAGGCCACCTCAAGTCAGTTTTATGGATTACATCCTCTGCAGACTCCAAAGTGTGAGGATAGATGGGTACAAAACATGTCAGTAAATTCTAAATTTTCAAAATAGACACGACTCTCTTCCTCCACCCTTCCCTATCCTACATAATATAGCCTTGGGCAGTTCTTCAGCAGAGCAGCCAGAATCATCACAAATGTACAACAATGTATAATATACAATGTACATTGTACATTGTGTAGTGACAAAACATATTCATTTGTTAAGCCTTCCTTACTACATAGATTTTATAATGAAGGCAATTTTTTCTTTACTCAATTTTTACTTTTTTTCAGGTTTGGTGTGTTCTTAGGATCAACCCTATTAGAAAAATCAGTACCTTATGACCTTACATGTACATGTAACAGTTACTGTTTAATCTAAAAGAATAAGAAGATGTTTACTTTCAGGTACAGATACATGACATTGTACACCAGATAATTAGGTATGAATGTTACTTGTACATTTAGCCTTTATCAAATGTGTTTGATATGTGTTTGGTTAACCCAATTTTATTTTTTTCTTGTTCTGAAATAGAGATAACCAGGAAGAAGAGTTTATTCCAGTGTTCCTCAAGTCAGTGTTTAAGGAGATTATCCTAGCAGGGAAGTCCATGGAACTACTCAAGGCTCTGGGCAAGATGGGAGGGAGAGTCGGTCAGTGCTCACATTTTCCTCTTCATTTATTATTCTTATTTTTGGTTTTGTTACCAAATTGCTCAGAATAGAAGAAATGTTTTAAACAAGAACATAGTGACAGTGAAAGGTTATGCATCCTTCCTAGAACTGTATCACCACCTTGCTCTATTTCATGTTGACTTATACATGCCATAGCCTCAAAGTGTACACACTCCAACTTTGGAAACAACTAATGAATTTTAATTTTGTAAAGTTAAAAAAGTGTGGACTTCTTAAAAGCTCCAAAGCCTTCAAGTTGATATATCTGGCATACAGATATACATTGTACAAATGTATACAATCATCTATACATAACGTCTCAAAGTCGCAAATCATGTATCATAAAAAGAAATGTCTTATGTGTCACACTCGGATATAACTGGTACAATGTAGCTAAGACCATTTCAGAGGTTTTTGTGCCTCTTTGACCGTGAACCGGGGAAAAAACAACAACAAAAGCCTCATCACATGCAACCGCCAAGGACTGGGAAGGGGGCGCTCTCCTGTAAAAATCTTAATTGCCAGGCAAGTGGATTATGACCATGAGCTTGCCTGATTGGCACTTTCACTTGCCTGGGACAGTCAAACTATTGGACTTGTCGAACCCTGTTAATGATCTTCTCCCCTTGCAGAGTTCCCAGTACCGCTGTATGAAGAGTTTGTCCAGTCCCTGCAAGCGTTTCTTGAGGTAACGGACGACCTGGATCAGACCGGTTCTAGCCTGTGTCCACCAGACCACGTGGGACCTGTCATGGTATCCAGCACCATGTTACACAGAGTACTCGACACAGCTGTGAAGGACAGTCTTCTAGATAAGAACTTTCTAAAGGCCATTGTGGTGGATTCATCCGAACAAGAGCAGGATGGAACAAGGTAATTTTGATTCCGAAAATAATTTCATCAGGTTGGTAGGTCATAGGACATAGGAATTTTCTTGTACACAACCAGTTACTAGTAATCTCACCTGCTGACGTTTCAATGTCTGTCAGACATAATCCTCTGCTAACTGGAGTTCTGCTTCTCACTGCTACATGTATATGACATTGTGGCCGATGTAGGTGGCGCTTTTGCGGCGAGAACACTATATTGTTGGAGATACTATTTGTACCTCCATTTTTTGTGAAGCTTCAAACTGAGGAAAACTTGTTTGTAACTGTAGAAATTAGCAGGAAAAGTTTGACAGACATGCACTGAGTGAGCGAGCACTAAGTTGGACATGCATAGGCCCGGGTTTGATTTGTGTGGTCATATGTTTGCATCTGAAAAATGCCGATTGTGGGCCGTAGTTAAGTGCAATTTGTAATTGCCATAAACAGGGAATGTGGGCTTTCAGGTAGTTGGCAAACTCTTAGTCTTACATGATGTAGAGTAAATGTGCACAACTTAGAAACATACCGAATATCAAGACTATCCATCTAGGCATTATGGAGTTATGCTGGTCCTCTACAAGCACACAGTTCCCCCCCCCCCCCCCCCCCCCCCCACACACACAAATGCTACTGCAGTGCCATCATCCATGGTCGGTTCCTATATGACATTGTATATTACCAAATGGTCGTATACACCGAGGGAAAGTGGATCATTAACCTTATTAGCATACTGTAAATGTATTTAAGTTTGCGGAGATTTCATTTTGCGCTAGCGGGAAAATGGACTTTTTGCGATGGTTTTAATTTCACGGTAGCACCATGTACTGTAGTCTCCTTACTGTTATGGGAAAATGTTCGCGGTGGTTTTAGATTCGCTATGAAGCGGCCGCCGCAAAAACCGCGAACATTAAACCAACGCGAAAGTTTCTGCATTTACAGTATATTAGATGTTTTCATATACCTAGCCTGACTCCCAAAATCAATTCCAAAGTCAAAGAAGATGTAAAAAACAGAGAGGAAGGATCTAAATGTTCTGTATACAATTCTCATCTGTGTTAAGTCATTTGTTCAACCTTCCTGACGACATAGATGTCATAATAAAGGCAACTTAGTTTTCAGGCCAAACTTTCTTTTTATTTGCATGCTCGCATCAGTTTTGGGATCTAATAGCATGTCATTCATATACAAAATGTAATTAAATCAACATGGCCCTAGGCCACACCGATTTAATTTCTTGGTTCACGGATTCGCTCGCTCCTATTTTTTGGAAAAAAAAATAAAAATAAAAATTACCACTCAGCAAATTTTCACCATTAATGAAACCATTCACCAACTTTCTGGTGTAGCAAATTGGCCTTTATATTATAAGCTCCTTAAAGTGTGGGTACAGGTGCTGTTACTGTACAAAAATAGTGTTTTTGTACTTTTTTCAAGCTGAAAACTTTTTTCTTTATGTTTTGGATTAGCCGTTTACCCCAACCATTTTACAATTTTCATTTTTATTTTTATTTCGCCCTCTCGCTCCATATTTTTAAGAAAAAATCCATGAACCAAGAAATTAAATTGGTGTGGCCTTATTTGAAAAAAAATGTTACCTTCCCTGACAACACGGGAGCCCCTAAATCTTAGTCTAAGTGAGTTTTGCCCATCTTGTGCTGCAGCTGTACTTTAACATACATGTACATGATGTGTTCGACAGTAACCTCTTGCAAACTACATTTCAGGGACCATCCATGAGTGACAGCTAGCAATTGCAAGCATTCAAACTTAAAATACTTCAATGTCCATTTTAAAGCAGCATATTACTGTTGCTGCATAACAAACAGATTCACTTGCTGGCAGCTTCACTAACGTCACCCCTTACATTCCGGCCATGCCACCTGTCAACAAGACCGGCAATGAGGGAATATTTCTTATGAAAAGGAGAAAAGCCAATTAAGAGGGCTGCAGGTTCTACACAATAGCCGTTGTGTTGGTCTAGCAAATGTTATGTAGGCATGGCAACAGTAGGAACCAATCAAATCAAAGCATCTATATAATATGACATCATAGGAAAGTTTGTCCAAACTAGAATTTAGGCAACATTTTCGAGAAAATGCTGGATGTTTTCCTCCCAGTATTTTGCATCTTAAGAAACCAAAATAGGTTTTGCTATGATTGCAAACCTATGATTACCAAATAAATACAAGTTTTGCGACAATCACCAACTGGTATTTGCTGTAACAGCTATCATTTCGTTCATATTTGCTGTAATAGCTGCATGTAAGACTGTACATGTAAATGCAGAAACTTTTGCGGTGGTTTGATGTTCTCGGTTTTCGCGGTGGCCACTTCACCGCGAACTTAAAACTACCGCAAACATTTTTCTATGGCAGTAGGAGACTGCAGTGCATGGTGCTACCGCAAACTTAAAACCACCGCGAAAAGTCCTTTTTCCCGCTACCGTGAAATTAAATCCCCGCCAAATTAAATACATTTGCAGTATGCTGATGTCACTGGCATGCATTCAAAGCCCTGATTGGTTCTTTACAGAAGACGATTTATCGAGGAAAGAACAACAGCAAATTTTATGTTTGATCTGAAACTTGGAAAGAGAGACCCTATTAGGATGCAATAAACTACATCTTCACAAAGTCGTGTGCATTTTGTAGTAATAATTACTAATAGATATAATATAATATTGTATTAAGACTTTTTAGCTAAATAACACCACGAAATAGTCCACCGAGGCATCCAACCTCTGCACATATACACCCTGCTAAGCAAGCAATTATTACCTTTGCCAGAATGGCTAAGGTTATGTTTTAGGCTTGTGAGTCTGTGTGTCTGTCTGTCTGTCTGTCTGTTAACAGTATAACTCAAGAAGCCTTTGATGGATCCCAATAATATTTGGTAGGTGGGTAGGGGTCGGGAAAACGAAGGTCAAGTTCGATAATGGGCCCCCTAGCGGCTTGCTAAGGTACTGCAGCAAAAACTCAATTTTTTTTATCTCGTGTTCTGGAACTGCTGTGGTTATGATTTTTGAGTGGTAGATAGCCCTTGGTGCAGAGAGTAAGTGCTTTAAGTTTGGACCCCCTAGCGGCTTGTTTGGAACTGCAGTCGCCGATTTCCTTTCAAACTTTGGACGAGAATAACTCGAGAACGTGTTGATGGATCGTCATGGTTTATGGTATGTAGATAGCCCAAGTAACAATGTACACAATGGAATACCAATTATGCAAATCAGCAACTAATTTGCATAATTAATGAGGAAAGTTTATGAATCCACTGCATTTCATGATAGGACTTTCAAACTTGTCACATATATAGATGAGGAAGAGAGAAATATCGATGCATATTAATTATGCAAATGACGGCCTCATTTGCATAATTAATGAGAAAACGTAAACCTGTTGACGGATCGTCATGTTTTTGGTATGTAGATAGCCAAAGGGAAGACTTACATGATGGAATTATAATTATGCAAATCGACTGCTAATTTGCATAATTAATGAGAAAAGTTTGTAAATACACTGCATTCCTTATAGGACTTTCAAACTTGTCACATTTTTAGCTAAGGCCACACCAATTTAATTTCTTGGTTCACGGATTTTTTCATAAGAAATATGGAGCGAGAGGGCGAAATAAAAATAAAAATAAAAATTGTAAAATGGTTGGGGTAAAGGTAAGGGCTAATTCAAAACATAAAGAATAAAAAGTTTTCAGCTTGAAAAAAGTACGAAAACACTATTATTGTACAGTAACAGCACCTGTACCCACACTTTAAAGAGCTTATGATATAAAGGCCAATTTGCTACACCAGAAAGTTAGTGAATGGTTTCATTAATGGTGAAAATTTGCTGAGTGGTAATTTTTATTTTTATTTTTTTTTCCAAAAAATTGGAGCGAGCGAATCCGTGAACCAAGAAATTAAATTGGTGTGGCCTAAGAAAGAAGGAAATATCAATACACATTTATTATGCAAATGATGCTTGATACAATTTAATATTATTATGTAAATCTAATCTGCATAGGGATCTAATTTGCATAAGCAATGGCGAAATGTTATGAACCAACTCAAGGCAAATAAAATAAAATGTAATGAGTAACACATTTATGTCTACAGACATCATTCTACATAACAAACTTGGTTTATTTGGCAAAGGTATGTGTTCGTTGAACTCTAGTTACTAACATTATTTCTATAGCTTAAAACTTTTTGTAGCAATAGATTTTAAAATATTGTACAGCTCTGTCTATACATTCAAGGACGTGACATCTAAGAGATGTCAATGACGATTTCAATTGAAGGACAAGAATGACGTATTCATAGTCTTATTCAATAATTCTTATCATATTTTGCTACCTGCATGCCAAAAAGTTTGGCAGTACAGGCATATTTCTTGGAAAAGAGAGAAAATGTTAAAAGCAATTGGCATCCCTCAGCATGGTTACTACTAGTCGTTTTCAAGGGTTGCTATATGTATCTATGGCAACAGCTCACGTAGGTCTCATTGAGCAAAGCGTGGTCGTGCCGTTCCGTGCTCTCACGCAGAATCAAACCCGTTACGATCAGGTGCAGATGCATCATCGCTCCTGCCTTCGAATCCAGCCATAAACTGAATCAGAGTCCGCCACAAATCAGGAATCTCACAACCTGCCTCAGATTTCAGACAACCAGAATCAGCTCCACCATGTTCAACAACAGCTCCAACCCATGGATGCTCCCTGAGGAGACATCTGCTCCTGAGTTTGCAAGCTTACTCGGCTGCTACAGGTGGCATCTACAGAACAATACCGCATCCATCGCACAAGCTGACAAAGCCTGCTCCATGCACGAGGACCTTGTGAGACTGGGAACAGGGACTGACATTGTCTTTTCCCTGATAGGACTTATGGAAATCATCGCCAATGCTGTTGTGATCTTGGGAATCATCGGTACAAAAGAACTGCGCAAACCCATCTACTTCTTCCTGGCAAACCTGGCAATGGCAGATGTCTTTGCAGGCATTGGACTCCTGTATTGCACAGTAGGTCATGTTGGACACAATCAAATGTATGACTTTTCAGTGACTTATCTAAACTTCCTCATATTCAGTCAGATGACTTCTGCATCAGCCCTATGTCTATTGTCTATAAATAGCTATGTTGGTGTTCGGCATCCTATTTACTTCCACATCCATGCCGATAGTGCTAAACTGCGTGCAGTTGTAGCTATGATTGTTTCGTGGATTATTTTCTCCTTGTTTGCCTTCTCCCCCAGTATGGGCTGGAACTGTCTCCATATGCAGACCCTGACCACTGGTTTCTGCAATTATTACTTTCCCCAGGCCTATATCATTATGTGCCTAAGTATAATGTTCTTGATGTGCATGGTCATGTTGTTCACAAATATAAGCTTGTATGTAGCAATCAGGGAACGAGAAAAGAGAAGGCTTGAACAGGCAGGGTTCCCCCCCAGGGGTAGAAGGAGAAAATGGTCCAGTACAAAACATAGTAGGGGGTAACCAGCCAAACAATGCTGCACAAGAGGAGGCACTGAGGAAATATGAAGCAAGGGTGTACAAGTCCAGGACTGTAATGATTTATGTATTTGTGGCTTTTGTCTTCTGGCTGGTACCCCTCCTGCTGATGGCAGTGTGCAGTCGTTACCCAAGTACCTGTGCTCGCTGGATTGGTCCGGAAATATTATTTTCATTCTATTCTCTGAACTCGATCATAAACCCCATGGCAACCCTCATCCGCACGGAGGAGTTAAGGAATGCAATCCGGCAAAAAATGACAGGCATCCATCAGACACTTGTCACCGTGATGCGAGGAAACCGCGTGGACCCACAGGGAGACCAAGCTGGAACAGAAGATGTTCCAAATCTACAGCAAGGTTCTGCACATGGAGAGGGACAAAACACACCAGGTCTGGCTCCAGATGGACAGCCTCAAGTGGGAAACCAGAACCAAGCTGGAACAGGAGGTCCCCCAAATCTACAGGAAGGTTCTGCACATGGAGAGGGACAAAACACACCAAGTCTGGCTCCAGATGGACAGCCTCAAGTGGGAAACCAGAACCAAGCTGGAACAGGAGGTCCCCCAAATCTACAGCAAGGTTTTGCACATGGGGAGGGATAAAACACACCAAGTCTGGCTCCAGGTGAACAGTCACAAGTAGGAAACCAACACCACATCATTTCCAATGCCCCTAGAACGGCAGGGCCAGAGGATTCGCGCAGAGGGCCAGGAAACGGAGATCTTGCCATAGTGGACATAGACTGAAATGAACTGACTTAGAACCACTGAACAAACTGTACATACTGCTCGATCTACAACAGCACTACAGCAATGGCATGTACTGTTAATGTGTATTCCATGGTTAATCTGTGATCATGGTAAATAATGGAAAATGGCAGTTTTATATGCCTTCCAACAATTGATCATTAATAGATATAAAACAATGCACTGTAAATTGTTTGCATCAATTTTGTACAATAAAATGTAGTATTACTGTAACCTTAAGTATGAGTATGAATAAAGACTTGTTGAATCGCCACTGTGACAGTTTGTGCTTGGTTTAATCTACAAACAAACAAGAGTTCAGAGACCTCATAGTTTTACCTGAAATATTCAGAGCTTTTTTTTACATCATGATGCAAATGTCTTTTACAACTACTCCATGCATGATAACTTTCATGTTAAACTAATTAACACATGTTACAAATATGTGATTTCCATTATTCAACTATTTATTCAGACTAAGGAATTATGGCATTTTGCATCAATTATGCAATTGGGACATTATTGTCATAATAAGTATCATTCTGATAATCCTGCACCTGTCCTTAATTATATACATATTTTGAAGCCTTGTGACTGGAAACACTGAAATTAGAGAGAATCCTATTTAATTATGCAAATTTGCATCATTTACATCTACTAAATTAACTATGCAAATTTCATCATGATTTACATTCATTGAGAATCCTATTTGATTACGCAAATTTGCATTATTTACATCTATCAATAACTATGCAAATTTCATCATGATTTACATGATTATCATCTGATAAAGTCAATTATCATATAAACTATCTTCATAACAAGGACAGAAGGGGGCTTTAGAATGGCCGAAAGCAACACAGATCTTTAATCGACATCGTGGGACAAATATTACTGTAAATGCAGAAACTTTCGCGGTGGTTTAATGTTCGCGGTATACGGGGTGGCCGCCTCACCGCGAACTTAAAACCACCACGAACATCTTTCCATGGCAGTAAGAGACTACAGACGTAGTACAGTGTATGGTGCTACCGCGGACTTAAAACCACTGCAAAAAGTTCTTTTCCCCACTACCGCGAAATTAAATCCCCGCAAACTTAAATACATTTACAGTATAGCAACCAGATAAGGCCATACCAAATTCATTTGTTGCTTCTCACATGGAAAAAAAAAGGGCCGACAGGTCGAAAAAAAAATTGTCAAAAACATCCCTCCCTTTGATTTGTTACTAAGGCCACACCAATTTAATTTGTTGCTTCTCAGATTTTAGAAAATCATTAGGGCGGGCGGTCGAAAAAAAATAAAATAAAATTTTGCAGAAAGTCTGGGGTGAACATATGAGGCTTATATAGTACAAAAAAACAAGGTTAGTAGCCAAGTTTTCAACTTTTCATGACATGATTTATGCAATGAATCTCTTCCTTTGATTTGATTCCACTGTTCTGAATAAAGGGAATTGTTTTTATACTGAAATAATGTGTTTTGCATTTACTTATTTTTATATATAATGTAAATCTAGATTTTTATTTTATTTTTTCCAAATCGGAAAAAAATGGGTCAGGAAATGCCAGAAGCAAGAAGTAAAATTGGTGTGGCCTAATGTTTTGAATAAAAGGCATTGTTTAGTGTAATACAAAATTATGGTAGTACTGGTTTGATTGACAGTCAGCTGATCTTCTAACACATCACAATATATACAATGTAGTACCTACAGAACAACAAAAAAACTTTTAGTTTTGAGTTTGCGGTGAAGCAGCCACTGCAATAACTGCAAAAACCACAGCGAACATTTCTGCATTAAACGTAATATAAATTTGGACAATAACACCTCCTTCTGGCCTTAAAGTAGCCTGGGTTCCATTAAGATTGTTCGCTCCTATGTTTGCTTCTGCTATCCGTCTGGAGACATGCACATTCAAACCTTTTGGTGGTAATGTCAGTTAATGAACGAATGACGGAATGGGTTCTAGAGCGTTCGTTCCATGGCAACAGGCCCTCCCGCAAGTGGACGGAGGGCTTTTCAGGTGTTGGAACGCCTGTTCCAGTGATCGCTTGAACCTGTTCTTTAATTCGCTCATATGTAGGGACCAATCAGCGCCCTCGTCCAAAATTTGGACGATTCCAGACGTTAAGATGGTCATTGTTCCCAGACGGAACAGCACTGAAGCAATCTATATTTAGTGTATAATGAATGTCAGAGCTAGAAGCGACTGCATGTATATACCAAGGAGGTTAAAAACCTCCTTGTATATACATGTAGTATACAATGAACGCCTGAGCGAACTACTTTCCGGATGGTACCCCGGGCATTCCACTCCACACAGGAGTGTTATTTTCCGATAGATATTAATTTTAGGAAGTAATAAATGAATACTACTTCACATTATACGATAAAGTACCCAGTGCAAAACTTTTAGGTAAGGTTACAAACTAATTTCAGGATCCCTAAGAAATCTAGTCTTGTTATGTGTTCTTTGCTATCTTATGACTTATGAGCAATTTGCCTTCTTGGTGTGCTTAGCAATCCTCATTTATTCCGAAAATATGTACGAAGTGTCTATGCGTATAGGATATGCATGGGTAGGGTCTGCATGGGTTTAGTGAGTGTCATATTGTTTTACAAATTAAATCACACATCGCGCAATGTGAATTCCACAAAATTCGGCTGATTATTCATTGACACATTATCCATGTATTCATTGACACATTATCTATTGGAAAACACCACCCCCTTCTGGAGTGGAATGCCCCTTTAAGGGCTTTGCTCCTTTAAAGTTAGAGTTACACACTTTCATGATTCCACCTTGGTGTACAGGACTGGTGTGCCATTAGAAGGTAGTCAGCCTGTCCAGCTGGCCCTGCAGAGATGCCTGTATCCACACATCCTACAGAGGTGCTCCACTGTCAGCAGACTACTGGTGGAACTACTGAAAACTGAGTATCAACTTGAGGACTACCTACAGGCAATGCAAGTAAGACAACCTCCCATGTGGTACATGTGTACAGTACTGATATACTTGATTTTTTTCTTTTAAATAAAAAGAATGTTATAAAAAATAAGGATAAAATGTTATAGAATACATGTACTATCCGCAAGAGGGACTTTCCTCTAGTAAAGCACTGACCGCATTACTCAGGACAAACAAACGTACACGTCTGACACTCGCTGCGATGCTGAAACTTTCCTACCCGATCCTGTCAGAAATACAAAATGTACACAACCTTTCATCTCAAATCCTTTTTATATGAGATGGGGGCAATAAAAGGCAATCTATCATCAACATAAACACATGATTTTGGGGCGCATTTATATTTTGGAAGGGATTCTTTGTGAGTTCCCACTCAGAGTAATACCGACATGAGACCATAACCCAAAATATCACCATGTCCATAACACCAATATCAAACATTATCGTATCCCAGGCATAGTATTTGATATAATATGTCGTATGTGACAAACAAGCCAGATTATTCCTTGACATCAAGGGCTCTAGTGCTGTGGAACTCAGAAATGCTTCTCTATGTTATCAGAAATTCTTCCTGATGGAGGCTGGTGACGCCATGCACAACTTCTACATGCCTCTGTTTGCCAAGCTGAGTGCAGGGGAGGAGTGGCAGGATGTGTCTGTTCTGAACTCCCAGCTACACAGCGCCATTCAGCAACATCACAGTCAAGATGCAGACAGGTCTGTGGTGTGTGTGTGCGTGTGTGTGCGTGCGTGTGTGTGTGTGTGTGTGTGTGTGTGTGTGTGTGTGTGTGTGTGCAGGAGAGGAGTGGCAGGATGTGTCTGTTCTGAACTCCCAACTCCACAGCGCCATTCAGCAACATCACAGTCAAGATGCAGACAGGTGTGCGTGTGTGTGTGCGTGTGTGTGCGTGCGTGTGTGTGTGTGTGTGTGTGCGTGTAGGGGAGGAGTGGCAGGATGTGTCTATTCTGAACTCCCAGCTACACAGTCACCCATTTATCATTATGATTAAAATGCCACACCAATTTAATGTGCTGGTTCTATGATTTTTTCCAGAAAAATATGGAGCGACAGGGTGACTGTGGTTGTGTAGTTAGCTTTTCAATTCTACGGTTAACTCCCTTTAAGTGAGAAAAAACTTAAATTATTGTTTTTGCCGAGTTTTTTTTTTTCTCTTTCTTCCTTTTCTGTCACTAGCCAGAGCTTAGATTAGTGTACAGGTAATAAATAAGAGCATTCTTTGTTACTAGTACACAATACTATAGGGCAAGCCCTATGGTTTACATTGTACAGTTACTGTTAGTACATTATTAAGTGCCAGTATCTTGAAAAAGGCTACAGGGAAAACCTTCATCTGCATTTTTGCAAAATGTTGCCTTAGTTTATAATGTTAGAAACACTGTTTTTCCATTCCCCTTTAAAGTCATCTACAATAATTACACCAGTGAAGAACTTGTTGTTGGAGAGACAAGCTTTCTTGTAATAGAATTATTATATTACAAAATTTTATATTCCAGATTATCTGTAACAGTGGAGGCCTCACAAGTGGGAGGAGAGCCTCAGTCCATTCACCAGCTACAGGAGCTGACCCTGTGTTACAGAGTTCCCTGGCCAGTAGACATAGTCATCACATCTGCCTGCCAGCATGTGTACAACCAGGTCTTCCAGTTCCTTCTGCAGCTCAAGTGGGCAAAATACTGTCTGGATGAGCTCAAGTTTGCAGGTCAGTATAATGTACAATGTACAAGAAGTAGCCAGCCAGGCTCTGGGGTCTACAAATTTGTCCCGGTGGACTGCCGGACACTAGCCTGTGTTTACACAAGCT
Source organism: Branchiostoma floridae x Branchiostoma belcheri (assembly GCA_019207045.1). NCBI lineage: Eukaryota > Metazoa > Chordata > Leptocardii > Amphioxiformes > Branchiostomatidae > Branchiostoma > Branchiostoma floridae x Branchiostoma belcheri. The sequence goes on along the minus strand of CM033025.1, from coordinate 30,467,976 downwards.
CTCGCTGGCTGGAGTTAATTACCCCCTCCTAGGGCGGCGGCAATCGTAGGGGCGGCCGCTAGGGGCGCGATTTTAGTCAGGCTATGCCAGACACCACAGGAGTCTCTCAAAGTTTTCATGAACAGGTCAAAGCATCTCTTTGTGGCTGGGTCCTGAATTGATTTTAACGTCTAGTTTAAAAGAATCCAGAGGCCTTGCCGTGCCCCAAAATAGCCTGGTAGATGCACAGAGCAAAGTAAGTGTGAATTATTGTACCTGGCTTGTACGTCAAGCTCACTTTGTAACTGATACTCAGTGGTAGGGGCAAGTTCACCTTGCACAGAAATCATTTTACACTGAGGAAGATAGTAGGGAAGACTGTCAAAATGTTTGTTTGTGTACTATTTTCAACCATTGACTTATCAATCCGATGAAACTACCGTACTACAATGTTTCATGATTTCTTGTTTCCCACTGTACAGACCTCAGGAGTCCAGATGTTCAGGCTGAGACTGACAAACCAGAGGACTCGGAAGACGTCCCAGACAGACAGAAGGAACACAGGATGCACCTCCTGAGACTCCGACTTCTACACTTCATCAACGCTCTGCACAGCTACTTCATGACGAGGGTAAGGAGTTTCCTTCTGTAATCTGTAATAACAAGACCATAGCTAGAAAAATCTATACAAAAAACTGTACTTCTGCAGTACCAAGGTCATGCACCAGGGGACTATTATCTTCGTTTTCCCAGCCGCATTTCCACATGGTTATGACACAAACACACAAAAAGATAGACACACACACAGGCATATGGGGGAATCTTGGTCTATCGTATCTCTGGGAATGCTAAAAATGAATTGTATCATACAACCGTGTCATAATTGAAAACGACGTTTAGTGCTATTTTTTTCTGACGCACTCCAACAATAGTTAACTACAGGAATGTTTGGCCTTTTTAATGCAGGATATTATAAATTTGAAAAAATTTATAATTTAAAAACATTGATATCATCGTGAAAGTTCATAGATTAGATAATGTGATAGTGGAGATACATGTATGAAAATCTTTTATCAAACGCAAGTTTCCAAACTTTTTTGCTGAGTGAATGTACAGTAAATATCAAAATAATAGAATATTCTAACTTGTATATATATAACATATATATAATATATATATATATATAATAGCAATTGCACAAATGTAGCAGCCATTTATCACTCATTCATTTCTCACTGATTTATCTTTTTATCTTCAACAGATCCTCTACACAACAGCTCTGGAGTTTCGTAAGGAATTTTCAGAGGCTTCAGACTTGAGTAGAGTGGTGGAGGCCCACACAGATTTCCTGACTAAGCTGTATCAGAGGTGCATGTTGCACAAGAAGGTGATTATCATTTTATTGTTTTTACATGGTGTTTTCCTCTTCTTCTTCTGCAGAAAAGCCAATCTGGTGTAGGGTGTCAACTATATTTGTGCCGCCTAGCATTTTGCTCTGGAACTGCAGGGCCATCTGGTTAGAATTAATTATATAAAGCTTTCATACCAGGAATGCAGAAACTTTTCTATGTTTGTATTACCCAATACTGTAGGGTGAGCCTGATGGTATAATATTGTGTACATGTAGCTTGACAAAAGGCTAAAGGGAAAACATTATGCACTTTTGAAAAAATTGCCTCTCTATAGTTACCTTTGTTTAGAAGGTTGTGTGTTTGGAAGCATTTGTAGCAGTGAAATAGCGTTTATGGTACCGGTAGAACATCGACTGGAAAGTACATGATTGTACATTGTAGATGTATTCACCATGTCATTGATAAGACTTGACTTGACAAATGATTTGAAACTTGGAGGATATGGATAAAAGACTTTCTCTGTGAGACTGAGAACTCATTGATCAATTATAATTATAGATACATGTATACGTAACTGTAATTTTCACTGTTCTACATTTTCCTTCCATTTTTAGGCGGGGTTGTTGAAAATGGCTGTCAGACGAATGTTGAACATGGCTGTAAATTTCCAGACTCTCTGGGACCATGGACTTCACAATATCAGGTAAGTTCCTTGAGCTACATTGTACACACACATGTATATTGCATATGAAATGGGAGTGTACCATCTATTGTAAAAGAAGGTAAAGGTAGTCCAGTAGTTTTTTTAGGCCAAGGGGGCAGTGGGTGTAACTTGTTACCCATGACAGTATGACTGTCACAGTAATACATAATTCTAAGACAGAACCAAACCCTCTCCCTCTGTCACCATTAACTTAAGGTAAAGATACTTCTTTAGGCACAACCAGGGAGTACTTACTTCCGACGTTTTGCTGTCTATCAGACACCATTATCAGGGTAGAATGCCTGGAAACTACTTCTTGCTTGTAAGGTGACAGAAGATACTCTACATGCTGTTATTAACCAACTGTTTACAAGCATGTTTTGTTTTTTAAATCTACAGCCTTGAAGCACTGGAGACAATTGAAGATGAGTTCAAGAAGTGTAACGACTTCCTGGGGTCTTTCTTCATCAACATGTCCCGGCGAGGGTCCTTCCCACACATGGAGTCTCTGGCCTTGTCTCTTAGAATGGGCAGTACATGAAAGGTCCAACACATTAGCGACACTTAGAGAAACAAACTGATATTCACAGTATATGGGAGCCTTTCATTGCTATCTTAGAAAAAAGAGAGAGGAAGGGAGAGTGATTGAGAGCAACAGAGGCTCAGAGAGAGAGAGAATTTAATTAAAGAATACATTATATTAAATGTTCATGCACAAAGAGAAGTTGTGTAACAGTGACTCAGTCTGTATGGAAGGGACAAGATGTATGTATATATATCTAAATTTAAAAGTGTATAGCCCTGCCCCTGGACCACAAAACAGTGAGCTCAAATTTAATTGTGTCACTCACCCTACTAGCATGCTACCGCTGTAAAGGGCTGCAGTCCTTATATATAAGACAGGACATTAAGCCACGGTCCACTGTTCATTGTGGGTGTTATAAAAAGCTAGGGGAATTTCCTTGGTACAATGAACCTGTAAATAATGTATAAAGCATCTGTCTTCTCTGGCATGGTCAGCAAAGATATAGCTCGTCATTGAGCTAAACTGGTTGGAATTCACTTACTAATAGATGTGCTTTACTGTGTTCTGTCAGATATGCAACTTGTTACTGTGTAATTTTTCTTTGCTATACAAGATGCAGGCTGGAACAGTTTACAAGTGGAAAATAAAAAAAGTCTACAGAAATTCAGTGAGCCTGACTTTTGATTGCACTGAACAATAGAGAAACCTTCAAGTTAAAGGCTGTTGTACACCCGTATTGAATATTATGTCATACTGGGCCGCAAAAATGTTCAATACAGATGTTCTGGACCGTGTGATAACTTTCTGTATCACATGGGTTCTAAGTTGTATCACACAGGCTTCCTTCGAGTAAATTGAACTATTTTGAACAGGCCGGGTACGGCACGGTTGAAAAGTAATTCGATAACCGTATTCGGACATTAGAATTGCTGTTTTTACAATCTTTCAACTTCTGGTACTTTTTGCATCAAAACATGTGTTTTCTTACTATAGGTGGGTATGACATAAATAAAATACAACACGGTGTATTCTGCATCACCCTCAATCCCAGCCCTCCCGCGGGTCGGACTTGCACCGCGGGATACAGAATACAATGTACACATGTGGTGTATTCTATATTTATCCCAACCCAGATATACATGTACATTTAACTCCATACCTGAACCTTTTGACAAAGTTCTCCAATGATAACAGAAACAATAAACATTTACACAACATGTAACGTTTATTTAGACTTCTGGTACTTTATGCCGAAAAGCCATACTTTCGATAGGTTAAGCCAAAGATGAATACACCCACACATTCAAGCAATGGTTTACAATTGTCGTGGCGTCTGGCATGGCGCAACTGGTAGTGAGTTTGGCTTGGAATCTAGAGGTCCTGAGTTCGATCCACGCTGTGCCCCCAGCGTTGTATGATTTACAGTATGGTCAAAACATTATTGGGAATCAGCTGAAAGTTCATGTCGTGTTGAATTGTCGAGTCCTAATTTTAAGGTTTCATCTAGACTGTAACAGTTTCTCCTTCTCAGTGTTCCACCTGTCCCTGAGTTGCTGTTTCAGATCCTCCCCTCCAAACGTGTGGTCTATACTGCGGTACGACAGGTCCCACAGATCGGGTCGGGTCAGCTTAAACGTCTCCGCAGCGTGGCGGTACTCCTCTGACAACGTGGTGCAGAATACTCCCTTGTCATCCGTCTGTTACAACAAGAGAGAAACCATAAAAAGCTGCTAGGGAGCCCAAAATCTAATTATTTCAAGGTCTCATCCATTTTTCAAGTTGGTGTGTTGACAAACAAACACACACACAAATGCTAATGAAAACATAGCCATTTCTGCAAAGACAAAAAAATATACTAATTTGATGTGTTCTACATTATGTATATAGATGTACTTACACATAAAACACATGGATGCTTCTTGCTGTACCAGTGTTGGAAGTGGTGATCCCCATATGACGCCACAGTCTGTGCCTTCACGTTGGACGTTAGGCAGATTTCTGTAAAAAACAAAAAAATGGACAACATTCGTGGTACTAGTAAAACCTTAAACACGTTTCACATTTTAGCAGGTGGAAAAACAATGAAAACTGATGACAGAGACATTATCATCATCATTTGCGAGGGACAACAGCATTTGACAGGGCCAACTTTGGGACCATATCACAATCAACCATCTCCTAAATTTATTACAAAATAAAGTCTTGGGGTACGGTAAATGAATAGAAAAGGTGTATAAGGATCTCACCAAAAGGTATGTTCTTGTCAGCCACCATATCTGCGAGGTCCTGGTTGTGATGTATGAAGGTTCCATGTCCGACCCTGTCTGGGGGGAGGGACAGCAGCGCAGAGGTCTCTGGGGATGTGGCCTGCTGGGAGATCTGCGGGGACGACAGGGTGTTATCGAAAATTATCATATAGCCAGGCAACAGCAACCAATCAGAAGGCTGCATTTCATGTTGGTTATGATGATGCCGTAACACATAGAATTGTCAACAATGTGCGCTGTAGAATCAACATCTAACCTAACAACATCTTCATCAGATTTTAGGCTTAGTACAATAATATACCATTTGGCTCGCCCCTGAGGCGTCGCCAAAACAAAGAACATGTGTCGGACATGTACATGTACGTCCATACACCCTGTAGTGTTCGTACCTCTAGTAGTGTGCACAACTTGTAGTGTCCATACAACCTTTATTGTCGGTAACCCCTGTAATGTCCATACCCCCAAAAGTTTCTGTACCCCCTGTAGTGTCCGTACCCTCTGTAGTGTCCGTACCCCCAGTAGTGTCCGTACTCCCTGTAGTGTCCGTACCCCTGTAGTGTCCGTACCCCCAGTAGTGTCCGTACCCCCAGTAGTGTCCGTACCCCCAGTAGTGTCTGTACCCCTGTAGTGTCCATACTCCCGGTAGTGTCCGCACCCCCATGAGTGTCCGTAACCAATAAGCAGTGATCAAAGACAAGAAACCTTGAGTACCAACCTCTGCGATATGAAGAGCCAGTTTAAGTCCAGAGTTCTGAGCTTCCTTCAGCACAGGGATAAAGTCCCTTCCATCCCCTACCTGTAACAGTGGTACAGTCCTATTACACATACATTATATGTGTATTAAAACAGGTTTAAAATACGGCAAAAGCAGTTACTCAAGCAACTGGATATGATTTTGAAAACGGTCAGACGTTTTAACTGGTATCCACTAGTTTTCATCAGTGACACTGAAGTGATCTTTTACACCCTAACTATGAATGAAGACAATTTTAGATGTCCAATAGGAATTGTCTTCAGACTAAAACTGTCTTACAATACAACGTTTCCTATTGGACATCTAAAGTTGTCAATTGAAAGTAAAAGTGATCTCACCGCAGGGTTTCCGCTGAGGTCGATGCCCACCACGACCCCGTCTGACCTCAGCGCGTACTCCTGCGCCAGTCGGACCGTAGTCATGGCCGTCTCCACGGACTGGCGACGGTCGATTGCTAGCAGCAGTCTGAAAAAACAAAATTGTTATTCAACTTAAAGGTGGAAAGACACTGAGAACATGCAAAAAAATCCAATCAACTGTAAAGAGAAAGATCATTAAAGCTATAATGACAGAAGTTATGACTACAGAAAGATACAATTTAAGATACAAGTAGAAGGCAGTCAGTATAGTTGACAATGGAAATGATAGATATTGAGATTGGAGGAGAGAGACATGTAGGGGGAGACAGAGATGGAGTGAGAGAAAGAGAAGGAAGGAAGGAGAGGGAGACAGTGAGACAGAGGAGGGTTAGAGAAGGAGAGAGGGATAGAGGGGGAAGAAGAAGACAGACAAAATGAAAGAGGAGACATAATTAGAAGGAGGGAGAGAGACAGTGAGATAGAGAGAGACAGACATAGTGAGACAGAAGGGGAGAGAGAGGGAGTCAAGGAAAGGACAGATGAAGTGAAAGGAGAGAGAAGGAAGGAGGGAGAGTGATAAACAGTGAGGCAGGGGAGAGGGAGTAAGAGAGAGGGAGATAGAGAAATGAAGACATGGAATGAAAGACAAGAGAGAGGAAAGTAGTGAGAGAGAGTGAAATGGTGAGACATAATGAGAGAAAGACAGTGATAATTGGACACACAGTGAAAGAGATGGGAGAGAGAGAGACCTGGTGTGAGATGGAGACAAACACACATAGAGAGATGGAGGTGAGAGCAAGACAGACAGAGATAGAAAGAAAGGCATTGCATACAGAGCAGAGAGAAACAGAGAAACTAGACTTGTGTACCTGACGACCACATCCTCCCTGTCCTTACAGGTCTGTATGGCAGACAGAATGGACTCCACGTACGAGCTGGGGGTCATGCCTGCAAACAGGGAGACAAAAAGTCATTTCTAACAAACTAAAACACCACAGAAATTCAGCTTTAGGAAAAATGTCATAGTTGCCAAGAAGATACTACAATACTTGTATAGTTAAAAATGGCACAGTGCACAAAGTGGTGTGGGATATCAGCATGAGCGAAACAACTGGACAGCTTTTCAGCACAATGGACAGCCCTAGCATAGCCATTTTTATTGACTATATGTATCTACACATGTATCAACAGAATGGATTTGATCCTGCTTTGAGCTTCAAGAATGTCTGTGATGCCTGTCATATGCTACTGAAGTTGTGCCCATGGAAAGACACTTAACACGACTTTCCTCACTCCACCCAGGTATAAAAATGCGTATCAGACTTGGTTTGGAGAGGTATTAAAGATGGTGGAAGAAGAGGGATGGGCTCTGCCTGCCAACACCGTGTCCCAGACATGGTGGATAATACATGTAATACCCACTGCCCCTACAGCCTACAAAAGGCCATGGGAGTACCTTTTATAATGTGACCTTCACTACACCCACTCACCTGTGTGAGGCACGTGTCTTGGAGTACTCCTGAGTTCCAGATATCTGACTCCATCAGCAGCAAATTCTGATATCACATCCTCGGTCATCTAAGAAAACAAACCACTACCCTTCAACACAGCAATATATAGTACTACTCATTCACTCATTCATCAACTGATCCATCCATATATGCAGTGATTTCAAGTTCGGACAACAAACAAGGCATATTCTCTATAGCGGATATGGCAAGGCAGCTAAGCAGAGAGCCAACTGACTAGAGATCTAGGACAGGGGTTTGAATCTGCACAGGAGAATCAAACCAAGAAGAGCCAAGGACATCTTCCAGTGAAGCACTGAAGGATAAATAAGTACTAGTAAGCATACTCACCGTGAAGATGGCCTCCTCGGTGTCAGACAGATCTTGGATGATCTTAAAGATTCTGAAAGGCCTGAAAAGAACACCACTGATATGTAGAGAATACAATCATAATTTCTGTATTTGCTGTGTCTTGGCTGAACTAGATAAATTACATGTTATGTGCCCAGCATGAAAAATAAATCATCACTGATCTAAAAGGATGATGATAATAAATACAAAATACAAACCAATGAATCAATTGATTACCCAAGTGATGATAAGCGTAGATTTCATATAATGTTTGATTGTGAATGTAGCGCAAAGCATTGCTGGCCTTTCTGAATTTAGCGTAAAACGTTGCCGGCCTTCGTGAATTTAAAATAAAACGTTGTCGACCATCACAAATTTAGTGTAAAGCGTTGCCAGGAGCCTCCATGCAGATCCTCTTACTAGTACCTATTTACAATTAATCTCAATGAGCATGATGCTTATAGCCTGGTACCATCCGGATAGTAGTTTGCTCTTATGTTCGCTTCTGCTATCCGTCTGGAGACTTGCGCATTCAAACCGTTTGGTGGTGACACCAGTTAATGAGCAAATTAAGGAATGGGTTCTAGAGCACTCGTTCGATGACAACAGGCCGGCGCCCACATGCGCAAGGGGACGGAGGGCTTTCCGGTGTTGGAACACCGGTTCAAACTCAGTGCTTGAACCCATTCCATAATTCGCTCAAGTGTTGCTACACAAGTATAGGGACCAATCAGTGTCTGAGTCCAAAGTTTGGATGATTTCAGACATTAAGATGGTCAGGATTCCCAGATGGAACAGCAGAGAAGCAACTGTATATAGTGTATAATAAACGTCGGAGCGAGAAGCGACTGTATATACATGTAGTGTATAACAAACGTCGGAGCAAACTGCTATCCAGATTGTACCCAGGCTAGCTTTTTACCAGTACCTATTTGCAATTAATCTAAATGAGCACAGTGCTGCCTTACTCCTCAAGATGCCTTGTCTCGCCCTTCCCGATGGCGATGTCCCCCTGATGGGCGTGGTCATGGCCGACGCCCTTCTTCAACTGTAGCTTCTGTATTGTCGCCTCGCTGACCGAGCCGCTCAGGTGGGCATGGAGCTCCTATGGTAATTCATCAATAGTCAATCAATTAACAATTAATTACTAGTAGTAATCTGAACAACCCCAACCAAGTTAGTAATGCCATTTTCCCATCATGCATCATATTGGTCAAAATGGCGGCATTCATGGACAAGAGCTAAACCAATAGAGGATTTCTACTATCGCAAAACATAATGTGTCATTGCAAAATCTCTAAATAAATAACGTTACACGGGATAGTAAAATTTGAGACTTTTCCTCCTGCACCCCCCCCCCCCCTCAAAAATAAGACATCTATTGTCTCACCAATTATTTCTTAAAACATTCATAAGACAGGCGTCTTACCACTTTCGGAAGTTGTCGACAGAATTCAGGAAGTCCCAAAGCCTCGTCCATGTTGAGGTTTGCCAGCTTGCAACGCAAAACCTACTGGTAATTTCGCCGACTCTACGAGCAAACTCAAGCTTCCAAAAATTATTATCTTGACAGCTTCCACTGCTACTTCTGGGGCAAGAATTTAAGAATCTTACAGATGCATAACCTAGACTTAATACGATACCATTCATTGAATGTTATGTTTACATACACAGCGAGCTTGTGAACACATGCTTGCACCGGTGATGAACAAAATCAAATGACCTTCGACCTGAAGTTCAATAGCGCCACCATGCAACTCTTGGTGGAACTACAGGAGAGTCTGTTTTTGGAAGGACCTTATACTAGTAAGTTATACATGGTATAATGTATATCTTACATGTAAATATATCTAACATAAGGTCCTTGCTGGGCATGTACATGTAGTGTTAGTCTGTTCCTGCATTCTGCAAATGGGGTGAAGTCTGCCATCTCTGACTGACTTGTTTCACAACTGACAATGTATAAATGAAAACAGCATCATTGTACAAGCATAATTCCTTTATTTGCGGAGGAAAGTCAGTAACATTACCGAAGGAATTAAAATGTCGTATTCATTGTCTCTCATTTACAAGAAATGTACTGATTGTTAAATTTCATAACGTTACATATAAGAAAAATAAATATGTCTTTAGCTAAAATATTTTGTACATACTGAATTGTTACCGAACACTTATGAGTGGAGTTAATGCAACCATCTTAACTAGAAATCTCTGCTTCAAAATAAGCAGCACTTAACTTCATAAGGGGGTGATATTTTCAGGAACATTGTATTCAGCCAAATACATGGCATTTACTAGAATGCTACATGTATATACTTTTCAATATGAAGTGATGTGAATTTTGTACTTTTTTCATAAGAATCAGTAAAAAAATCACTACTAGTACCTTCTGGACTTTAAGACTCCTTTAAGCTTATTTTGTAGCTGCCAGCACAGCTAGAGTTTCAAATGTAAAAAAAGTGAGAATTTGACTTAAGGGCATAATTAGTATAATATAGTTAGGCATTACAATTTAAAATTTTGCTGCCCTTTGAACTGCAACATGAATACAAAACTAACAAGAAATATACAAAATTCATTACTAGTACCTGCAGCAAGTTGAACAAGAAATGGAAATGTTTTGCTGCTACTTTCCTACAACTTCTATTTTGGAATATAGATCACTAGCTTTCTGCACATTATACTATTTGCGGCCAGAACCAAAACTCCAGAAGCTCTGTGGAAGGACTGTCTGCCAGGCATTGAAACGTAAGCAGGTGATAATTTACTGGTTCATCAGTGTAAAGGAAAAGGCAGATATCCAAGAGAGTTCTAATTTCTTGTGTTTTAGAGTAGGGCATTTCAGGTACATGGCGTATGCCCTGAAACCCTCCTAGCTAATACATGTACTAATACTAATACATGTAGCTTTTTCTTAGATCCAGACAAGTTTGGTAGTACAAGTGCACTGCTGTTCTTGGCTAAGTACAGGTGCTGTTCTGGTACTGCTGTGCAAGTTATCAGCTGCTGTCTATTCGTCTTTTCTTCACTGTGGGCTGCAGAAAGCAAAACAAAAATGCAATATTAAACATTTTACGTGCTGGAATACTCCTTATGTCTTTCAGAGCAAGAGGAACAATCTTCTGTTCCTTTTATAAATGTTGGAACCAGGTTGTTAGGACTCAGATAGAGAAATCTATGTCTTGTCAGCAGTCAAAAATAGGCTACTCTCACCTCTTGAATAGAAGTACCCCCTGGAATAAATGTACCCCCCGGAAAAAGTTTCAAAACCTAATAAAAGTACCCCTTGGATTAAAAGTATTTTCTCCCAATACCATCATTTACTTTGTAGCGTTATAGCAAGATCGACCAATATGTTACGAGTACCGCGGCCAAAAACCGCTAACGTTAGGATATTTGGATCATATCGGCAGGAAATCCGCGCTGCCTCGTCCGAAAAATAGTGAATTTTGAGCAAAAATAACACGGAAATATGAACAGAAACCCAAAATTTTTCATATTTTGGGGGTTCCTGGTTAGTAAAGAAAGCCCCAATTTGAAAAAAAAATAAACGTACCGTCTAAAATAAGGATGTACCGGGTGGATTTTGAGGCGGAAAAAAATAAACGTACCGGTACGTTTATTTGAGAGGTGAGAGTACAGATTTTGACGAGGACCAGGGAATTTAGCTTTACCTGTCTGTTCTGTGCACTCCACCCCTGCTGACACTCCCTGCTCACCACAGGTTGCCTCTGTCCATGTACTTCCTGCCTGAGTTGCAAGGTGGCGCTTTCTCCCTGCCCTCCATGTTTCCTTGGGGTACGACTCCGCGTCATCACCCCTGTGGGAGTGACGTCCGCTCCGTTTTCGTCCTCGCTCCAGAACTCGTTCTCGGCGACATTCGCCAACAGACTGTCGTCCATGCCTTCCTCAAACCCCTCCAGCTCAACCCCGTTCCCTGACGTCCCTGCCGATGCCCCATCAGCCCTCCGCGGGGGCGTCGTGGCCCGTGGTAAGTCGTCCTGCTTGAGATGTCTCCTGGCCAGCTGTTGGCGGAACTCCTGCTGCTTCTGCCACTGGCGATATTTCCGCAGCCGCGCCGCTTCGTCCGAGTCGTCCAGAGTTGTCTTGTCGATTTGGGCTGCACGTCGGGGGCTGGCACGCCTTTTCTTGCTTGGACTGATGCCCTTCTTGTGGCCATGACTTGAGGTCGGGATTATGTCCGAACCTCCGCTGGTGCTCCGCCGAATACTTGTATCGGAGCCCGTGCTTGTGTTTGCGCCCCTGCTTGTACCAGGGCCCCTGCTTTTATCTGGGCCATTGCTTGTATTTGGACCCATGCTTGTATTAGGGCCAATTCCTTTTTGGGGGCCAATGCTTGTTTTACTTTTAGGGACAGTGTTAGTGCTTGACACAGCACTGATGTTTGGGTCGGTTTTGGGGCCTCTACTGGTGTTTGGAATAACATCTTTACTTGGGTCACTGTTGGAGATTAGTCCTTTGCTTGTGTTTGGGACAGAGTTTGGCCCAGCACTTGTTGATGCACCAGTGGTTGTATTTGTGATAGTACTTGTTGATGGCCTGGTGCTTGTGTTTGGTCCAGTGCTTGTTACAGGCCCAGCACCCATAGAGGGGACAATGCATGGACCACAGCTTGCACTGCGGCTATTTGCTGGGTTTTTACGGATCTGCCTGGAGCGGCTGTCAGCTGCCTCAGATAGGATCGTACCATTACCCTCCCACGGGGGAGGCATTGCTGTGTGTAGTGGTGTGGAGTAGGCCTGGGGAAGAGGCCTGCCCTGAGGGGTGGTGAAGGGCAGCCCCTGGGTGGGGGAAGGCAGGCTGGCCTTCCGAGCATTTGAGATATCTTGATCGACTGTTTCGTGCTTCAAGTCGTTTTCGTTGTACGTCGTCTTGGCGGGTTTTGTCGTCTTCATCGCGGCGTTGAGGTACTCCTTGTCGGACAGGCAGTTTCCCAAGGCGTTCCCAAACCTCCTCAGCGCCCGTTTCATACCGTCCGTGACCGCCTCCTTCCGGGCTTTTTCCACGGCTGCGGTTTTGGAGCGTACGTTCTCGGCAGCGCCGTATCCGACATCCTCCTGGGAAGCTCCGTTCTTCAGCATCACGCGGACGATGCTGTGCGCCCCAACAGTGTACCTGTAGAAATAAAGACAATTCTTTTTGCGTGACCTGACACCTGCTACTGCAGTTCAAGCAAAACCTGCTATGTGGCACTGTGACTCCATGAAGTTCAAAGCAATTCCCTTTATAATGGTTTACAAATATGGGGTCTTAATTTTGTCATTCAAGACTGTTCCAGGATTCCTGTTTTCTCTTCCTTAAAAACATAATTATTCTAATTCTTAATCACCTAGCTAAAAACTCTACATATCTGACTGTTTTGTCTCTAGCATGCACCTCAAATTCACCAACATCTAAACAAAGGGTTGTCTAAATTTTGTCTAAGTGGGTGAGGTCATATCACAAACACCACTGCAGTTCAAGCAAAATCTGCTAGCTGGCACTGTGACTCCATGACATTCAAAACCATTGCTCTAAATAGTGTACTACATTTCAGTTCTTTTGAAAGGCCTATATAAGGAAATGTTGTGTTTCCTGTTTCCCTACCTGCCCTGGAAAAGCCTTCCGACCCTAGACTTTTTTTATTGGTGGGTAGTGGAGTCACATAGCTTCCTGTTTGAAGTTTTATTCAGCCTGCTTCATATCAAAGTAAAAAATACTGCTTGTCTAATAAAGGATAGATGTATCTATTTTGCACAAAGTTTCCCATTGAAAGACACTTAGTCAGTGTCCTCATGCATTTCAGTTTGTTCAACTGTACTGTAAAATGTCCCACTAGAGTTTTGGCCAGCCTAAAAAAAAATTACAAAAAAAAAGGAAATCGTACCTTACCTACCTAATTTTTTCAGTACACAAATAGGAACAACAACATCTTTTTTCTTAGGCCTAACATACCTGCCCGCTCGCTCATCCACAAAGTCGATGGTGTTCACCAGAACGGAGACGGACCAACCATCGTAACCGAACACCTCGTTGGCGAGCGCGACGGCCTTGTGGCCCTCGATGTAGGTGAGTTTCTGGTTGCCCGGCCCCGGTCGCTGGCTGATGAACTCTCGGCCGAGCCTCTGGCGTAGCGCCGCCTGGATGGCGCTGTGCTCCTCCTGAGTGAACGTCATGTTTCCGAAGTACGTCTGCTTGGCATGGTGCAGGCCTAGCCTCTCTTGCTCATTCATTGTGCTGGTTAGCTGCAAGGACCTGTAAAACATCAGGCTTTTAGCCAGGCATGCGTCAACGCGTCATCTGGACGCACTTTCCTTAGAATAGCAAGAAATGTTACTGAATGTTTTTTGATGTACGCGAGATTAGTGTTTTATCGTATAATGTGAAGTAATATGCATCTTTTAATTCCTAAAATTGACATCTATCAGAAAATAACACTCTCTTCTGGAGCTTAGGACTCCTTTAATGAGAAATTCACCAACACTTTGACATTAATCACTACTTGTTAACATTTGGAGAACTTGATCTATGTTGGCATAAATTGCATAAGAGCAAATTCTGCCCACTGAGGAGTCTGCCCACTTAACTTAAGTCTGGAGAGCCTACCATTTGGCACTAACTCAGGTGACCTCAATATGATAACAACATTAAATGCACCAGTTGCGACCACAGAAGAGTTCTTTAATTATGTGCTCAGGGTGTGTAGGTTTTCCTTAAACACTGGACATCAAATTTCAACGTCCTATGACTCCCAACAGTCCTTTGAATGATGATAAGTACTGAGAGAAGAGTTCTCATAAAACGGTCTACATCCATCACAGTACAACATGTCTACCATAGTTTAGTAATGTACATGCTAAAATCAACAGTCATGTACAGCTCAACTAAAAAAAAGTGTCACTTCCAAAATATCATGTTTTCATACAGCCCCCCTCCCCATACTAGTCGCAACATCCCACGGCGTACAGCTTTCATTAAAGTCACTTTTATGTGATCGTGCACTTAAGTATCTTACTTTGCGAGATTTCGCCGAAAGAAGGTTGCTGCAAGGGACGAAAAACCGCACAAATATCCAGAAAACTGTGAGCTGTGTTTTCAGATCGCGCGCGCTTCGGGCAGAACAACACACATTACCGTGTCGTCATCAAAACAGGTGCACAGAGGAACAAGCTTTAAGAGATTGACTGCAGTATCGCTACAAGATGCCAGAGGCCGCTCGTGCATGGTACCAGCACACACAGTTGATTTCATCGCTTCATACGTAATATCTGTGAACGAGCGTTACTTCTATCACTTGAATTGCATGATAAAACCGATTGACAGACAGTAAAAGGCCATTTGAGTACAGTCACACCTGCCCAAGACGACCCGGGGGACCGGGCAATAGGGGTCGATTTGGTCAGGTGGTCGGTTAGAAGAGTATCCACTCACAACATGCCCGATGCATAGTTTAAATGGTTTCCGTTGTCTTTAATGGTAAATAGCAAGCACACGCACGTGCATCCGCCGGCCATCTTTATTTTGAAAACAACATTGTAATGGTAGTCAAAATTCGACGCAAACTGGCCGAAATTGGCACAAAATCATTAAAAATCGATGACACCTCAAGCTATGAAAATGACTCGGTCGTTCGGTCGTTATTGACAGGGATTTGGTCCCAACTTTCGGCGGTCGCTGTCGTAATGGCCATGGCAGCTAGGTGGTCGCTTGGGCAGGTTTGACTGTACTTAGAATTACTTCGTTACTTTTCTACAAGGCTTTGAAACTATTAGATTACTTCGTTACTTTTCTACAAGGCTTTGAAACTATTGGATTCAAGATCAGTCAATTAACCCTAGGAGACCAGGCTTACTTACGTTTCTGTGTGCGTGTGCGTGCCTGACATAAAACACCTCGCTTACTTACTCCTTTTCGTGCGTGTGCTTGCTATTGGCCATTAAACACAACGGAAACTGTTTAATATACTTTGCATCGGGAATGTTGTGAGTCGATACTCTTCTTCTCAGCGACCACCTGTCCAAATCGACCGCTTTTGCCCGTTCCGTTCCCCGGGTGGTCGTATTGGGCAGGTTTGACTGTATATTTGGAAGTACGAATGCTACAAACCCTTTGAACTTGGCTGACAAATTGTTAGGAAGGGTGGCACGCTCCATGCTGATTCCACAGCTTTCATTTTTCACCCATTGGAAAAACTGGACCGCCCAGTAGCGCTATCTGGCGACGAGGAGTAGAACTGCAGACTGGGCATGATGAACTTCCACGTGGATCTCATTATCTTCATAAACAACAGGTGTGATCTGTTTTTAGCCATGCTGTACTTAAAAATCTAGATATCTATTGCTTGAACTCTTGACAAGATGAGGATCAAAGGGAGGACGACAGTTGTCATATAAAGGACTCTTTTTGGCGACGCCTTATGGGCGAGCCTAATAGTATAGTGAGTGACTGTTTGCAAAGAATTCCAAAAACTGTACAGGAATGTCAGGAATGCAAAAGTCCGCGCGTGCGTAGTTGCATCATGCCGGACTGAACCATTACCTCCACGGGTAAGCTTTTCAGTCACAGGGCACATACCGGTATAGGCCTATACGTGTGCACAGCAGTGTTTTCTGTATTCAAAATTGAGAAAAGCTATTAACTTCGGGAACCGTCACAAGGATTTCCGTCGTTTCAAGAGAAGTTTGAACGAGACTCTTCATAGGGCTGGTGATACACAAATGTCTTGGAGGTGCGTGGCTTTCTCTTTACAATTTGTTAAATATCAATAAAGTTTATATAACGCTTAGCGGGCCGTCAACGTTGATAATAGTAATAGTTTTATTGCGAATTCTTGCCCGTGGGCTAATTGCAAGTAACATGACAGATTCAGATAGATAGACAGCGTTAGATATAGATGCATAGAAAGGTTACATACATCTTATTACACCCTGAGCAAACATTTCCAAGTTCACCACAATTTTATTCCAGACATTAGATTTTTAGTAGGTCTGACCAGTATCGCGGCTCTTCTACAATACATGTAATTGGTTCGCCCGTGAAAACGGCCACCCAGTCACAATTTTCCAAATGTAAGGAACTAAGAAATGAGTCAATCAAGCTAACTAACACGGACATCTTAACGTAAGACTAGACATAGTAATTCAAGATCTTTCAGAATACGGTGAATATGGAACGATACTGCGATTTTAGATTAAATATAGAACAACTTCAACAACAATGTTTTTATACATACACATAACACCGCTGACGAATTAAAAGTCACTTTCACTTCACTTTCACTTTATTTATTTTACCAGTAATTACATCTCAGGCCGGAAATCGGCCTGCTTTTCAGGTAATCCTGGACATAAAAGTACAAAGTACACATAGCACATATACAATACATAATAAAATTATCCAATATCAAAGTCCAGACTACGGAGCATCAGCCAGATCAAGTTCTAATTCTCAATGAACTTATTAAAAGTCCTGAGGCTGAGCAATTGCCGTTGCTTTAGCGGTAGTGAATTCCAGAGGAAAGGTCCGTAGGACTGTAGACTGTTTCGGAAAGCAATGACTCTTGCTGGTGGACAGCAGAGTAGGTGAGGGTCGTAGTCCCTTAGACGTTTTACCTCTGACCGAGTAGGGCGTACACTCATTGTTGGTGGAGCCTCCCACTTGAACAAAGATGCCAAGTACGCCGGCGCCTTTCCACGAATTGTCTTAAAGACAGTAACAAGAGTCGTAATTTCTGTCCGTTTACGCACAGAGTCTATCCCTGCCTCTGCTCTCAAGTTGTCGACTGTCACGTGGTCTCGGAGTTTGTGTCCTGTGATGAGCCTTGCAGCCCTGTTTACCAGTCTATCCAGCTGTAACATAAGAGTTTTGTTGCCTTGTGCAAGGCTTGGTAGCGGTGTTATGTGTATGTGTGTGCGTGCCTACACAATGTATGTGTCCATATGTGTGTGTGGACATGTGTGGCCCATGTGTCTGTTTCAGTCTTGTCTTAAAAACGTAGAAGAATCCGAAGGCGTTGGGGTGGTCTTTATTAAGGGTATTTAAGGGCGACCCCCGTGGACAAAAGTAGGTCGGGCACAAAATAGTACGCCACAGTTCTTGAAAAGCAATAGAAATTTTTCTTTGCTCGTCAGCGAATCGGAAACTTTGGTCGATAATAGAGGAATACATAAGTTTTGAGGCTGTATAACTTGGATTACGATGTTTGTTTGGCTGGTTAGTATTTCGCGAACGAATCCTGTTCCCGCTACTTCCGTGTGTCGGCTGCAGTATGGTGACCTCCGCTGGGGGTAATTTCAAAAAGTTCTATCTGGATAAACGAATAGGCAAACTTAAACTCATTTTCACAAATTTTGTAGAATCTACCCTGACCTCCAACATATTCAATTCATGTTGATTACTTTTGCACCCTGCTATAAATTTTGAGGCGTCGAACCTCCTCACCTCGGGGCCTTTAACAATGTAAATCCGCATAGGCGAAAAACTGTAGTCTGTTACCTTATGCGAAAGCAGTCAATTAGTGCGACACTTGGTATCTTTGGAAAGGTCCCTTAGTAAGGAATGAAAAGGCGAAAACCGCAAAATCTTCGGATACTTCCTTCTCGAGATATACTCCAGCATATGGGCCCTGTTTAGGCGCAACCGCTAGCTCCTTTATTGCGACCCCGCCTGTCAAGTCACCGGGTAGGGTGATGACTTAATGTCGCGATTGTAGGCTAGGCTTTAAGTTCCGGCCTAGCACACATGGTATCTTTGGAAAGGTCCCTTTAGTAAGGAATGAAAAGGTGAAAACCGAAAAATCTTCGGATACTTCCTTCTCGAGATATTCTCCAGCATATGGGCCCTGTTTGGGCGCAACCGCTAGCTCCTTTATTGCGACCCCGCCTGTCAAGTCACCGGGTAGGGTGATGACTTAATGTCGCGATTGTAGGCTAGGCTTTAAGTTCCGGCCTAGCACACTTGGTATCTTTGGAAAGGTTCCTTAGTAAGGAATGGAAAGATGAAAACGGCAAAATCTTCGGATACTTCCTTCTCGAGATATTCTCCAGCATATGGGCCCTGTTTAGGCGCAACCGCAAGCTCCTTTATTGAGACCCGGCACCGGGTAGGGTGATGACTTAATGTCGCGATTGTAGGCTAGGCTTCAAGTTCCGGCCTGACACACTTGGTATCTTTGGAAAGGTCCCTTAGTAAGGAATGGAAAGGTGAAAACCGCAAAATCTTCGGATACTTCCTTCTCGAGATATTCTCCAGCATATTGTCACGAGGTGACATCGTGATCACTCTGTGATCACCCCTGGTGTGGGGAGTGTCACCCGAGTAATGGGGAGCAGATGTACAGGGGTTTGAGAAGGGACACGTATTAGGGTAGGGGATTCGAGCTACAGACGCCGACAAGGTAGGACGTGCCCAGATTGTCCTGAATAAAGGTTATCATATCCGCAACATCATGCCTCTGTCCTGATCCTTGACTTGACTCACTACCATGCCACCGTGACAATATGGACCCTGTTTGGGCGCAACCGCAAGCTCCTTTATTGAGACCCGGCCTGTCACGGCAACGGGTAGGGTGATGACTTAATGTCGCGATTGTAGGCTAGGCTTTAAGTTCCGGCCTGGCACACTTGGTATCTTTGGAAAGGTCCCTTAGTAAGGAATGGAAAGGTGAAAACCGCAAAATCTTCAAATACTTCCTTCTCGAGATATTCTCCAGCATATGGACCCTGTTTGGGCGCAACCGCTAGCTCCTTTATTGAGATCCGGCACCGGGTAGGGGGATGACTTAATGTCGCGATTGTAGGCTTGGCTTTAAGTTCCGGCCTGGCACACTTGGTATCTTTGGAAAGGTCCCTTAGTAAGGAATGGAAAGGTGAAAACCGCAAAATCTTCGGATACTTCCTTCTCGAGATATTCTCCAGCATATGGACCCTGTTTAGGCGCAACCGCAAGCTCCTTTATTGAGACCCGGCACCGGGTAGGGTGATGACTTAATGTCGCGATTGTAGCTTAGGCTTCAAGTTCCGGCCTGGCACACTTGGTATCTTTGGAAAGGTCCCTTAGTAAGGAATGGAAAGGTGAAAACCGCAAAATCTTCGGATACTTCCTTCTCGAGATATTCTCCAGCATATGGACCCTGTTTAGGCGCAACCGCTAGCTCCTTTACTGAGACCCGGCCTGTCACGGCACCGGGTAGGGGGATGACTTAATGTCGCGATTGTAGGCTAGGCTTTAAGTTCCGGCCTGGCACACTTGGTTTCTTTGGAAAGGTCCCTTAGTAAGGAATGGAAAGGTGAAAACCGCAAAATCTTCGGATACTTCCTTCTCGAGATATTTTCCAGCCTATGGACCCTGTTTAGGCGCAACCGCAAGCTCAGCCTTTATTGAGACCCGGCACCGGGTAGGGTGATGACTTAATGTCGCGATTGTAGGTTAGGCTTCAAGTTCCGGCCTAGCACACTTGGTATCTTTGGAAAGGTCCCTTAGTAAGGAATGGAAAGGTGAAAACCGCAAAATCTTCGGATACTTCCTTCTCGAGATATTCTCCAGCATATGGGCCCTGTTTAGGGGCAACCGCAAGCTCCTTTATTGAGACCCGGCACCGGGTAGGGTGATGACTTAATGTCGCGATTGTAGGTTAGGCTTCAAGGTCCGGCCTGGCACACTTGGTATCTTTGGAAAGGTCCCTTAGTAAGGAATGGAAAGGTGAAAACCGCAAAATCTTCGGATACTTCCTTCTCGAGATATTCTCCAGCATATGGACCCTGTTTGGGCGCAACCGCTAGCTCCTTTACTGAGACCCGGCCTGTCACGGCACCGGGTAGGGGGATGACTTAATGTCGCGATTGTAGGCTTGGCTTTAAGTTCCGGCCTGGCACACTTGGTATCTTTGGAAAGGTCCCTTAGTAAGGAATGGAAAGGTGAAAACCGCAAAATCTTCGGATACTTCCTTCTCGAGATATTCTCCGGCATATGGGCCCTGTTTAGGCGCAACCGCAAGCTCCTTTACTGAGACCCGGCCTGTCACGGCACCGGGTAGGGGATGACTTAATGTCGCGATTGTAGGCTTGGCTTTAAGTTCCGGCCTAGCACACTTGGTATCTTTGGAAAGGTCCCTTAGTAAGAAATGGAAAGGTGAAAACCGCAAAATCTTCGGATACTTCCTTCTCGAGATATTCTCCAGCATATGGGCCCTGTTTAGGCGCAACCGCAAGCTCCTTTATTGAGACCCGGCACCGGGTAGGGTGATGACTTAATGTCGCGATTGTAGGTTAGGCTTCAAGTTCCGGCCTGGCACACTTGGTATCTTTGGAAAGGTCCCTTAGTAAGGAATGGAAAGGTGAAAACCGCAAAATCTTCGGATACTTCCTTCTCGAGATATTCTCCAGCATATGGGTCCTGTTTAGGCGCAACCGCTAGCTTCTTTATTGAGACCCGGCCTGTCACGGCACCGGGTAGGGTGATGACTTAATGTCCCGATTGTAGGCTAGGCTTTAAGTTCCGGCCTAGCACACTTGGTATCTTTGGAAAGGTCCCTTAGTAAGGAATGGAAAGGTGAAAACCGCAAAATCTTCGGATACTTCCTTCTCGAGATATTCTCCAGCATATGGGCCCTGTTTAGGCGCAACCGCAAGCTCCTTTATTGAAACCCGGCACCGGGTAGGGTGATGACTTAATGTGGCGATTGTAGGTTAGGCTTCAAGTTCCGGCCTGGCACACTTGGTATCTTTGGAAAGGTCCCTTAGTAAGGAATGGAAAGGTGAAAACCGCAAAATCTTCGGATACTTCCTTCTCGAAATATTCTCCAGCATATGGACCCTGTTTGGGCGCAACCGCTAGCTCCTTTACTGAGACCCGGCCTGTCACGGCACCGGGTAGGGGGATGACTTAATGTCGCGATTGTAGGCTTGGCTTTAAGTTCCGGCCTAGCACACTTGGTATCTTTGGAAAGGTCCCTTAGTAAGAAATGGAAAGGTGAAAACCGCAAAATCTTCGGATACTTCCTTCTCGAGATATTCTCCAGCATATGGGCCCTGTTTAGGCGCAACCGCAAGCTCCTTTATTGAGACCCGGCACCGGGTAGGGTGATGACTTAATGTCGCGATTGTAGGTTAGGCTTCAAGTTCCGGCCTGGCACACTTGGTATCTTTGGAAAGGTCCCTTAGTAAGGAATGGAAAGGTGAAAACCGCAAAATCTTCGGATACTTCCTTCTCGAGATATTCTCCAGCATATGGGTCCTGTTTAGGCGCAACCGCTAGCTTCTTTATTGAGACCCGGCCTGTCAAGGCACCGGGTAGGGTGATGACTTAATGTCCCGATTGTAGGCTAGGCTTTAAGTTCCGGCCTAGCACACTTGGTATCTTTGGAAAGGTCCCTTAGTAAGGAATGGAAAGGTGAAAACCGCAAAATCTTCGGATACTTCCTTCTCGAGATATTCTCCAGCATATGGGCCCTGTTTAGGCGCAACCGCAAGCTCCTTTATTGAAACCCGGCACCGGGTAGGGTGATGACTTAATGTCGCGATTGTAGGTTAGGCTTCAAGTTCCGGCCTGGCACACTTGGTATCTTTGGAAAGGTCCCTTAGTAAGGAATGGAAAGGTGAAAACCGCAAAATCTTCGGATACTTCCTTCTCGAAATATTCTCCAGCATATGGACCCTGTTTGGGCGCAACCGCTAGCTCCTTTACTGAGACCCGGCCTGTCACGGCACCGGGTAGTGGGATGACTTAATGTCGCGATTGTATGCTAGGCTTTAAGTTCCGGCCTGGCACACTTGGTATCTTTGGAAAGGTCCCTTAGTAAGGAATGGAAAGGTGAAAACCGCAAAATCTTCGGATACTTCCTTCTCGAGATATTCTCCAGCATATGGGCCCTGTTTAGGCGCAACCGCTAGCTCCTTTATTGAGACCCGGCATCGGGTAGGGTGATGACTTAATGTCGCGATTGTAGGTTAGGCTTCAAGTTCCGGCCTGGCACACTTGGTATCTTTGGAAAGGTCCCTTAGTAAGGAATGGAAAGGTGAAAACCGCAAAATCTTCGGATACTTCCTTCTCGAGATATTCTCCAGCATATGGACCCTGTTTGGGCGCAACCGCTAGCTCCTTTACTGAGACCCGGCCTGTCACGGCACCGGGTAGGGGATGACTTAATGTCGCGATTGTAGGCTTGGCTTTAAGTTCCGGCCTGGCACACTTGGTATCTTTGGAAAGGTCCCTTAGTAAGGAGTGGAAAGGTGAAAACCGCAAAATCTTCGGATACTTCCTTCTCGAGATATTCTCCAGCATATGGGCTCTGTTTAGGCGCAACCGCAAGCTCCTTTATTGAAACCCGGCACCGGGTAGGGTGATGACTTAATGTCGCGATTGTAGCTTAGGCTTCAAGTTCCGGCCTGGCACACTTGGTATCTTTGGAAAGGTCCCTTAGTAAGGAGTGGAAAGGTGAAAACCGCAAAATCTTCGGATACTTCCTTCTCGAGATATTCTCCAGCATATGGACCCTGTTTAGGCGCAACCGCAAGCTCCTTTATTGAGATCCGGCACCGGGTAGGGTGATGACTTAATGTCGCGATTGTAGCTTAGGCTTCAAGTTCCGGCCTGGCACACTTGATATCTTTGGAAAGGTCCCTTAGTAAGGAATGGAAAGGTGAAAACCGCAAAATCTTCGGATACTTCCTTCTCGAGATATTCTCCAGCATATGGGTCCTGTTTAGGCGCAACCGCTAGCTTCTTTATTGAGACCCGGCCTGTCAAGGCACCGGGTAGGGTGATGACTTAATGTCCCGATTGTAGGCTAGGCTTTAAGTTCCGGCCTAGCACACTTGGTATCTTTGGAAAGGTCCCTTAGTAAGGAATGGAAAGGTGAAAACCGCAAAATCTTCGGATACCTCCTTCTCGAGATATTCTCCAGCATATGGGCTCTGTTTAGGCGCAACCGCAAGCTCCTTTATTGAAACCCGGCACCGGGTAGGGTGATGACTTAATGTCCCGATTGTAGGCTAGGCTTTAAGTTCCGGCCTAGCACACTTGGTATCTTTGGAAAGGTCCCTTAGTAAGGAATGGAAAGGTGAAAACCGCAAAATCTTCGGATACTTCCTTCTCGAGATATTCTCCAGCATATTGTCACGAGGTGACATCGTGATCACTCTGTGATCACCCCTGGTGTGGGGAGTGTCACCCGAGTAATGGGGAGCAGATGTACAGGGGTTTGAGAAGGGACACGTATTAGGGTAGGGGATTCGAGCTACAGACGCCGACAAGGTAGGACGTGCCCAGATTGTCCTGAATAAAGGTTATCATATCCGCAACATCATGCCTCTGTCCTGATCCTTGACTTGACTCACTACCATGCCACCGTGACAATATGGACCCTGTTTGGGCGCAACCGCAAGCTCCTTTATTGAGACCCGGCCTGTCACGGCAACGGGTAGGGTGATGACTTAATGTCGCGATTGTAGGCTAGGCTTTAAGTTCCGGCCTGGCACACTTGGTATCTTTGGAAAGGTCCCTTAGTAAGGAATGGAAAGGTGAAAACCGCAAAATCTTCAAATACTTCCTTCTCGAGATATTCTCCAGCATATGGACCCTGTTTGGGCGCAACCGCTAGCTCCTTTATTGAGATCCGGCACCGGGTAGGGGGATGACTTAATGTCGCGATTGTAGGCTTGGCTTTAAGTTCCGGCCTGGCACACTTGGTATCTTTGGAAAGGTCCCTTAGTAAGGAATGGAAAGGTGAAAACCGCAAAATCTTCGGATACTTCCTTCTCGAGATATTCTCCAGCATATGGACCCTGTTTAGGCGCAACCGCTAGCTCCTTTACTGAGACCCGGCCTGTCACGGCACCGGGTAGGGGGATGACTTAATGTCGCGATTGTAGGTTAGGCTTTAAGTTCCGGCCTGGCACACTTGGTTTCTTTGGAAAGGTCCCTTAGTAAGGAATGGAAAGGTGAAAACCGCAAAATCTTCGGATACTTCCTTCTCGAGATATTTTCCAGCCTATGGACCCTGTTTAGGCGCAACCGCAAGCTCAGCCTTTATTGAGACCCGGCACCGGGTAGGGTGATGACTTAATGTCGCGATTGTAGGTTAGGCTTCAAGTTCCGGCCTAGCACACTTGGTATCTTTGGAAAGGTCCCTTAGTAAGGAATGGAAAGGTGAAAACCGCAAAATCTTCGGATACTTCCTTCTCGAGATATTCTCCAGCATATGGGCCCTGTTTAGGCGCAACCGCAAGCTCCTTTATTGAGACCCGGCACCGGGTAGGGTGATGACTTAATGTCCCGATTGTAGGCTAGGCTTTAAGTTCCGGCCTAGCACACTTGGTATCTTTGGAAAGGTCCCTTAGTAAGGAATGGAAAGGTGAAAACCGCAAAATCTTCGGATACCTCCTTCTCGAGATATTCTCCAGCATATGGGCTCTGTTTAGGCGCAACCGCAAGCTCCTTTATTGAAACCCGGCACCGGGTAGGGTGATGACTTAATGTCCCGATTGTAGGCTAGGCTTTAAGTTCCGGCCTAGCACACTTGGTATCTTTGGAAAGGTCCCTTAGTAAGGAATGGAAAGGTGAAAACCGCAAAATCTTCGGATACTTCCTTCTCGAGATATTCTCCAGCATATTGTCACGAGGTGACATCGTGATCACTCTGTGATCACCCCTGGTGTGGGGAGTGTCACCCGAGTAATGGGGAGCAGATGTACAGGGGTTTGAGAAGGGACACGTATTAGGGTAGGGGATTCGAGCTACAGACGCCGACAAGGTAGGACGTGCCCAGATTGTCCTGAATAAAGGTTATCATATCCGCAACATCATGCCTCTGTCCTGATCCTTGACTTGACTCACTACCATGCCACCGTGACAATATGGACCCTGTTTGGGCGCAACCGCAAGCTCCTTTATTGAGACCCGGCCTGTCACGGCAACGGGTAGGGTGATGACTTAATGTCGCGATTGTAGGCTAGGCTTTAAGTTCCGGCCTGGCACACTTGGTATCTTTGGAAAGGTCCCTTAGTAAGGAATGGAAAGGTGAAAACCGCAAAATCTTCAAATACTTCCTTCTCGAGATATTCTCCAGCATATGGACCCTGTTTGGGCGCAACCGCTAGCTCCTTTATTGAGATCCGGCACCGGGTAGGGGGATGACTTAATGTCGCGATTGTAGGCTTGGCTTTAAGTTCCGGCCTGGCACACTTGGTATCTTTGGAAAGGTCCCTTAGTAAGGAATGGAAAGGTGAAAACCGCAAAATCTTCGGATACTTCCTTCTCGAGATATTCTCCAGCATATGGACCCTGTTTAGGCGCAACCGCTAGCTCCTTTACTGAGACCCGGCCTGTCACGGCACCGGGTAGGGGGATGACTTAATGTCGCGATTGTAGGTTAGGCTTTAAGTTCCGGCCTGGCACACTTGGTTTCTTTGGAAAGGTCCCTTAGTAAGGAATGGAAAGGTGAAAACCGCAAAATCTTCGGATACTTCCTTCTCGAGATATTTTCCAGCCTATGGACCCTGTTTAGGCGCAACCGCAAGCTCAGCCTTTATTGAGACCCGGCACCGGGTAGGGTGATGACTTAATGTCGCGATTGTAGGTTAGGCTTCAAGTTCCGGCCTAGCACACTTGGTATCTTTGGAAAGGTCCCTTAGTAAGGAATGGAAAGGTGAAAACCGCAAAATCTTCGGATACTTCCTTCTCGAGATATTCTCCAGCATATGGGCCCTGTTTAGGCGCAACCGCAAGCTCCTTTATTGAGACCCGGCACCGGGTAGGGTGATGACTTAATGTCGCGATTGTAGGTTAGGCTTCAAGTTCCGGCCTGGCACACTTGGTATCTTTGGAAAGGTCCCTTAGTAAGGAATGGAAAGGTGAAAACCGCAAAATCTTCGGATACTTCCTTCTCGAGATATTCTCCAGCATATGGACCCTGTTTGGGCGCAACCGCTAGCTCCTTTACTGAGACCCGGCCTGTCACGGCACCGGGTAGGGGGATGACTTAATGTCGCGATTGTAGGCTAGGCTTTAAGTTCCGGCCTGGCACACTTGGTATCTTTGGAAAGGTCCCTTAGTAAGGAATGGAAAGGTGAAAACCGCAAAATCTTCGGATACTTCCTTCTCGAGATATTCTCCGGCATATGGGCCCTGTTTAGGCGCAACCGCAAGCTGCTTTATTGAGACCCGGCACCGGGTAGGGTGATGACTTAATGTCGCGATTGTAGGTTAGGCTTCAAGTTCCGGCCTGGCACACTTGGTATCTTTGGAAAGGTCCCTTAGTAAGGAATGGAAAGGTGAAAACCGCAAAATCTTCGGATACTTCCTTCTCGAGATATTCTCCAGCATATGGGTCCTGTTTAGGCGCAACCGCTAGCTTCTTTATTGAGACCCGGCCTGTCACGGCACCGGGTAGGGTGATGACTTAATGTCCCGATTGTAGGCTAGGCTTTAAGTTCCGGCCTAGCACACTTGGTATCTTTGGAAAGGTCCCTTAGTAAGGAATGGAAAGGTGAAAACCGCAAAATCTTCGGATACTTCCTTCTCGAGATATTCTCCAGCATATGGGCCCTGTTTAGGCGCAACCGCAAGCTCCTTTATTGAAACCCGGCACCGGGTAGGGTGATGACTTAATGTGGCGATTGTAGGTTAGGCTTCAAGTTCCGGCCTGGCACACTTGGTATCTTTGGAAAGGTCCCTTAGTAAGGAATGGAAAGGTGAAAACCGCAAAATCTTCGGATACTTCCTTCTCGAAATATTCTCCAGCATATGGACCCTGTTTGGGCGCAACCGCTAGCTCCTTTACTGAGATCCGGCCTGTCACGGCACCGGGTAGGGGGATGACTTAATGTCGCGATTGTAGGCTTGGCTTTAAGTTCCGGCCTGGCACACTTGGTATCTTTGGAAAGGTCCCTTAGTAAGGAATGGAAAGGTGAAAACCGCAAAATCTTCAAATACTTCCTTCTCGAGATATTCTCCAGCATATGGGCCCTGTTTAGGCGCAACCGCAAGCTCCTTTATTGAGACCCGGCACCGGGTAGGGTGATGACTTAATGTCGCGATTGTAGGTTAGGCTTCAAGTTCCGGCCTGGCACACTTGGTATCTTTGGAAAGGTCCCTTAGTAAGGAATGGAAAGGTGAAAACCGCAAAATCTTCGGATACTTCCTTCTCGAGATATTCTCCAGCATATGGGTCCTGTTTAGGCGCAACCGCTAGCTTCTTTATTGAGACCCGGCCTGTCAAGGCACCGGGTAGGGTGATGACTTAATGTCCCGATTGTAGGCTAGGCTTTAAGTTCCGGCCTAGCACACTTGGTATCTTTGGAAAGGTCCCTTAGTAAGGAATGGAAAGGTGAAAACCGCAAAATCTTCGGATACCTCCTTCTCGAGATATTCTCCAGCATATGGGCTCTGTTTAGGCGCAACCGCAAGCTCCTTTATTGAAACCCGGCACCGGGTAGGGTGATGACTTAATGTCCCGATTGTAGGCTAGGCTTTAAGTTCCGGCCTAGCACACTTGGTATCTTTGGAAATGTCCCTTAGTAAGGAATGGAAAGGTGAAAACCGCAAAATCTTCGGATACTTCCTTCTCGAGATATTCTCCAGCATATTGTCACGAGGTGACATCGTGATCACTCTGTGATCACCCCTGGTGTGGGAAGTGTCACCCGAGTAATGGGGAGCAGATGTACAGGGGTTTGAGAAGGGACACGTATTAGGGTAGGGGATTCGAGCTACAGACGCCGACAAGGTAGGACGTGCCCAGATTGTCCTGAATAAAGGTTATCATATCCGCAACATCATGCCTCTGTCCTGATCCTTGACTTGACTCACTACCATGCCACCGTGACAATATGGACCCTGTTTGGGCGCAACCGCAAGCTCCTTTATTGAGACCCGGCCTGTCACGGCAACGGGTAGGGTGATGACTTAATGTCGCGATTGTAGGCTAGGCTTTAAGTTCCGGCCTGGCACACTTGGTATCTTTGGAAAGGTCCCTTAGTAAGGAATGGAAAGGTGAAAACCGCAAAATCTTCAAATACTTCCTTCTCGAGATATTCTCCAGCATATGGACCCTGTTTGGGCGCAACCGCTAGCTCCTTTATTGAGATCCGGCACCGGGTAGGGGGATGACTTAATGTCGCGATTGTAGGCTTGGCTTTAAGTTCCGGCCTGGCACACTTGGTATCTTTGGAAAGGTCCCTTAGTAAGGAATGGAAAGGTGAAAACCGCAAAATCTTCGGATACTTCCTTCTCGAGATATTCTCCAGCATATGGACCCTGTTTAGGCGCAACCGCTAGCTCCTTTACTGAGACCCGGCCTGTCACGGCACCGGGTAGGGGGATGACTTAATGTCGCGATTGTAGGTTAGGCTTTAAGTTCCGGCCTGGCACACTTGGTTTCTTTGGAAAGGTCCCTTAGTAAGGAATGGAAAGGTGAAAACCGCAAAATCTTCGGATACTTCCTTCTCGAGATATTTTCCAGCCTATGGACCCTGTTTAGGCGCAACCGCAAGCTCAGCCTTTATTGAGACCCGGCACCGGGTAGGGTGATGACTTAATGTCGCGATTGTAGGTTAGGCTTCAAGTTCCGGCCTAGCACACTTGGTATCTTTGGAAAGGTCCCTTAGTAAGGAATGGAAAGGTGAAAACCGCAAAATCTTCGGATACTTCCTTCTCGAGATATTCTCCAGCATATGGGCCCTGTTTAGGCGCAACCGCAAGCTCCTTTATTGAGACCCGGCACCGGGTAGGGTGATGACTTAATGTCGCGATTGTAGGTTAGGCTTCAAGGTCCGGCCTGGCACACTTGGTATCTTTGGAAAGGTCCCTTAGTAAGGAATGGAAAGGTGAAAACCGCAAAATCTTCGGATACTTCCTTCTCGAGATATTCTCCAGCATATGGACCCTGTTTGGGCGCAACCGCTAGCTCCTTTACTGAGACCCGGCCTGTCACGGCACCGGGTAGGGGGATGACTTAATGTCGCGATTGTAGGCTTGGCTTTAAGTTCCGGCCTGGCACACTTGGTATCTTTGGAAAGGTCCCTTAGTAAGGAATGGAAAGGTGAAAACCGCAAAATCTTCGGATACTTCCTTCTCGAGATATTCTCCGGCATATGGGCCCTGTTTAGGCGCAACCGCAAGCTCCTTTATTGAGACCCGGCACCGGGTAGGGTGATGACTTAATGTCGCGATTGTAGGTTAGGCTTCAAGTTCCGGCCTGGCACACTTGGTATCTTTGGAAAGGTCCCTTAGTAAGGAATGGAAAGGTGAAAACCGCAAAATCTTCGGATACTTCCTTCTCGAGATATTCTCCAGCATATGGGTCCTGTTTAGGCGCAACCGCTAGCTTCTTTATTGAGACCCGGCCTGTCACGGCACCGGGTAGGGTGATGACTTAATGTCCCGATTGTAGGCTAGGCTTTAAGTTCCGGCCTAGCACACTTGGTATCTTTGGAAAGGTCCCTTAGTAAGGAATGGAAAGGTGAAAACCGCAAAATCTTCGGATACTTCCTTCTCGAGATATTCTCCAGCATATGGGCCCTGTTTAGGCGCAACCGCAAGCTCCTTTATTGAAACCCGGCACCGGGTAGGGTGATGACTTAATGTGGCGATTGTAGGTTAGGCTTCAAGTTCCGGCCTGGCACACTTGGTATCTTTGGAAAGGTCCCTTAGTAAGGAATGGAAAGGTGAAAACCGCAAAATCTTCGGATACTTCCTTCTCGAAATATTCTCCAGCATATGGACCCTGTTTGGGCGCAACCGCTAGCTCCTTTACTGAGACCCGGCCTGTCACGGCACCGGGTAGGGGGATGACTTAATGTCGCGATTGTAGGCTTGGCTTTAAGTTCCGGCCTAGCACACTTGGTATCTTTGGAAAGGTCCCTTAGTAAGGAATGGAAAGGTGAAAACCGCAAAATCTTCAAATACTTCCTTCTCGAGATATTCTCCAGCATATGGGCCCTGTTTAGGCGCAACCGCAAGCTCCTTTATTGAGACCCGGCACCGGGTAGGGTGATGACTTAATGTCGCGATTGTAGGTTAGGCTTCAAGTTCCGGCCTGGCACACTTGGTATCTTTGGAAAGGTCCCTTAGTAAGGAATGGAAAGGTGAAAACCGCAAAATCTTCGGATACTTCCTTCTCGAGATATTCTCCAGCATATGGGTCCTGTTTAGGCGCAACCGCTAGCTTCTTTATTGAGACCCGGCCTGTCAAGGCACCGGGTAGGGTGATGACTTAATGTCCCGATTGTAGGCTAGGCTTTAAGTTCCGGCCTAGCACACTTGGTATCTTTGGAAAGGTCCCTTAGTAAGGAATGGAAAGGTGAAAACCGCAAAATCTTCGGATACTTCCTTCTCGAGATATTCTCCAGCATATGGGCCCTGTTTAGGCGCAACCGCAAGCTCCTTTATTGAAACCCGGCACCGGGTAGGGTGATGACTTAATGTCGCGATTGTAGGTTAGGCTTCAAGTTCCGGCCTGGCACACTTGGTATCTTTGGAAAGGTCCCTTAGTAAGGAATGGAAAGGTGAAAACCGCAAAATCTTCGGATACTTCCTTCTCGAAATATTCTCCAGCATATGGACCCTGTTTGGGCGCAACCGCTAGCTCCTTTACTGAGACCCGGCCTGTCACGGCACCGGGTAGTGGGATGACTTAATGTCGCGATTGTATGCTAGGCTTTAAGTTCCGGCCTGGCACACTTGGTATCTTTGGAAAGGTCCCTTAGTAAGGAATGGAAAGGTGAAAACCGCAAAATCTTCGGATACTTCCTTCTCGAGATATTCTCCAGCATATGGGCCCTGTTTAGGCGCAACCGCTAGCTCCTTTATTGAGACCCGGCATCGGGTAGGGTGATGACTTAATGTCGCGATTGTAGGTTAGGCTTCAAGTTCCGGCCTGGCACACTTGGTATCTTTGGAAAGGTCCCTTAGTAAGGAATGGAAAGGTGAAAACCGCAAAATCTTCGGATACTTCCTTCTCGAGATATTCTCCAGCATATGGACCCTGTTTGGGCGCAACCGCTAGCTCCTTTACTGAGACCCGGCCTGTCACGGCACCGGGTAGGGGGATGACTTAATGTCGCGATTGTAGGCTAGGCTTTAAGTTCCGGCCTGGCACACTTGGTATCTTTGGAAAGGTCCCTTAGTAAGGAGTGGAAAGGTGAAAACCGCAAAATCTTCGGATACTTCCTTCTCGAGATATTCTCCAGCATATGGGCTCTGTTTAGGCGCAACCGCAAGCTCCTTTATTGAAACCCGGCACCGGGTAGGGTGATGACTTAATGTCGCGATTGTAGCTTAGGCTTCAAGTTCCGGCCTGGCACACTTGGTATCTTTGGAAAGGTCCCTTAGTAAGGAATGGAAAGGTGAAAACCGCAAAATCTTCGGATACTTCCTTCTCGAAATATTCTCCAGCATATGGGCCCTGTTTGGGCGCAACCGCTAGCTCCTTTACTGAGACCCGGCCTGTCACGGCACCGGGTAGTGGGATGACTTAATGTCGCGATTGTATGCTAGGCTTTAAGTTCCGGCCTGGCACACTTGGTATCTTTGGAAAGGTCCCTTAGTAAGGAATGGAAAGGTGAAAACCGCAAAATCTTCGGATACTTCCTTCTCGAGATATTCTCCAGCATATGGGCCCTGTTTAGGCGCAACCGCTAGCTCCTTTATTGAGACCCGGCATCGGGTAGGGTGATGACTTAATGTCGCGATTGTAGGTTAGGCTTCAAGTTCCGGCCTGGCACACTTGGTATCTTTGGAAAGGTCCCTTAGTAAGGAGTGGAAAGGTGAAAACCGCAAAATCTTCGGATACTTCCTTCTCGAGATATTCTCCAGCATATGGACCCTGTTTAGGCGCAACCGCAAGCTCCTTTATTGAGATCCGGCACCGGGTAGGGTGATGACTTAATGTCGCGATTGTAGCTTAGGCTTCAAGTTCCGGCCTGGCACACTTGATATCTTTGGAAAGGTCCCTTAGTAAGGAATGGAAAGGTGAAAACCGCAAAATCTTCGGATACTTCCTTCTCGAGATATTCTCCAGCATATGGGTCCTGTTTAGGCGCAACCGCTAGCTTCTTTATTGAGACCCGGCCTATCAAGGCACCGGGTAGGGTGATGACTTAATGTCCCGATTGTAGGCTAGGCTTTAAGTTCCGGCCTAGCACACTTGGTATCTTTGGAAAGGTCCCTTAGTAAGGAATGGAAAGGTGAAAACCGCAAAATCTTCGGATACCTCCTTCTCGAGATATTCTCCAGCATATGGGCTCTGTTTAGGCGCAACCGCAAGCTCCTTTATTGAAACCCGGCACCGGGTAGGGTGATGACTTAATGTCGCGATTGTAGCTTAGGCTTCAAGTTCCGGCCTGGCACACTTGGTATCTTTGGAAATGTCCCGATTGTAGGCTAGGCTTTAAGTTCCGGCCTAGCACACTTGGTATCTTTGGAAAGGTCCCTTAGTAAGGAATGGAAAGGTGAAAACCGCAAAATCTTCGGATACTTCCTTCTCGAGATATTCTCCAGCATATGGGCCCTGTTTAGGCGCAACCGCAAGCTCCTTTATTGAGACCCGGCACCGGGTAGGGTGATGACTTAATGTCGCGATTGTAGGTTAGGCTTCAAGTTCCGGCCTGGCACACTTGGTATCTTTGGAAAGGTCTTTTAGTAAGGAATGGAAAGGTGAAAATCGCAAAATCTTCGGATACTTCCTTTTCGAGATATTCTCCAGCATATGGACCCTGTTTGGTCGAAACCGCTAGCTCCTTTACTGAGACCCGGCCTGTCACGGCACCGGGTAGGGGGATGCCTTAATGTCGCGATTGTAGGCTTGGCTTTAAGTTCCGGCCTGGCACACTTGGTATCTTTGGAAAGGTCCCTTAGTAAGGAATGGAAAGGTGAAAACCGCAAAATCTTCGGATACTTCCTTCTCGAGATATTCTCCAGCATATGGACCCTATTTAGGCGCAACCGCAAGCTCCTTTATTGAGACCCGGCACCGGGTAGGGTGATGACTTAATGTCGCGATTGTAGCTTAGGCTTCAAGTTCCGGCCTGGCACACTTGATATCTTTGGAAAGGTCCCTTAGTAAGGAATGGAAAGGTGAAAACCGCAAAATCTTCGGATACTTCCTTCTCGAGATATTCTCCAGCATATGGACCCTATTTAGGCGCAACCGCAAGCTCCTTTATTGAGACCCGGCACCGGGTAGGGTGATGACGTAATGTCGCGATTGTAGCTTAGGCTTCAAGTTCCGGCCTGGCACACTTGATATCTTTGGAAAGGTCCCTTAGTAAGGAATGGAAAGGTGAAAACCGCAAAATCTTCGGATACTTCCTTCTCGAGATATTTTCCAGCATATGGACCCTGTTTAGGCGCAACCGCAAGCTCAGCCTTTATTGAGACCCGGCACCGGGTAGGGTGATGACTTAATGTCGCGATTGTAGCTTAGGCTTCAAGTTCCAGCCTAGCACACTTGGTATCTTTGGAAAGGTCCCTTAGTAAGGAATGGAAAAGTGTAAACCGCAAAATCTTCGGATACTTCCTTCTCGAGATATTCTCCAGCATATGGACCCTGTTTAGGCGCAACCGCAAGCTCCTTTATTGAGACCCGGCACCGGGTAGGGTGATGACTTAATGTCGCGATTGTACCTTAGGCTTCAAGTTCCGGCCTGGCACACTTGATATCTTTGGAAAGGTCCCTTAGTAAGGAATGGAAAGGTGAAAACCGCAAAATCTTCGGATACTTCCTTCTCGAGATATTCTCCAGCATATGGACTCTGTTTAGGCGCAACCGCAAGCTCCTTTATTGAGACACGGCACCGGGTAGGGTGATGACTTAATGTCGCGATTGTAGGTTAGGCTTCAAGTTTCGGCCTAGCACACTTGGTATCTTTGGAAAGGTCCCTTAGTAAGGAATGGAAAGGTGAAAACCGCAAAATCTTCGGATACTTCCTTCTCGAATATTCTCCAGCATATGGGCCCTGTTTAGGCGCAACCGCAAGCTCCTTTATTGAGACCCGGCACCGGGTAGGGTGATGACTTAATGTCGCGATTGTAGGTTAGGCTTCAAGTTCCGGCCTGGCACACTTGGTATCTTTGGAAAGGTCCCTTAGTAAGGAATGGAAAGGTGAAAACCGCAAAATCTTCGGATACTTCCTTCTCGAGATATTCTCCAGCATATGGGTCCTGTTTAGGCGCAACCGCTAGCTTCTTTATTGAGACCCGGCCTGTCAGGCACCGGGTAGGGTGATGACTTAATGTCGCGATTGTAGGCTAGGCTTTAAGTTCCGGCCTAGCACACTTGGTATCTTTGGAAAGGTCCCTTAGTAAGGAATGGAAAGGTGAAAACCGCAAAATCTTCGGATACTTCCTTCTCGAGATATTCTCCAGCATATGGGCCCTGTTTAGGCGCAACCGCAAGCTCCTTTATTGAAATCCGGCACCGGGTAGGGTGATGACTTAATGTCGCGATTGTAGGTTAGGCTTCAAGTTCCGGCCTGGCACACTTGGTATCTTTGGAAAGGTCCCTTAGTAAGGAATGGAAAGGTGAAAACCGCAAAATCTTCGGATACTTCCTTCTCGAAATATTCTCCAGCATATGGACCCTGTTTGGGCGCAACCGCTAGCTCCTTTACTGAGACCCGGCCTGTCACGGCACCGGGTAGTGGGATGACTTAATGTCGCGATTGTATGCTAGGCTTTAAGTTCCGGCCTGGCACACTTGGTATCTTTGGAAAGGTCCCTTAGTAAGGAATGGAAAGGTGAAAACCGCAAAATCTTCGGATACTTCCTTCTCGAGATATTCTCCAGCATATGGGCCCTGTTTAGGCGCAACCGCTAGCTCCTTTATTGAGACCCGGCATCGGGTAGGGTGATGACTTAATGTCGCGATTGTAGGTTAGGCTTCAAGTTCCGGCCTGGCACACTTGGTATCTTTGGAAAGGTCCCTTAGTAAGGAATGGAAAGGTGAAAACCGCAAAATCTTCGGATACTTCCTTCTCGAGATATTCTCCAGCATATGGACCCTGTTTGGGCGCAACCGCTAGCTCCTTTACTGAGACCCGGCCTGTCACGGCACCGGGTAGGGGGATGACTTAATGTCGCGATTGTAGGCTTGGCTTTAAGTTCCGGCCTGGCACACTTGGTATCTTTGGAAAGGTCCCTTAGTAAGGAATGGAAAGGTGAAAACCGCAAAATCTTCGGATACTTCCTTCTCGAGATATTCTCCAGCATATGGGCTCTGTTTAGGCGCAACCGCAAGCTCCTTTATTGAAACCCGGCACCGGGTAGGGTGATGACTTAATGTCGCGATTGTAGCTTAGGCTTCAAGTTCCGGCCTGGCACACTTGGTATCTTTGGAAAGGTCCCTTAGTAAGGAATGGAAAGGTGAAAACCGCAAAATCTTCGGATACTTCCTTCTCGAATATTCTCCAGCATATGGGCCCTGTTTGGGCGCAACCGCTAGCTCCTTTACTGAGACCCGGCCTGTCACGGCACCGGGTAGTGGGATGACTTAATGTCGCGATTGTATGCTAGGCTTTAAGTTCCGGCCTGGCACACTTGGTATCTTTGGAAAGGTCCCTTAGTAAGGAATGGAAAGGTGAAAACCGCAAAATCTTCGGATACTTCCTTCTCGAGATATTCTCCAGCATATGGGCCCTGTTTAGGCGCAACCGCTAGCTCCTTTATTGAGACCCGGCATCGGGTAGGGTGATGACTTAATGTCGCGATTGTAGGTTAGGCTTCAAGTTCCGGCCTGGCACACTTGGTATCTTTGGAAAGGTCCCTTAGTAAGGAGTGGAAAGGTGAAAACCG
The DNA here is from genome assembly GCA_019207045.1 of Branchiostoma floridae x Branchiostoma belcheri. Classification (NCBI taxonomy): domain Eukaryota; kingdom Metazoa; phylum Chordata; class Leptocardii; order Amphioxiformes; family Branchiostomatidae; genus Branchiostoma; species Branchiostoma floridae x Branchiostoma belcheri. The sequence continues at coordinate 30,431,392 of CM033025.1, read as the reverse complement.
CAAAATCTTCGGATACTTCCTTCTCGAGATATTCTCCAGCATATGGACCCTGTTTAGGCGCAACCGCAAGCTCCTTTATTGAGATCCGGCACCGGGTAGGGTGATGACTTAATGTCGCGATTGTAGCTTAGGCTTCAAGTTCCGGCCTGGCACACTTGGTATCTTTGGAAAGGTCCCTTAGTAAGGAATGGAAAGGTGAAAACCGCAAAATCTTCGGATACTTCCTTCTCGAGATATTCTCCAGCATATGGGTCCTGTTTAGGCGCAACCGCTAGCTTCTTTATTGAGACCCGGCCTGTCAAGGCACCGGGTAGGGTGATGACTTAATGTCCCGATTGTAGGCTAGGCTTTAAGTTCCGGCCTAGCACACTTGGTATCTTTGGAAAGGTCCCTTAGTAAGGAATGGAAAGGTGAAAACCGCAAAATCTTCGGATACCTCCTTCTCGAGATATTCTCCAGCATATGGGCTCTGTTTAGGCGCAACCGCAAGCTCCTTTATTGAAACCCGGCACCGGGTAGGGTGATGACTTAATGTCCCGATTGTAGGCTAGGCTTTAAGTTCCGGCCTAGCACACTTGGTATCTTTGGAAAGGTCCCTTAGTAAGGAATGGAAAGGTGAAAACCGCAAAATCTTCGGATACTTCCTTCTCGAGATATTCTCCAGCATATTGTCACGAGGTGACATCGTGATCACTCTGTGATCACCCCTGGTGTGGGGAGTGTCACCCGAGTAATGGGGAGCAGATGTACAGGGGTTGAGAAGGGACACGTATTAGGGTAGGGGATTCGAGCTACAGACGCCGACAAGGTAGGACGTGCCCAGATTGTCCTGAATAAAGGTTATCATATCCGCAACATCATGCCTCTGTCCTGATCCTTGACTTGACTCACTACCATGCCACCGTGACAATATGGACCCTGTTTGGGCGCAACCGCAAGCTCCTTTATTGAGACCCGGCCTGTCACGGCAACGGGTAGGGTGATGACTTAATGTCGCGATTGTAGGCTAGGCTTTAAGTTCCGGCCTGGCACACTTGGTATCTTTGGAAAGGTCCCTTAGTAAGGAATGGAAAGGTGAAAACCGCAAAATCTTCAAATACTTCCTTCTCGAGATATTCTCCAGCATATGGACCCTGTTTGGGCGCAACCGCTAGCTCCTTTATTGAGATCCGGCACCGGGTAGGGGGATGACTTAATGTCGCGATTGTAGGCTTGGCTTTAAGTTCCGGCCTGGCACACTTGGTATCTTTGGAAAGGTCCCTTAGTAAGGAATGGAAAGGTGAAAACCGCAAAATCTTCGGATACTTCCTTCTCGAGATATTCTCCAGCATATGGACCCTGTTTAGGCGCAACCGCTAGCTCCTTTACTGAGACCCGGCCTGTCACGGCACCGGGTAGGGGGATGACTTAATGTCGCGATTGTAGGTTAGGCTTTAAGTTCCGGCCTGGCACACTTGGTTTCTTTGGAAAGGTCCCTTAGTAAGGAATGGAAAGGTGAAAACCGCAAAATCTTCGGATACTTCCTTCTCGAGATATTTTCCAGCCTATGGACCCTGTTTAGGCGCAACCGCAAGCTCAGCCTTTATTGAGACCCGGCACCGGGTAGGGTGATGACTTAATGTCGCGATTGTAGGTTAGGCTTCAAGTTCCGGCCTAGCACACTTGGTATCTTTGGAAAGGTCCCTTAGTAAGGAATGGAAAGGTGAAAACCGCAAAATCTTCGGATACTTCCTTCTCGAGATATTCTCCAGCATATGGGCCCTGTTTAGGCGCAACCGCAAGCTCCTTTATTGAGACCCGGCACCGGGTAGGGTGATGACTTAATGTCGCGATTGTAGGTTAGGCTTCAAGGTCCGGCCTGGCACACTTGGTATCTTTGGAAAGGTCCCTTAGTAAGGAATGGAAAGGTGAAAACCGCAAAATCTTCGGATACTTCCTTCTCGAGATATTCTCCAGCATATGGACCCTGTTTGGGCGCAACCGCTAGCTCCTTTACTGAGACCCGGCCTGTCACGGCACCGGGTAGGGGGATGACTTAATGTCGCGATTGTAGGCTTGGCTTTAAGTTCCGGCCTGGCACACTTGGTATCTTTGGAAAGGTCCCTTAGTAAGGAATGGAAAGGTGAAAACCGCAAAATCTTCGGATACTTCCTTCTCGAGATATTCTCCGGCATATGGGCCCTGTTTAGGCGCAACCGCAAGCTCCTTATTGAGACCCGGCACCGGGTAGGGTGATGACTTAATGTCGCGATTGTAGGTTAGGCTTCAAGTTCCGGCCTGGCACACTTGGTATCTTTGGAAAGGTCCCTTAGTAAGGAATGGAAAGGTGAAAACCGCAAAATCTTCGGATACTTCCTTCTCGAGATATTCTCCAGCATATGGGTCCTGTTTAGGCGCAACCGCTAGCTTCTTTATTGAGACCCGGCCTGTCACGGCACCGGGTAGGGTGATGACTTAATGTCCGATTGTAGGCTAGGCTTTAAGTTCCGGCCTAGCACACTTGGTATCTTTGGAAAGGTCCCTTAGTAAGGAATGGAAAGGTGAAAACCGCAAAATCTTCGGATACTTCCTTCTCGAGATATTCTCCAGCATATGGGCCCTGTTTAGGCGCAACCGCAAGCTCCTTTATTGAAACCCGGCACCGGGTAGGGTGATGACTTAATGTGGCGATTGTAGGTTAGGCTTCAAGTTCCGGCCTGGCACACTTGGTATCTTTGGAAAGGTCCCTTAGTAAGGAATGGAAAGGTGAAAACCGCAAAATCTTCGGATACTTCCTTCTCGAAATATTCTCCAGCATATGGACCCTGTTTGGGCGCAACCGCTAGCTCCTTTACTGAGACCCGGCCTGTCACGGCACCGGGTAGGGGGATGACTTAATGTCGCGATTGTAGGCTTGGCTTTAAGTTCCGGCCTGGCACACTTGGTATCTTTGGAAAGGTCCCTTAGTAAGGAATGGAAAGGTGAAAACCGCAAAATCTTCAAATACTTCCTTCTCGAGATATTCTCCAGCATATGGGCCCTGTTTAGGCGCAACCGCAAGCTCCTTTATTGAGACCCGGCACCGGGTAGGGTGATGACTTAATGTCGCGATTGTAGGTTAGGCTTCAAGTTCCGGCCTGGCACACTTGGTATCTTTGGAAAGGTCCCTTAGTAAGGAATGGAAAGGTGAAAACCGCAAAATCTTCGGATACTTCCTTCTCGAGATATTCTCCAGCATATGGGTCCTGTTTAGGCGCAACCGCTAGCTTCTTTATTGAGACCCGGCCTGTCAAGGCACCGGGTAGGGTGATGACTTAATGTCCCGATTGTAGGCTAGGCTTTAAGTTCCGGCCTGGCACACTTGGTATCTTTGGAAAGGTCCCTTAGTAAGGAATGGAAAGGTGAAAACCGCAAAATCTTCGGATACTTCCTTCTCGAGATATTCTCCAGCATATGGGCCCTGTTTAGGCGCAACCGCAAGCTCCTTTATTGAAACCCGGCACCGGGTAGGGTGATGACTTAATGTCGCGATTGTAGGTTAGGCTTCAAGTTCCGGCCTGGCACACTTGGTATCTTTGGAAAGGTCCCTTAGTAAGGAATGGAAAGGTGAAAACCGCAAAATCTTCGGATACTTCCTTCTCGAAATATTCTCCAGCATATGGACCCTGTTTGGGCGCAACCGCTAGCTCCTTTACTGAGACCGGCCTGTCACGGCACCGGGTAGTGGATGACTTAATGTCGCGATTGTATGCTAGGCTTTAAGTTCCGGCCTGGCACACTTGGTATCTTTGGAAAGGTCCCTTAGTAAGGAATGGAAAGGTGAAAACCGCAAAATCTTCGGATACTTCCTTCTCGAGATATTCTCCAGCATATGGGCCCTGTTTAGGCGCAACCGCTAGCTCCTTTATTGAGACCCGGCATCGGGTAGGGTGATGACTTAATGTCGCGATTGTAGGTTAGGCTTCAAGTTCCGGCCTGGCACACTTGGTATCTTTGGAAAGGTCCCTTAGTAAGGAATGGAAAGGTGAAAACCGCAAAATCTTCGGATACTTCCTTCTCGAGATATTCTCCAGCATATGGACCCTGTTTGGGCGCAACCGCTAGCTCCTTTACTGAGACCCGGCCTGTCACGGCACCGGGTAGGGGATGACTTAATGTCGCGATTGTAGGCTAGGCTTTAAGTTCCGGCCTGGCACACTTGGTATCTTTGGAAAGGTCCCTTAGTAAGGAGTGGAAAGGTGAAAACCGCAAAATCTTCGGATACTTCCTTCTCGAGATATTCTCCAGCATATGGGCTCTGTTTAGGCGCAACCGCAAGCTCCTTTATTGAAACCCGGCACCGGGTAGGGTGATGACTTAATGTCGCGATTGTAGGTTAGGCTTCAAGTTCCGGCCTGGCACACTTGGTATCTTTGGAAAGGTCCCTTAGTAAGGAATGGAAAGGTGAAAACCGCAAAATCTTCGGATACTTCCTTCTCGAAATATTCTCCAGCATATGGACCCTGTTTGGGCGCAACCGCTAGCTCCTTTACTGAGACCCGGCCTGTCACGGCACCGGGTAGTGGGATGACTTAATGTCGCGATTGTATGCTAGGCTTTAAGTTCCGGCCTGGCACACTTGGTATCTTTGGAAAGGTCCCTTAGTAAGGAATGGAAAGGTGAAAACCGCAAAATCTTCGGATACTTCCTTCTCGAGATATTCTCCAGCATATGGGCCTGTTTAGGCGCAACCGCTAGCTCCTTTATTGAGACCCGGCATCGGGTAGGGTGATGACTTAATGTCGCGATTGTAGGTTAGGCTTCAAGTTCCGGCCTGGCACACTTGGTATCTTTGGAAAGGTCCCTTAGTAAGGAATGGAAAGGTGAAAACCGCAAAATCTTCGGATACTTCCTTCTCGAGATATTCTCCAGCATATGGACCCTGTTTGGGCGCAACCGCTAGCTCCTTTACTGAGACCCGGCCTGTCACGGCACCGGGTAGGGGGATGACTTAATGTCGCGATTGTAGGCTAGGCTTTAAGTTCCGGCCTGGCACACTTGGTATCTTTGGAAAGGTCCCTTAGTAAGGAATGGAAAGGTGAAAACCGCAAAATCTTCGGATACTTCCTTCTCGAGATATTCTCCAGCATATGGGCTCTGTTTAGGCGCAACCGCAAGCTCCTTTATTGAAACCCGGCACCGGGTAGGGTGATGACTTAATGTCGCGATTGTAGCTTAGGCTTCAAGTTCCGGCCTGGCACACTTGGTATCTTTGGAAAGGTCCCTTAGTAAGGAATGGAAAGGTGAAAACCGCAAAATCTTCGGATACTTCCTTCTCGAAATATTCTCCAGCATATGGGCCCTGTTTGGGCGCAACCGCTAGCTCCTTTACTGAGACCCGGCCTGTCACGGCACCGGGTAGTGGGATGACTTAATGTCGCGATTGTATGCTAGGCTTTAAGTTCCGGCCTGGCACACTTGGTATCTTTGGAAAGGTCCCTTAGTAAGGAATGGAAAGGTGAAAACCGCAAAATCTTCGGATACTTCCTTCTCGAGATATTCTCCAGCATATGGGCCCTGTTTAGGCGCAACCGCTAGCTCCTTTATTGAGACCCGGCATCGGGTAGGGTGATGACTTAATGTCGCGATTGTAGGTTAGGCTTCAAGTTCCGGCCTGGCACACTTGGTATCTTTGGAAAGGTCCCTTAGTAAGGAATGGAAAGGTGAAAACCGCAAAATCTTCGGATACTTCCTTCTCGAAATATTCTCCAGCATATGGACCCTGTTTGGGCGCAACCGCTAGCTCCTTTACTGAGACCCGGCCTGTCACGGCACCGGGTAGGGGGATGACTTAATGTCGCGATTGTAGGCTAGGCTTTAAGTTCCGGCCTGGCACACTTGGTATCTTTGGAAAGGTCCCTTAGTAAGGAATGGAAAGGTGAAAACCGCAAAATCTTCGGATACTTCCTTCTCGAGATATTCTCCAGCATATGGGCCCTGTTTAGGCGCAACCGCAAGCTCCTTTATTGAGACCCGGCACGGGTAGGGTGATGACTTAATGTCGCGATTGTAGGTTAGGCTTCAAGTTCCGGCCTGGCACACTTGGTATCTTTGGAAAGGTCCCTTAGTAAGGAATGGAAAGGTGAAAACCGCAAAATCTTCGGATACTTCCTTCTCGAGATATTCTCCAGCATATGGACCCTGTTTGGGCGCAACCGCTAGCTCCTTTACTGAGACCCGGCCTGTCACGGCACCGGGTAGGGGGATGACTTAATGTCGCGATTGTAGGCTAGGCTTTAAGTTCCGGCCTGGCACACTTGGTATCTTTGGAAAGGTCCCTTAGTAAGGAATGGAAAGGTGAAAACCGCAAAATCTTCGGATACTTCCTTCTCGAGATATTCTCCAGCATATGGGCTCTGTTTAGGCGCAACCGCAAGCTCCTTTATTGAAACCCGGCACCGGGTAGGGTGATGACTTAATGTCGCGATTGTAGGTTAGGCTTCAAGTTCCGGCCTGGCACACTTGGTATCTTTGGAAAGGTCCCTTAGTAAGGAATGGAAAGGTGAAAACCGCAAAATCTTCGGATACTTCCTTCTCGAAATATTCTCCAGCATATGGACCCTGTTTGGGCGCAACCGCTAGCTCCTTTACTGAGACCCGGCCTGTCACGGCACCGGGTAGTGGATGACTTAATGTCGCGATTGTATGCTAGGCTTTAAGTTCCGGCCTGGCACACTTGGTATCTTTGGAAAGGTCCCTTAGTAAGGAATGGAAAGGTGAAAACCGCAAAATCTTCGGATACTTCCTTCTCGAGATATTCTCCAGCATATGGGCCCTGTTTAGGCGCAACCGCTAGCTCCTTTATTGAGACCCGGCATCGGGTAGGGTGATGACTTAATGTCGCGATTGTAGGTTAGGCTTCAAGTTCCGGCCTGGCACACTTGGTATCTTTGGAAAGGTCCCTTAGTAAGGAATGGAAAGGTGAAAACCGCAAAATCTTCGGATACTTCCTTCTCGAGATATTCTCCAGCATATGGACCCTGTTTAGGCGCAACCGCTAGCTCCTTTACTGAGACCCGGCCTGTCACGGCACCGGGTAGGGGGATGACTTAATGTCGCGATTGTAGGCTAGGCTTTAAGTTCCGGCCTGGCACACTTGGTATCTTTGGAAAGGTCCCTTAGTAAGGAGTGGAAAGGTGAAAACCGCAAAATCTTCGGATACTTCCTTCTCGAGATATTCTCCAGCATATGGGCTCTGTTTAGGCGCAACCGCAAGCTCCTTTATTGAAACCCGGCACCGGGTAGGGTGATGACTTAATGTCGCGATTGTAGCTTAGGCTTCAAGTTCCGGCCTGGCACACTTGGTATCTTTGGAAAGGTCCCTTAGTAAGGAATGGAAAGGTGAAAACCGCAAAATCTTCGGATACTTCCTTCTCGAAATATTCTCCAGCATATGGGCCCTGTTTGGGCGCAACCGCTAGCTCCTTTACTGAGACCCGGCCTGTCACGGCACCGGGTAGTGGGATGACTTAATGTCGCGATTGTATGCTAGGCTTTAAGTTCCGGCCTGGCACACTTGGTATCTTTGGAAAGGTCCCTTAGTAAGGAATGGAAAGGTGAAAACCGCAAAATCTTCGGATACTTCCTTCTCGAGATATTCTCCAGCATATGGGCCCTGTTTAGGCGCAACCGCTAGCTCCTTTATTGAGACCCGGCATCGGGTAGGGTGATGACTTAATGTCGCGATTGTAGGTTAGGCTTCAAGTTCCGGCCTGGCACACTTGGTATCTTTGGAAAGGTCCCTTAGTAAGGAATGGAAAGGTGAAAACCGCAAAATCTTCGGATACTTCCTTCTCGAGATATTCTCCAGCATATGGACCCTGTTTAGGCGCAACCGCAAGCTCCTTTATTGAGATCCGGCACCGGGTAGGGTGATGACTTAATGTCGCGATTGTAGCTTAGGCTTCAAGTTCCGGCCTGGCACACTTGGTATCTTTGGAAAGGTCCCTTAGTAAGGAATGGAAAGGTGAAAACCGCAAAATCTTCGGATACTTCCTTCTCGAGATATTCTCCAGCATATGGGTCCTGTTTAGGCGCAACCGCTAGCTTCTTTATTGAGACCCGGCCTGTCAAGGCACCGGGTAGGGTGATGACTTAATGTCGCGATTGTAGGCTAGGCTTTAAGTTCCGGCCTGGCACACTTGGTATCTTTGGAAAGGTCCCTTAGTAAGGAATGGAAAGGTGAAAACCGCAAAATCTTCGGATACTTCCTTCTCGAGATATTCTCCAGCATATGGGCTCTGTTTAGGCGCAACCGCAAGCTCCTTTATTGAAACCCGGCACCGGGTAGGGTGATGACTTAATGTCGCGATTGTAGCTTAGGCTTCAAGTTCCGGCCTGGCACACTGGTATCTTTGGAAATGTCGCGATTGTAGGCTAGGCTTTAAGTTCCGGCCTAGCACACTTGGTATCTTTGGAAAGGTCCCTTAGTAAGGAATGGAAAGGTGAAAACCGCAAAATCTTCGGATACTTCCTTCTCGAGATATTCTCCAGCATATGGGCCCTGTTTAGGCGCAACCGCAAGCTCCTTTATTGAGACCCGGCACCGGGTAGGGTGATGACTTAATGTCGCGATTGTAGGTTAGGCTTCAAGTTCCGGCCTGGCACACTTGGTATCTTTGGAAAGGTCCCTTAGTAAGGAATGGAAAGGTGAAAACCGCAAAATCTTCGGATACTTCCTTCTCGAGATATTCTCCAGCATATGGACCCTGTTTGGTCGCAACCGCTAGCTCCTTTACTGAGACCCGGCCTGTCACGGCACCGGGTAGGGGGATGACTTAATGTCGCGATTGTAGGCTAGGCTTTAAGTTCCGGCCTGGCACACTTGGTATCTTTGGAAAGGTCCCTTAGTAAGGAATGGAAAGGTGAAAACCGCAAAATCTTCGGATACTTCCTTCTCGAGATATTCTCCAGCATATGGGCCCTGTTTAGGCGCAACCGCTAGCTCCTTTATTGAGACCCGGCATCGGGTAGGGTGATGACTTAATGTCGCGATTGTAGGTTAGGCTTCAAGTTCCGGCCTGGCACACTTGGTATCTTTGGAAAGGTCCCTTAGTAAGGAATGGAAAGGTGAAAACCGCAAAATCTTCGGATACTTCCTTCTCGAGATATTCTCCAGCATATGGACCCTGTTTGGGCGCAACCGCTAGCTCCTTTACTGAGACCCGGCCTGTCACGGCACCGGGTAGGGGGATGACTTAATGTCGCGATTGTAGGCTAGGCTTTAAGTTCCGGCCTGGCACACTTGGTATCTTTGGAAAGGTCCCTTAGTAAGGAGTGGAAAGGTGAAAACCGCAAAATCTTCGGATACTTCCTTCTCGAGATATTCTCCAGCATATGGGCTCTGTTTAGGCGCAACCGCAAGCTCCTTTATTGAAACCCGGCACCGGGTAGGGTGATGACTTAATGTCGCGATTGTAGGTTAGGCTTCAAGTTCCGGCCTGGCACACTTGGTATCTTTGGAAAGGTCCCTTAGTAAGGAATGGAAAGGTGAAAACCGCAAAATCTTCGGATACTTCCTTCTCGAAATATTCTCCAGCATATGGACCCTGTTTGGGCGCAACCGCTAGCTCCTTTACTGAGACCCGGCCTGTCACGGCACCGGGTAGTGGGATGACTTAATGTCGCGATTGTATGCTAGGCTTTAAGTTCCGGCCTGGCACACTTGGTATCTTTGGAAAGGTCCCTTAGTAAGGAATGGAAAGGTGAAAACCGCAAAATCTTCGGATACTTCCTTCTCGAGATATTCTCCAGCATATGGGCCCTGTTTAGGCGCAACCGCTAGCTCCTTTATTGAGACCCGGCATCGGGTAGGGTGATGACTTAATGTCGCGATTGTAGGTTAGGCTTCAAGTTCCGGCCTGGCACACTTGGTATCTTTGGAAAGGTCCCTTAGTAAGGAATGGAAAGGTGAAAACCGCAAAATCTTCGGATACTTCCTTCTCGAGATATTCTCCAGCATATGGACCCTGTTTGGGCGCAACCGCTAGCTCCTTTACTGAGACCCGGCCTGTCACGGCACCGGGTAGGGGGATGACTTAATGTCGCGATTGTAGGCTAGGCTTTAAGTTCCGGCCTGGCACACTTGGTATCTTTGGAAAGGTCCCTTAGTAAGGAGTGGAAAGGTGAAAACCGCAAAATCTTCGGATACTTCCTTCTCGAGATATTCTCCAGCATATGGGCTCTGTTTAGGCGCAACCGCAAGCTCCTTTATTGAAACCCGGCACCGGGTAGGGTGATGACTTAATGTCGCGATTGTAGCTTAGGCTTCAAGTTCCGGCCTGGCACACTTGGTATCTTTGGAAAGGTCCCTTAGTAAGGAATGGAAAGGTGAAAACCGCAAAATCTTCGGATACTTCCTTCTCGAAATATTCTCCAGCATATGGGCCCTGTTTGGGCGCAACCGCTAGCTCCTTTACTGAGACCCGGCCTGTCACGGCACCGGGTAGTGGGATGACTTAATGTCGCGATTGTATGCTAGGCTTTAAGTTCCGGCCTGGCACACTTGGTATCTTTGGAAAGGTCCCTTAGTAAGGAATGGAAAGGTGAAAACCGCAAAATCTTCGGATACTTCCTTCTCGAGATATTCTCCAGCATATGGGCCCTGTTTAGGCGCAACCGCTAGCTCCTTTATTGAGACCCGGCATCGGGTAGGGTGATGACTTAATGTCGCGATTGTAGGTTAGGCTTCAAGTTCCGGCCTGGCACACTTGGTATCTTTGGAAAGGTCCCTTAGTAAGGAGTGGAAAGGTGAAAACCGCAAAATCTTCGGATACTTCCTTCTCGAGATATTCTCCAGCATATGGACCCTGTTTAGGCGCAACCGCAAGCTCCTTTATTGAGATCCGGCACCGGGTAGGGTGATGACTTAATGTCGCGATTGTAGCTTAGGCTTCAAGTTCCGGCCTGGCACACTTGATATCTTTGGAAAGGTCCCTTAGTAAGGAATGGAAAGGTGAAAACCGCAAAATCTTCGGATACTTCCTTCTCGAGATATTCTCCAGCATATGGGTCCTGTTTAGGCGCAACCGCTAGCTTCTTTATTGAGACCCGGCCTCAAGGGTAGGGTGATGACTTAATGTCCCGATTGTAGGCTAGGCTTTAAGTTCCGGCCTAGCACACTTGGTATCTTTGGAAAGGTCCCTTAGTAAGGAATGGAAAGGTGAAAACCGCAAAATCTTCGGATACCTCCTTCTCGAGATATTCTCCAGCATATGGGCTCTGTTTAGGCGCAACCGCAAGCTCCTTTATTGAAACCCGGCACCGGGTAGGGTGATGACTTAATGTCGCGATTGTAGCTTAGGCTTCAAGTTCCGGCCTGGCACACTTGGTATCTTGGAAATGTCCCGATTGTAGGCTAGGCTTTAAGTTCCGGCCTAGCACACTTGGTATCTTTGGAAAGGTCCCTTAGTAAGGAATGGAAAGGTGAAAACCGCAAAATCTTCGGATACTTCCTTCTCGAGATATTCTCCAGCATATGGGCCCTGTTTAGGCGCAACCGCAAGCTCCTTTATTGAGACCCGGCACCGGGTAGGGTGATGACTTAATGTCGCGATTGTAGGTTAGGCTTCAAGTTCCGGCCTGGCACACTTGGTATCTTTGGAAAGGTCTTTTAGTAAGGAATGGAAAGGTGAAAATCGCAAAATCTTCGGATACTTCCTTTTCGAGATATTCTCCAGCATATGGACCCTGTTTGGTCGAAACCGCTAGCTCCTTTACTGAGACCCGGCCTGTCACGGCACCGGGTAGGGGGATGCCTTAATGTCGCGATTGTAGGCTTGGCTTTAAGTTCCGGCCTGGCACACTTGGTATCTTTGGAAAGGTCCCTTAGTAAGGAATGGAAAGGTGAAAACCGCAAAATCTTCGGATACTTCCTTCTCGAGATATTCTCCAGCATATGGACCCTATTTAGGCGCAACCGCAAGCTCCTTTATTGAGACCCGGCACCGGGTAGGGTGATGACTTAATGTCGCGATTGTAGCTTAGGCTTCAAGTTCCGGCCTGGCACACTTGATATCTTTGGAAAGGTCCCTTAGTAAGGAATGGAAAGGTGAAAACCGCAAAATCTTCGGATACTTCCTTCTCGAGATATTCTCCAGCATATGGACCCTATTTAGGCGCAACCGCAAGCTCCTTTATTGAGACCCGGCACCGGGTAGGGTGATGACGTAATGTCGCGATTGTAGCTTAGGCTTCAAGTTCCGGCCTGGCACACTTGATATCTTTGGAAAGGTCCCTTAGTAAGGAATGGAAAGGTGAAAACCGCAAAATCTTCGGATACTTCCTTCTCGAGATATTTTCCAGCCTATGGACCCTGTTTAGGCGCAACCGCAAGCTCAGCCTTTATTGAGACCCGGCACCGGGTAGGGTGATGACTTAATGTCGCGATTGTAGCTTAGGCTTCAAGTTCCAGCCTAGCACACTTGGTATCTTTGGAAAGGTCCCTTAGTAAGGAATGGAAAAGTGTAAACCGCAAAATCTTCGGATACTTCCTTCTCGAGATATTCTCCAGCATATGGACCCTGTTTAGGCGCAACCGCAAGCTCCTTTATTGAGACCCGGCACCGGGTAGGGTGATGACTTAATGTCGCGATTGTACCTTAGGCTTCAAGTTCCGGCCTGGCACACTTGATATCTTTGGAAAGGTCCCTTAGTAAGGAATGGAAAGGTGAAAACCGCAAAATCTTCGGATACTTCCTTCTCGAGATATTCTCCAGCATATGGACTCTGTTTAGGCGCAACCGCAAGCTCCTTTATTGAGACACGGCACCGGGTAGGGTGATGACTTAATGTCGCGATTGTAGGTTAGGCTTCAAGTTTCGGCCTAGCACACTTGGTATCTTTGGAAAGGTCCCTTAGTAAGGAATGGAAAGGTGAAAACTGCAAAATCTTCGGATACTTCCTTCTCGAAATATTCTCCAGCATATGGGCCCTGTTTAGGCGCAACCGCAAGCTCCTTTATTGAGACCCGGCACCGGGTAGGGTGATGACTTAATGTCGCGATTGTAGGTTAGGCTTCAAGTTCCGGCCTGGCACACTTGGTATCTTTGGAAAGGTCCCTTAGTAAGGAATGGAAAGGTGAAAACCGCAAAATCTTCGGATACTTCCTTCTCGAGATATTCTCCAGCATATGGACCCTGTTTGGGCGCAACCGCTAGCTCCTTTACTGAGACCCGGCCTGTCACGGCACCGGGTAGGGGGGGGGGTGACTTAATGTCGCGATTGTATGCTAGGCTTTAAGTTCCGGCCTGGCACACTTGGTATCTTTGGAAAGGTCCCTTAGTACGGAGTGGAAAGGTGAAAACCGCAAAATCTTCGGATACTTCCTTCTCGAGATATTCTCCAGCATATGGACCCTGTTTAGGCGCAACCGCAAGCTCCTTTATTGAGACCCGGCACCGGGTAGGGTGATGACTTAATGTCGCGATTGTAGGTTAGGCTTCAAGTTCCGGCCTGGCACACTTGGTATCTTTGGAAAGGTCTTTTAGTAAGGAATGGAAAGGTGAAAATCGCAAAATCTTCGGATACTTCCTTTTCGAGATATTCTCCAGCATATGGACCCTGTTTGGTCGAAACCGCTAGCTCCTTTACTGAGACCCGGCCTGTCACGGCACCGGGTAGGGGGATGCCTTAATGTCGCGATTGTAGGCTTGGCTTTAAGTTCCGGCCTGGCACACTTGGTATCTTTGGAAAGGTCCCTTAGTAAGGAATGGAAAGGTGAAAACCGCAAAATCTTCGGATACTTCCTTCTCGAGATATTCTCCAGCATATGGACCCTATTTAGGCGCAACCGCAAGCTCCTTTATTGAGACCCGGCACCGGGTAGGGTGATGACTTAATGTCGCGATTGTAGCTTAGGCTTCAAGTTCCGGCCTGGCACACTTGATATCTTTGGAAAGGTCCCTTAGTAAGGAATGGAAAGGTGAAAACCGCAAAATCTTCGGATACTTCCTTCTCGAGATATTCTCGAGCATATGGACCCTATTTAGGCGCAACCGCAAGCTCCTTTATTGAGACCCGGCACCGGGTAGGGTGATGACTTAATGTCGCGATTGTAGCTTAGGCTTCAAGTTCCGGCCTGGCACACTTGATATCTTTGGAAAGGTCCCTTAGTAAGGAATGGAAAGGTGAAAACCGCAAAATCTTCGGATACTTCCTTCTCGAGATATTCTCCAGCCTATGGACCCTGTTTAGGCGCAACCGCAAGCTCAGCCTTTATTGAGACCCGGCACCGGGTAGGGTGATGACTTAATGTCGCGATTGTAGGTTAGGCTTCAAGTTTCGGCCTAGCACACTTGGTATCTTTGGAAAGGTCCCTTAGTAAGGAATGGAAAGGTGAAAACCGCAAAATCTTCGGATACTTCCTTCTCGAGATATTCTCCAGCATATGGACCCTGTTTGGGCGCAACCGCTAGCTCCTTTACTGAGACCCGGCCTGTCACGGCACCGGGTAGGGGGATGACTTAATGTCGCGATTGTAGGCTTGGCTTTAAGTTCCGGCCTGGCACACTTGGTATCTTTGGAAAGGTCCCTTAGTAAGGAATGGAAAGGTGAAATTCGCAAAATCTTCGGATACTTCCTTCTCGAGATATTCTCCAGCATATGGGCCCTGTTTAGGCGCAACCGCAAGCTCCTTTATTGAGACCCGGCACCGGGTAGGGTGATGACTTAATGTCGCGAATGTAGCTTAGGCTTCAAGTTCCGGCCTGGCACACTTGGTATCTTTGGAAAGGTCCCTTAGTAAGGAATGGAAAGGTGAAAACCGCAAATTCTTCGGATACTTCCTTCTCGAGATATTCTCCAGCATATGGGTCCTGTTTAGGCGCAACCGCTAGCTTCTTTATTGAGACCCGGCCTGTCACGGCACCGGGTAGGGTGATGACTTAATGTCCCGATTGTAGGCTAGGCTTTAAGTTCCGGCCTAGCACACTTGGTATCTTTGGAAAGGTCCCTTAGTAAGGAATGGAAAGGTGAAAACCGCAAAATCTTCGGATACTTCCTTCTCGAGATATTCTCCAGCATATGGGCCCTGTTTAGGCGCAACCGCAAGCTCCTTTATTGAAACCCGGCACCGGGTAGGGTGATGACTTAATGTCGCGATTGTAGGTTAGGCTTCAAGTTCCGGCCTGGCACACTTGGTATCTTTGGAAAGGTCCCTTAGTAAGGAATGGAAAGGTGAAAACCGCAAAATCTTCGGATACTTCCTTCTCGAGACATTCTCCAGCATATGGACCCTGTTTGGGCGCAACCGCTAGCTCCTTTACTGAGACCCGGCCTGTCACGGCACCGGGTAGGGGGATGACTTAATGTCGCGATTGTAGGCTTGGCTTTAAGTTCCGGCCTGGCACACTTGGTATCTTTGGAAAGGTCCCTTAGTAAGGAATGGAAAGGTGAAAACCGCAAAATCTTCGGATACTTCCTTCTCGAGATATTCTCCAGCATATGGGTCCTGTTTAGGCGCAACCGCTAGCTCCTTTATGAAGACCCCGCCTGCCACGGCACCGGGTAGGGTGATGACTTAATGTGGCGATTGTAGCTCAGGCTTTAAGTGGCGTAGCTTGTATTAAAGCTCCCGAGTTTCTTCTGTCCTATCTGCAAATACAAATTTGCAAGGAGGAGAGAAGAGACTCGGGAGCTATGATACAGCCGGAAACTAGGCTAACAAAAGCGAACACACAGCACAGTAGCTGCATGTATACAAGATTCCAAAGTACAATGAAGGTCCTTCGTGAAGGTAAAATTTTACTGCAATAATAATAATAATAATCTTTGTGCCCGAGGGCTAATTGCATACAAAGTAAAGTAGTAGTGGTATACATAAACATTATTAACAAAGAAGGGAAATGATATTCATAGATAAATCAGAAGGGAATAACGTCTAAACTAAATCTATTTCCACCTAAGCTATTTGATGGGTTTGACTTCTTTTCCGTAAGCAGTGGAAGATGAATTGTCCAACATTTTCATATATAAAGGGGTTGGACGACTTAAGTAAAAAGATTGATTTTTGTTGGTCGGTAAGGTGATAAAAGCTTGGGTAAGTTTTACTGATTTTAAGGAAAAGTTTATTTCTTTATTTATAATAAATGTACCAATATCTTATAATGCATATACAGTCAAACCTGTATTAGCGGCCACCTTTGCATAGCGCCTACCAGGCCATTGCGGTCACTTTTTGTCGGTCCCTTGGATTTTTCCCATTGACCTAAGGCTCGTTCTCGTTGTTTTTTCACAACCCCTGTAATGTTTTGCAAAAGATGCACCACAACATTCATATTGGTTCATGGCTTTGAAGGTTATTATGGCCTTGGGTGGGATTTCAACCCCTAAAAAATGGCTGTCACCTGAGAAGATACGAAGAATTCAAATAGTAGCCAAAAATGGAACAATTCGGTTCCCCAAATGATTGTTCGGCGGATGAAACCTGCTACCCAGGCTCTCTGCCCGATCACGTCAGATCGCTGTGTGAGGAGGTTTAAGCCTGTCGTCAGATTCGGTAACAAACGTTACCACCATGAGTACGATGGTTGCCACGGTTATATTATCCACGTATAAGACTAGAAATGGCTGTTTTTGTGACACTTTACAGTTTTTTTCTGGTTTTCTAAAGAAACAAAAAGGGTCATTGACTGCCCTTTGTATCCTACCTTGCTTACAAAATGTTGTGCAGAAATGACTGTAACAATCGTCACCATTGTTTGATGCTTTCTAAGCATTCTGTCTGACCTGGTGCAAAAATGCTGCCCATTTTTTAAATGTCCCTAGGGACGTCAACTTATGCATAAATGATGTAGCCAATACTGTTAATCCTTTTGAAGAAAAGGGGTTAAGTTTACTGTTGTAACAAACGTTACCGGTAACGTTTGTTTGCCCTGTAATGCATTACCAATGGGACAAAAAATAATAAGTTGCCATATTTATGCTATGGTTAAAAGAGGAATTTTCCTTAACAACCTGGTAGTTTTCACTGAAAATAAAGCCGATTTATTTTTCGACCAAAAAAATGCCATTTTCGACATTTCAATGAGAACGTGTGCTAAGCATTAAGAAATAGTCTATAGCTGCCATCTGTCTAATGCAACCACAGCCACACGATTTCCGGTCCCGTAGATACAGATACACTGCGACCTTACAGTGGGTTTGAAATCGTAGTTTGCTAGGAGATTAGGATTTGGCCACATTTCTCCAGTCCCTTGAGTGGCCGCTATAGACAGGTTTGACTGTACTGGAAAGCTATCTTCTTCTTCGTCGTGTCATCACTACACTTTCCTGCTCCAATACTCCACACACTCCCTTCCTCTGGGGGTCAGAGCTTCCAGATCTTCTTTGGTGCATGGTTCGGGCAGACAAGAAGGTGAAAAAAAAAGAAGAAAAAAGTTTGCACCTTCCATTCAGCGAATTTTCACTACATTGCATTAGTATGAAGTCACTGGAAAGCTCTTGCATGACTTCATACTAATGTAATGTAGTGAAAATTTGCTGAATGGTAGGTGCAAACATTTTTTTTCATTAGGCCACAGCAAGTAAATTTTATGGATGACATCAGCGCGCGCATTAATTTTCCCGATTTCAGAAGAAAAAAACAAGATTTTTTTCTTCTGCAGGGATGGTCAACATGACATAAAGTACCAAAATAGACGACTTTCACACTTCCCATAATACATTGCGACAGGGTTCCGGATATGGATGTTGACTGGGATGTTACCACCGTTGCCCAGGGTGCAAAACCAGCCTAAAACCTGCAATACGAGGGCGGCAAAGCATATAAACTAATGAGTTGTCCGAAAAATATTGTAAAACTATTATCAGGGCTGAGAATTTTCCAATTTTTGTGGTCAGAAGTATAAACTAACAAGCCCGTCACCACTGTGGCTGTTAGTTGGCTTCACCCGATGACCTCACGGGTCATGACTTGCATTTTGTCTGCAGCCTTTGTTCTTTGTTGTCAGAAAGTGATTTTTACCATGTCCCGGGCACTGTAACTATATTTGTTAGACAAATCATTAGTTAATATGCTTTGCCGCCGTCGTATTGAAGGTTTTAGCTGTTTTCAGCCTGGTTTCGCACCCTGGGCAACGGTGGTAACATCCCAGTCAACATCCATATCCGGAACCCTGTCGCAGTGTATTATGGGAAGGGTGAAAGTCGTCTATGAGCAAATACATTGTGTTGTAGCCTAATAATTGTACTTGTAGTAGTGACACTTGTGAGGTACCCAGGACTGTAGTTGTAGAAATTAAACTTATTGGATAGTTGTAAAAGTGACACCAATATTGAAGCTATGAGTGTGGTTACCAACTTTGTTGGTGATGCCAGTCTACCACACTAGTTTCACTTTTACCACACTAGTACATGTCTTGAATACAGGGATGAATGCCTTGTTGCCTCCAATACCATGTTTTGTCCCTTTAATTCTATTTACAACAGTCTTCACAACTTTATGGTGCCTATTTTTGAAAATGTAGCCATCTTGTTTTTTTTTCACCCATCTTTTTTTTTCCCTATTTTTGCAGTCTGCAGAGGATGTCATCCATAAAATTTATTTGCTGTGGCCTTATGGAAAAAATAAGGGCAGGCGACATGAGTAACCATTTAAACTGGTGTGGCCTTAGACTAACAGTAACAGAACATACTACACGTATATTACAATATTCAAATACAGTTCAATCTCTATAATAGACTACAACTGCATAAAAAACGGAGAAGTACTTCTGCACCTTTCGAGTGACATCCATCACTCTTCTTCAGATTGAATTGTTCTACCTGTTTGTTCTGCCTATTCTATTCCTAGTGACTCTGAAGAAGGGTGATGCATGTCACTCGAAATGTCTGGAAGTTAATCTCTGTTTTTTATCCAGTTGTAGAGATTGAAATGAATCTGAATATAGTTTATATGGATGTCAAGCCTTTATAAATAATTTTATCCGGTTGGTAGATTGTAGGACATAAGACTAAGAGTTTTCTTTAATTTTACAAAACCAGTTTTTCTCACCTGCTGACGTTTCAATGTCTGTCAGTGTCAGACATCTTCCTCAGAGATTCTAACTGGAGTTCTGCTTCTCACCGCTTTATGTAGCCGATGTGGGTGGCGCTTTCGCGGTGAGAACGCTATCACAAACGTGGCTGAGCTTGTACCCCCCTCCAGTTAGAACCTCTGAGGAAGATGTCTGACAGACATTGAAACGTCAGCAGGTGAGAAAAACTGTTTGTGTAAAAGAAAACTCTTGATGTTCTTCATAAACTATCATCATCATCATTATCATAAACTATATTACAACATAAAGAAGACAGAAAGTAGACAGTTGTGATGATATTTTTAGTTTTTATTGTTGGTAACTATGATAACGCAGCCCCATGGTGACTACTTGAGCGGGATGAACCGTGAGGAGTGGGTGGCGCCGATACCGGGTCTGCCGTGCTTCACGGGCTTGTATGTGATGGAAAACTCCCCCAGGTAGTGTCCAATCATCTCGGGCTGCGAACAAAGAGAACGCAAGTGTCAAGAATTTTCAGGTGCAAGTATAACAACATGGAAATCATTCCAAAGGCAGTGCAAGACCACATTCTATGGAGAAAGTATGCTCAAAAGTTGACCAATGCAACAGTGTTTCGGCAGGATCTTAGGTCTAAAGTATAACAGTTAAGGTACAGGTCCAGACCTAGGCCAAAATCAATCAATCACTTGCAATTTACAAATGAAGCCAACTGGCCTTTTTAGCTGTAAATTGTGTTCTTTGTATGTTCTATATATTCTACATATTCTAATTTCAAAAGAAAGTCACTGGAATAACATATCTTTATCCAGAATATTGTATCCAAAAGTTCTTTGGGTTTATGTAAAAGTATCGGTACAGTAGATGTTCAGGTCCAGACATGAACCTTAAGTTAGACAACTTATGAGGTATATGTAGAAAGTTTAGCTACAGTCCTACTTAAACTGCCAGAAAACACAATTCCCAATCTAAAGTCACTGACCCTCTCGATCAAGGCATTTGTACAATCTTTAAGACAGTGCACTAATTGCTAAATGCCGGAGTATTTTGACTTGCGGTTGCTCAGGTCCATGCAGGATCACCCCAGCTGGCACCCTGCCCCACGTGCCGCCACATGCAGCTGTGGGGTCAGGGGTCGCCAGGGGGCTCAGCTCACACACCAGCTGATTTCAGGACCCCTGCACTTTCATCATAGCTAAGGGCAAAGGGTACTAATGAATGCATACACCCAGGGTCCATTTTTATACTACACAATAACGGGTGCCTAAGCATTTGCACAAACCCTATGAAATTTGTACGAATATTATGTGATACACACGAATCACTATGCGAAAACGCACGAATATTATGAAATTCGCACTAATCACTATGCAAAAACGCACGAATATTATGAAATTCGCACGAATCACTATGTGATTCACACGAACCTTATGAGATTTGCACGATCCTTATGCGAAATTGCGCAACCACTGCCGGGTCCACATGACAGACAAAGCGGGATTTTCAAGATGGCGGCTTCGATCGACGGCGACGGAAAATACGATGTAACACGCCGAAATGAAGCAAAACAGTAGCTCACAGGCTATCAAATACATCTTTGCGGCGGTAAATGTCCATTCCATGCCTTGAAATATAAATATCACGGGTAGAAACGCTCAAAATCATGCCTCCTCCCGGCCGCCGTTTTTGCATAAGGATCGTGCAAATCTCATAAGGTTCGTGTGAATCACATAGTGATTCGTGCGAATTTCATAATATTTGTGCGTTTTTGCATAGTGATTCGTGAGAATTTCATGATATTCGTGCGTTTTCGCATAGTGATTCGTGTGTATCACATAATATTCGTACAAATTTCATAGGGTTCGTGCAAATGCTTAGGCACCCCTGAATAAGGGTGGGTAACGGTACATGAAATTCAGGTCCAGGTACGGTCTGGACCTGGACCTAATTCTCTTTGAAAACTTGCGGATGGGCAATACTCAATACTTTAAGTCCATTTTGCTACAAAGTAATCTGTTTGATAGAGTATCCAACTTCTACTGGCGTTTTGAAATTCTATCTTCGTGTAAACGACACTTATGCCCGCAGAAACTATCAACTATCCTTTACTTTGCTCTTGATATTTTCTTGAGCTGGTAACCCCCAAAACATGCAAATGTCTGCCTCTATAATTTTTAATTTGATAATCAGTCCAAAATGCAGTCCACTGTTTTTTTTCAGGACCATTTTTTCCAGACTGGTCCAACAAGAAAAAAACTGCTTTGTATTGGTACCCACCCCTACCACACAGGGTTCTAGCCTATTCAAGACTGCTAGAAGCTTTTTTCTTGGAAAAATTTAGAGAAACCTTAGACTGATGAAACAGTGTAGAGTGAGGGCCCCTCAAATAAGGTGCCTCAAATTAAGTATGTGCCTCGACTTTGGCAACAACTTGTAGCACATTTGCCATTTATCTGCACTGATGTCTCAGAGTCCTCCCCAAAGCAAGGAATAACGGAGGCCCTCTACTAAACTCTTAGCCCAGCTCCACTATACTACTTTTGAAATTTAATGTGTTCCTTCCCTATTTTCTTGGTTAGTTTTGCTAAAATCCATGAAAATTCACAGATTTTGTGCCAAGTGGCATTACTTTTCCAGTCTGCATTGTCTGCAAAAACTTGTGAATGGGTGATGAACAAAACAATAGTCCTTTTGCCACTTTATAACAAAGAAATCACTATGATACTTGTAGTATTTGACACCCTCTGTCATTGCAAAATGAACCCATTTTCATGCAAGTGCAGCGTGTTGGTTCGAGTTATTTTTGCTAGCCCCTCCACTACGCTAAAAAATTCTGGGGAGAACCCTGTGTCTACTGACCTTGACTTCCACCTGGTTGAAAGTCTTGCCGTTGTAGACGGCCACGATGCTGCCGATCATCTCGGGAACGATGACGGTGTTCCTCAGGTGGGTCTTCACCACCTCGGGTTTCTCCAGGGCGGGGCACTCCTTCTTGGCCTTGCGCAGCTTCTTGATGAGGGCCAGATGTTTCCTCTTCAGGCCGCGGGAGAACCGGCGGCGGGGACGGGCCTTCATCATCTCCATCAGCTGTTCACTGCAGATGGGGCGTTTAATGGGGCAAAAAAAAAGCAACACCTTAGCCCATGGTCTAGCCAGTGCATTTTTAGTGAAACAGGCCAATATGCACCACGATGAAATGAGGACCACTATGCTTATTTTCAACATTTACTTATTGAAGAATGTCAATCAAATATGAAAAATGATATGCCATACCAAACGGACCAAAAAATTATTCGAATTACATATTTATGTTAACATCAGTGGTTGGCGGCGGCAACTTGGCCGTTTTCGCATAGGGTTCATGCAAATACGCGAGTTGCCGGTTCGCCGGCGCCATTTTGGGTCAGAGGTCAAACGGAGCCACCCACGCCAGAAACACACTGAAAACCACGCGCGGAGCTGTATTGTTCTTGTTCTTGTTCTGTTTTACCAGTTTAACGTGATTTTTTCCGGGAAAAGTATATCTACAGAGTGCAACAGGTATGTAAAGACTCTAATACTGTTGTAAGCCGGTAGAATAGATCGTAGATTGCGTATTTACTGCGCTCGAAACATTAGTCTTTGTCTAGTCTATATGTATGTGTGTGCGTGTGGGGGGGGGGGGGGGGTCTGCTAACATGTGATGTGTAAAAACTTCTTGGTGCTATCAAAGAATTTCGTTGATGCGAATTGACCATTTTGTGACTTTGTGGAATAGGTTGGATGCTGTTGGATAAACGACGAGCTGTCTATCTTTCTATTATTTTACGAAAGCAAATAGTAACATGTTCTCCATCAAGTTCTAGTATTTGCATGCTTGTATTTATGAAACCACACCCTTTAACTTGTTTACACAGACATCGTTCTCCATGAAGCTGTAGTTTTATTTACAGATTACAAATGTACTTTTATTATAGTTTTAAGAAAACATATATACATATTTACATATACATTGTTCTCCAGAGAATTCTATGAACATATTTGCTTTGAGTACATGAACACCTATTTACATGTTTACAATGAAATCGTTCTGTAGAAAGTTCTATTTACATATTTGCTTCAAAAGACTTGAAACACATGTTTACAATATGAATTTGTACTGGCTGACAGTAGTAGTATGATACTATACTTTTCCTCTACAAGTAGAACACTGCCAGCAATCAGGGAGCTTTTTCACCTGTCTTGAGTTCTTGAGACCAATACATCTGAAATGATACCATTTTCCACATGAGTCACAGCCAACACTGCCATCACCAAACTTTCTGACATCTTCAATACATAGACTTGCACAGACAGGGCACATGGCTGGGCCCTGTGGTGATGCTGCCTGGCTGCTGTGATTCCGGGATGGTGTGTTTGATGCTGTTTGACTGCTACTAGACGTACTGGTACTACAACTAGCCTGGTCAGTGCCAACTGATTGACCGCTACCTTGGTCACCTGACTCAATCTTTTGTTTCAGCTTTCCTGTAAGTAACTCAGGAGCAACATGATCTACAAAGAAAAAATCAAGCGCAGCACACATGTCCTCCCAATACTGACTATCAAAGGCAATGTTGATACTTATACTACCATGTTTGCTGTAGACGTAAAAGATGCATGCCCTGCAACCTGTAAGTGCCATCTGTCCTTGGCACTGTGCATAGTATGCATGCTTTTGTTTAAGCTGCACACCTCCAGTAGAACTTTCATACAGATAATCCACGTTACTTATGCTTGGCACAGCATCTTTGCATCTTATGGGACACTTTATCTCTACAACTTGCTGACCATGGCACTTGCAGGTAAACAGGGCATCAGGTGAGGCACCCAGATAGGCCTTGTGCTCTGAAATCACAAGGCCTTTCTGTTCACACCGTGCATCTTCATGTTCCTGAGAAAACTGCTGGAATAATGCAGCCTTTGCTTCCTCCTCCATAGTCCTGCCATACTTCAGGGCTCGTACATTCTCACTTACACGTTTGTACCCCATAATGGTCCCCAAGAGGTTATCAGCGGATTCTTTAGGATTACTTTTGATAGTTTGCACTCTTGTGTATATCTTATAGAAATTAGATGCAGTGATCCTGCCTTGCCGTGCCATACTCCAGATGGGGGAGTTACTCTGGGCCCTTGTAGCCTTTTCCAAGGCAGCTACTTGCTCTTTACTTACAATAAGTGAGCTGACAAACTCTGCACGTGTATCATAACTATAAGGCCTAGCCAAAACATCCATAGCTAGGGACTGGGGAGTTAGATGTTGTCCAGGTGTCGCCTCCTCCTCCTCCTCCTCCGGGTGGGGCTGCACTTCCAAAGCTGTGAAAAACCCAGACTCAGGAGGCAAAGCTTCCCGCATAAACCCGGCCAATCTTGTCCTCTTGCTACCATCTGATTCTGACTGCTGCTGTGTGTTCCTTACAGGCTGGAACAACTGCTTCTGAGTAGTAGCCACCGGTCGGGAATCTGAAATTTTCAGGAAAAAGATGATTTCAATGCAGATAGATTTTAACAGTAAACATTTGCATGACCAGTTGAAATGACCTACATGAAGTGTATACTACATATGTGATCATTATCTCCTTTGTTACTTCTTACTTTTTTATGTTTTATCAGTGCTTTCCTGATACCTACTGTTTAATTGTATATTTCAGGCTGGAGCAAGCCAAGGATGTCGAGGAGGCAATGCTGTGTGTTCGGTTGTCACAACGGTGGCAAAGCACTAAACAAGTGGAGGGATGAACAATGCATCATACATAACAAGGTCCACCGCAGCTGTGAATGCATGGAACCTTTCCAGCTGCTTTCATTCCCTACAGTAAACAAGGATCCTGGGGCCAGGAAGGAATGGACCAGACGAGTTGGACGAAAGATTGAGGGCAACAAAAACTGGGAACCAAATAATGACTCTCGTATTTGCTCAATGCATTTTGTGGATGGCAAGCCTACTGACGAGAACCCGTACCCAACAGAAGGGATGGGATATGCGTTAAACAGATACACCACCACACCAAAACAAAGGAAGAAGCCAGCACCTCGCATGACTGTAGACAGTGCTTCCAAAAAGAAGTGCACAGCAGCATCTGAGGAGGAGACAGGCGCCAGTGGTAGCAGCTACCCTACATACAGCTCCATTCAGGACCATGACTATGGTGTTCCATCTCATGAAGATAAAGATGCCAAGATCCAAAGGCTCAAATTGATGAACACACAACTGAAACTGGAGGCTGCAACTGCCAAATTAGAAAGTGCCAATTTACATAAGCGTATTGTCAGTTATGACAAGCTCAGTGATGACAGCAAGGTACAGTTTTACACTGGGCTGCCAAACCGCAAGGCGTTAGAAGGGCTATACAAATACCTTGCCCCAAAGCTCGATCGCATACGCTTCTGGAGGGGAGCTAGTGCCATCCCAAGAGGTGTTCGGACATTCAAGAAGTCACCAAAAAAGTCCGGGCCTGACAGAAAGCTGAGTGGGAAGAATTTGTTGGTGATGACGTTGATGAAGCTGAGGCTTGGCTCACTGAATGAAGATCTGGCTGACAGGTTTGGAGTCTCGACAGCAACCTGCTCCCGTGCACTTACAGCGACACTGAAGTTCATGGCCTCAGAACTTAAGTGCATGATCTTCAAGCCCAGCGAGGAAGTCATGAGAGCCAACCTGCCAAGAAGGTTTCGGGACTACCCCCTGTACAAAGATGTTCGACACATCATTGACTGCACAGAATTCTTTATAGAAACACCCACAAATCTCGAGGCAAAGGCACAGACGTGGTCTAACTACAAGCACCACCAGACGGGTAAGTGCCTGGTGTCCATTACCCCTAATGGACATTTCAACTTCGTGTCTGAAGTCTGGGGTGGCAGAATCAGCGACAAAGAGCTGACACAGGTATCCGGTTTCCTGGACATTCTATCCCGGGGCGAGGTTGTCATGGCCGATCGTGGCTTCCCCATAGCTGAAGATGTTGCTCAGCATTATGCGCATTTGCTGATCCCACCCGGCAAGAGGGGCAGCCACCAGATGACAAAGGCACAGGTTGCAACTACAAAGAAGATAGCCAACCGGCGCATCTTCGTTGAGCAGGCAATCAGACGTCTGAAAACCTTCCGGATTCTGAAGTATGAAGTGCCCATAACTCTGGTGCCTCAGCTTGATGACATGGTCACAGTCTGTGCGGCACTTTGCAACTTACTGAACAACCTGGTTAAGTATTAGTTTCAGTTGTAGTATGCAATTGGACTAAGCATTGGATGGACACATAACACTTTGTGCAAAGACAGTAGTTATTTTGTAAGTTGTATAGTTTGTAAGAAGTAAATCCTGAGTGGATAGTTACATTGGTATTGGCAATCTTCATATCTTACCTCATATGTTGCATTGGTGGTCACACAGAAGAAAGCACCTTACTCGACACAGATGAACTTGGTAACAAAAACAGAAACAACACATTTCACATGTAACAATGGTAACATGAATTATTCTCAATAAGTTAAACGGTGTTGTGTTGAAGCTTCAAATTCACATGTAACAATGATGATGAAGATGATGAAAGACCCTTTGTTGTACATTCATTCCTCGAAGGTACTAGGTCGTATGTTCTTTGATGTAACAAATATAACGTTCAACATGTACAAATATAGGAAAGTGTAGTCAACAATACAAGTGAAGCACACATTGTAGACAGAAGTATTTTAATCAGTTATCCGAATAGTCAACATCTTACTTTTAGTACATGTGTGGATATTAGAACAGATAATGTTTCTTAGACAAGTTTCTGTTAACAAAAGTATAGACAGTTGTAGTTGCAACCCTGCAATATGAAGTGTTAGTATTACAATTTAGACATGTAGATATCTTAAGTTATTTGTAACATGTGCTCGGCATGTGAATGTTAATTTTAGTAGGCTGAACTCAAAATTTATAGGTACACACCAGTTTTGCCAAATTTATCATTTTTTAAACACAAGTCCTTGCATTTTCTCTTCTGGACTCTTTTCCCTGGGGCAACATTCCACCGGGCGGCTGTAGATGTACACGCAGGGTTTACTAGATAGGTCCGGACTGCTGCCTCGACCTTAAACAGCACCGCTGCGATGTGACTGCATGACTGTCCCAACCTGGACACAACAAGTAAAGGTGCCAGGGTTAAACATACAGCAAAAACCAAAAAAGTTGTAGAGAGAGCAATATTAGATTCATCAATATTATATTGTAATATGCAATTCATCTGATAACTCACCCAGCTGTACAAGAGCAGTAAGCCCTCTTGATGGTGCCAGTTTGGTGGCAGCAAACCCATGCCTTGTGCGGGAATTCATTTATTTTGCATGATGGTGTACATTTTGCTCGCAAGTAGACAAGCCCACCTCGCTTGCAAGACTGCACCTCTTGCAGCCAACCATTTGTGTAGAAGGTGTATGCTTTGCCTTCCTTGTAGGCATTCAGCATACGGTTGTTTAGGGTTTGGTCCTTGCCTGATGAGTCAAAGAACACATTATCAGAAGAGCTAGCAAAATGGGAATGTAGTATGTACATTGTTACAGCAACAAAGTCAAATGAGCTATAGTGCCTGAATAAAATTTGTATATGCAACATGTACCTGGGTGTTCCTTCATTATGTAGTCATAAATGTCACTGTACATGACATTTGGCCAGCCTTCAATGCCCTCAGTCTCGGTTGTCCAGGCTTCAGGTCCAAACTGGAGGGGATCTTCTATCCCTTCCACCAGCTGTTCATATTCCTTCTTCGCGGTTTCAGCTAGCTCAGCTGCTGACGGCTGCACTGGGATGTTGTTCTCCCAAGCACTGAAGGCCCTGCCAACTAGCATCTTATGGTCGCCAGTCGTTTTCCACCCCCTGTCGCTCAGGTACTTCGTCAGAGCTGCATTCCTCCATGTCTCAAATTCTTTGTATTTTTCCATGCTCTTCTAAGCCAAAGACAAGATATGATCATTAGATAAATTACGAAAATCATTTGAGATCTGTCTATATCAAATTTGTATGCACGCTGATGTCTAGCAAAACCAGAAAAACAAAACAGACTTTTGCCGCCACGTCAACCAAAACAACATCGTAGTTTCGAAGGTAGTAAACACAATTATATAACGTTATATTTACTTATTTAGATAGTTAAACATTAAACATGGCCTTGACATACCTTCTTTAGTTGTAGATATGCGGAATGGAGAAAATTTGACAAGTAACGGTGCCGTAAATACAGGAGACGACGATGCCACGCGTGCGTTTTGCCAGCTTGGCTTTCCCGCGATATCTCACATGTGTGCGCCGGGCGCCGGGCTCCGTTTGACCTCTGACCCAAAATGGCGCCGGCGAACCGGCAACTCGCGTATCGCATATGGTTTGTGTGTGTCACATAAGGTTTGTACGTTTTCGCATAGTGATTTGTGCGTATCACATACTATTTGTACGAATTGCACACGGTTCGTGCAAATGCATAAGCACCCCTGTACATGCACAGATTATTATGGATAGGTCGGACTGAGGTACGTACTACTAGTGTCTAGTGAGTTTTTTTCTATCAAAAACAATTCTTTCATTCTTGCACCCACTCACCTGGACATGTCCAGAAGCTGGTCCAGGTCGACACCGCGGTAGGTGTACTTCCTGAAGGTACGCTTCTTCTTGAGAGCGGCTTGTTCTGCTGCGTCCGCCTAGATATGGCAAAAGTGTGGGAGGGGGGCACGGAAAAGAATTTGGTACTAGTATTATCTAACAGTATACAACAAAGATAAACCCACAAATACATAACTTTCCAAACGTTCATACAATAATTTAGCAAATTCCTTCTAGTCTCACACATTTCTTTCTATTCAAAGATATCTATGAGCAAACGAAAAGAAAAGCATATGACGTCCAAACGTGTGTTGAGCCACTGACAAGTTTCAGACACTTCACCACAGAAACGAACCATTTTTGAAGGGAAACTTGCGCAATCAACGACAAAATAACACAATGGTATGATATATTATATTCTCCTCTGTCATTTTAAAATTTAAGATGACACCAAAAAGTTCGCTAAAGTCGCCGATGGGACCCGATTTCTAAGATATCCCAACTCCAAGAAATAAAACCCACCATTTTGAGCAGGTACGAGTCGAAGAGGAAGAACCCGGATGTTGAACCCAATAGGCTTGCGCCGTGACCCTTAGTAACCCCTTTTAGTACAGACCACTAAAAATCAGGGGTGATAAATAAAAACCCTGAATATTAGTCTAAAAATGTACTTTGCCTTTCATTTGCTCACACAAAGAGCTTGAAATATGTTTATTCATTGTAATCTGTTACAAATGTATAGATTTTTTGGCATTACTGTTTTAAAGAGATATGAAGAATATGAGAGGATACCTTCACCCAGTTGTGGACTCGTCCAAAGCTAATAAGCTGATTGAAAAGTTGTCGATTTTCCAAACGTCCCGCCAGGATGCCCTGATTAGGCCTGACCTCCTCCCACCTGGGTTAACTCCGATATTCGGTGTCGTTCGTGTTTGTGTTTCGCTCCCTGCTGACATCTACTCCGTGTGTGGAGACCGGCATGTGTCCGTAAAATTTGGCGGGACGGAATGCTGGTAAGGCCGGCCCGGTGTGTGAGTGGTTGTCGGTGTTGGTGCCCTTTCTCGTTGTCGACAAGCTGCGAATTGTCGAGGGGATCTGATCGTTGCTGCTAGTGACAACAACATGATCATGCTGCGAGCTGTTTTGACCGTTTTCAAACCTGGCAGAATGCCTACGAGTTAAGTGAAGCAACCGTTGAAGCTAGAGAAAGAAACAACGTACAATTCCTATGCTGCACAAAACCGTACCTGTGGACTACTTTACAGTACCGTACTCGTATGTTTGTAGTATGTGACATCAGATCTTTCGATCTGTCGTTTTAGCATTGAGATCATTATTTGTTTGAAGACCTAGATGTGTTGAAGATAAAAGGACTTCCTCTAAAACCTCATGCCAACGAAACGATTTCTTGTTTTATGAATTTAAGAAGAATAGAGCCTTTATCAGCTGTGCAATACTGGTAGGGCTGATCAACAAACACTTGTGGATGGTTTAGACAACTTGATGCAAAAAAAAAAGAGAAATAACAACTTGGTGCTGAAACCTTTTTAGTGAAGACAACTGAACTGGCCTGACTGGGCACAGTTCCTACCATAGCTAGAGAGAGTTGGGGACCTTAGATGAGGGGAACACACATTGTGGAGGACTCAAGGTTGCACACAGTACGGACGTAACGCAACGCCCCAGGTGTAGGACCAAAGATGGATCTGTGCGGATGTTTGGGAGGAGACAAGGACATCCAGGTGCACATCTGCCTGCTGGACAACACCGAGATGGTCCTGACCAGGGAACGGGACAGAATTAAGGTCAGTGTTCGTTTATTTGTTTGTTTGTTTTGCGATAAACCCAGAAGACAAACCAGGCTTGTATTGATGTTTCCCGACAAAAGCTCAGTGGTTCAGTAGGACAGTGGAAGCCAATGTACTGAAAAACTACTAAAAATCTACTGTTAGTAGTCGCTCGGTATTTAACAGTGGATTTTCAGTACTGATGGTTTGCCAAGGGTACCCCAACTCTTCCTTATGGTGTAACACACCAGGTTTGTTCTGAACAGTACAAGTTGCATATCCAGATAGACTTATTTGATCCATTCACACCGGGAAGTACCTCTACTCTCTCTGACAAGTGTGGTGGGTTCTTTGACGTGCTTGACGTGTGACTCGCCTCAAACACGGGACCTCCATTTAATGTCCTATCCTAGGGATGTCCCAGACCAAACCCAAGATACTCATTTTCACCTTTGGTTTCTGAGCAAAACATCCTAACATTATATTAAAGCCGCAGCAATGCCAAAGTGTTGGATACAGACACGTTGTGGCGACTGTTGCATGGCCACATAGCAAGCCTTTACCTAAAGTCAGTACATCATCAATCCATCTTCTTTTAAAGATATAACTCAATGCACAAAATTGAGGCTTTTTCACACCTAGTTCGTAGTGTTGGCACCACTGGTGGATGCTTAAAGGCTTTAGAGCCAGGCTTCAATACAAGTACAACCCTGCCCTTCATTTAATTCTACAGCTTTCTGCTCCTACCCATCATTACAATGGGTGAAGGGAGCAGTACACTTCAGAAAAAAGCCTTCAGAAGTTCTGTTAATAATTGTGAACTATTGAAAAGGAAGTATCTGAGATTGTGACGTATGATAACGTTGTGTACACTACACTGCAAAATGTAAACAAAGGTGGCTTTCCATGCACGTAGCCAGGATTTTGGTTGGGGGGGTTCTTTTTAGTAATTGTGGGACCATCGAGCGCCGTAGGCGCGAGACTCACGCCGAAGGCGTGAGCTTCCTAGGGGGGTCCGGGGGCATGCTCCCCCGGAAAAATTGAAATTTCGACCCTCTGAAACGTCATTTCCTGCATTTTGATGGGCAAAAATCGCTTGCGAAGTTTAATGGAATTTCTATTAAAGGACAAGGCTTTTGCGTAAGTCTTTGAGGCCAACTCCCTCGACATATTTTCACCATGTCCGACACCAAAGATTCACCAAAGGCGCGAGACGTCGCAATGGAGGTCCGGGGAAATTTTGAAATCTGGACCCTCTGAAAAGCCATTTCCTGCACTTTCTGCCCTGGGGCAAATTTTGCTGATAGACTCATGTGCACTATGATTGGCTGAAATGTCTATCAGGGAAAAATGCAAATCAGTCATGCCTTTGAAAAAAAATCTTGGACATGAAAAAGTGGACCTTCGAGCCTGAAAAAGCGGACCTTTTGAGCGTGTGTGGGGGTTCTTCCGAACCCCCCGAACCCCCCCTGGCTACGGGCATGCTTTCCTGCATACCTTTTTGTACCTGGTCTTTTTAGTGGGCTGACTGACAGTACTACTAGTATCTGACAACCTCAGTTTCTTAGCTATATCATGTGTAGCTAGAACTTCTAGAAGTAAGTCATGTGGGTTGTGGCATTTTTATTGGGCTTTTTATTTTGCACCGTTTTCTTTATGTCTTACCGTGAGAAAAAAATATGTTAGCAATGGTACTCTCCAAGCAGAGACCCGACTCGACTTGTGGTTTTAGGCATTTTTGTCAGGCTTCTATTTTGTTCCTTTTTATGATGTCCGCAGCCTAAAAGTGCAGAAAAACAACTTAAGCTAAAACTTTGCACAGAGAGAGAGAGAAAATGGCATGTGAAGAAAATTGTGAAGAGAAAAACACTGCAACTCTGCCAGGGGACTGCAAATTATGTGGGCCGGGCTGGTATTTATGTTTTCTGCCTGCCTTAATAAATAGGATGATCCCCTGCTCTGCGCGGTATTCAAAGGGCCTGTCTGGCCCCGAATGACGCCGGTTCGAACTCAAAGCACCACCACAATCGCTTCCAGTCTGGCAGGACGTTTTCGCATGCCGTGACCCACGCCAGTGTCAACACACCCACCCAGGACTCTCCTTAAATCAACCTTACAAACATTCGCCGTATATTTCCTCAGCAAATTAGCACCAGGTTTTTCTTTCGGAAGGGAAAGTACGGCGATAATTTGAGGGTTTATCTTAGAAATACTCAGGCATGTTGGCTAGATGGGTGGAGTGTCTCACAGTGTCCTTGCTGTGTCATGGTAGGCACCAGTTTTGCATTAAAGCAGAATTCCTGGCCAAACAATGTCCGTAACAAAGGGGATCGGGTAACAGGTACTTATAGGGGAGGGCGTTGAGACATGGGTAGTGATATGGGATTGGGTGGGGATGAGCAGCATATCTTGTTTAGATCCCCGGGAATGGTTGACGATTTTGTAGCCAGGATTGGAATAACTTTACAAACCAAAATTTGGACAAGTTGTGAAAGAAAGGTTATCTAGTTCTTTAAGTGGTTTCATTTTCAATTTTCAGTCAGGCCAATATCTCAAAATAATAATTATAATTTCATCCTTCTAAAGCATTCGTAAGAATTGATATCAAGTTTCAAGGGGTGTTTATTGATATCATAACAATCTGCAATTGAAAGGAATATCATTAATTTCATCTATTATAACTTTAAAATACATATTGTACAAAATGTTAGAACTCCCTGATTTTGGTCCGAAATTCATGACAAGCTTGGCTAGTTGGGTTGATTTCAGTCGCAAATCTACCTGTGTTTACAAACTGGTTTTCCACAACAAAACCAGGTCGCCCAAAATAGTTGAGCAAACTTCTACTTCAAACATACACACTCACACCACAGGTGTTAGGCCCAGACAAGTGGAGCGTTAGGAACTCCCCGAGGGTTCGGCGACAGCCTAACACAATTTTGCTCTGCCCAAATCCCTCGCAAATGGAGAAGATTGGGCAGCTGCTCACTGGGACAGACATACTGTAAAGCCTGTTATACCAACCCCTCAGGACACCTATGGTAGATGATATTATTGTCCCATCGGGGTATTGCATAATGGTGCACAGGGTTCTCCCCAGAGAGTGGAATAAGGGAGGCCCTCCACTATACTCTCAGCCAGCTCCACTATACTATTTTTCAAATTTAGTGTGTTTCTTCCCTATTTTCTTTGTTAGTTTTGCTAGAATTAATGACAATTCACAGATTTTTGTGCCAAGTGGCATCACTTTTCCAGTCAGCATTGTCTGCAAAAACTTGTGAATGAGTAATGATCAAAACAATAGTCGTTTTGCCACTTCACAACAAAGGAATCACAACAGTATATTATACTTGTAGTATTTGACACCCTCTGTCATTGCAAAATGAACCCATTTTCATGAAAGCGCAGTGCGTAGGTGCGGGTTATTTTTGCCAGCCCCTCCACTATACTAAAAAATTCTGGGGAGAACCCTGGTGCAGAATTAGTCTCAAAGTCAAAGCAGAGGTTAGGCTTCGACTGTTTTTAAACTTTTTTTTTAGTCGTTTTTATCGGGCTTTCTAGGTTTTGACACTGCAAGATACAATACAGAATAGAAAGCCTGATAAAAACGATTAAAAAAACATTAAAAAAAACAGCCAGAGCCTAACCTCTGCTTGGAGAGTAGTGCAGCATAGCAGTGCTCGAAATACCCACTTGCATATGCAACCATATTTTGTTTGGAGCAACTTAATTTTAAGCCCTTGTAGCTCAATGTGCAACCTAAAATTTTGGAGTTGGAACATTAGTGAGGAACACTAGCATTTGTAGATATCTAAGCAAGAACATTGTATAGAAGTCTGTGGTTTATGCAAAATTACATGGGAAAAAGACAGGACATCATCAATTTGAATTTATGCAGTTCAAGATGTGTTCAAGATTGGTGGAGAAGGGGTGCATATTTTTCTGTGGTTTTTCTATTTGTTCGAGACTTAGCCCAAATCGGGGATGCGTATTTCAAATGCCGTTTAACCCTTCTTATAGCACCAAAGTACTTATGTTCGCATCAAAGTTTTGGGTTGTGTCCCTTTCAACATAACTATACTCAATGTTAAGCCCAAAACTCTTGGAAAGAATTGGAAATGACAAATTGTGATAGGTGACGTAGGGACACACGTAATTACGAAAGGATGTTTATAATGGCGGGCGGGGTCAAGGAGTGACATCACCGGGGTCGGCTTGCTCAGGTTGACCCTCGCTGATTTATTAATCGACAAACAATAGCGGCAAACAAAGGGGTTGTCGTACCAGGTGAGGTGTTGTCGATCAGGCATCTATGGTATGGGACAAGCAATGGGGGTCCATTTTTTGGGCTATTACTACTTTTAGTGGGGTGTGAAATACTTTTTTAGCCATGACATGGTGTTACAAGTTATATAACAGTGTTGGTTGCCCGGTGCTAGGTCAGTCTACAGCACACAGTGTACGGCACCTGTCCTTCCGTCCGATGGAAATTTGCTTGTTGGGACGCAAAAAATTGTTTAATTTCTCTATCGAATAAATCTGAGATTTAGGACATAATATGGATGAAAATGTACTGTGTAAATGCAGAAACTTTCGCGGTGGTTTAATGTTTGCTGTTTTAGCAGTGCCCGCTTCACCGCCAACATCTTTCCATGGCAGTAAGAGATAACAGTGCATGGTGCTACCGCGAACTTAAAACCACCGCGAACAGTCCTTTTTTCTGCTACCGCAAAATTAAATCCCCGCGAAATTAAATGCATTTACAGTATTTTCCCAAGCAGAGCAAATAAATGGTTTGGGCTTCCAAACAATGACTGATTGACTGAATGAATGAATGAGTGAGTGAGTAGTGTGTGGGACGGAAAAAATTGATACCATTTGACTGAAAATGTATTATCCTCATGAATCATAGAAATCATTTATGATATCTCAGGTTTGAGATATTTTTTTGTGGTGGGAGGTCAGTTCTGACCATAACTGGGGTGTGAAATGCTTTTCGCTATGGTTACATATTGGACATCTTGGGTAAAAACTGTTAATATGTTACCCGATACAACCCGTGACTCACCGCAACATTCACACAGCAACATTCTAAAATGAATTGTCACCAAAAATGTTTTCCTCCCTACACTACAGCTGGTTAGGTATTTGAGCTATGAGCCATTTGTCAGTCATCACTTACCATTAAAGGTCTGCTACGCAGTTTTTTGCGCTTCAAACTGAAAACAAAAAATCCATTTTCCGGCCATTTCTTTATATAGTTAGTTGAATCAAGCCTACCACGTTACGGAACACTATTCAAGGCATGTCGGGAGTCGATATTTTCGCTGTGCGAGCGCGTTTGAAAACCTGTGAATCTGCACGCCCGCGCTGGGTTTCAGCCATTTTGTTTCTTCCGAACGAACCGTTGATGATTAATTCTTGTCCGAATTCTCACCGGTGCCTAACTAGGGAGGTCAGAAAGTTACAGCGCGCGTAGGACGAAATGTTTGTAGGCTAATTCTCTACGTTGCAAACGTGAAATAATGACACAAAAGTGTCAAAAAGTGTCAAAAAGTAGTAGTAAATCTGAGATTTCTTAGTTCTAGAATATTTCAAATTTGAGCGCAAAAAACTGCATAGCAGACCTTTAATGAGGTGCGAAATACTTGATAATCCACAGTAATACACATTAGGTATTTGGGGGTACTCTCAAAGCAGATGTTTGGCTCCAGCTGTGTTCTTTTGCATATTTTTAGGCGTTTTTGTCAGGCTTTCGATTTTGTCTCTTTCTTCATGTCCTAAATTCACGTAAAAAAAACAAACAGCCAAAGCGAAACCTCTGCTTGGAGAATATTATGGGCTGAAAAAAGTTATGCTGCCCATTTGTTGTCAATCTTTTAAATGGTCAGCATACAGAAAAGTCAGCAAAGATAAACCCAAATTCCTTCAACTTTTCAAGGACAACTCCTTTTCTCTAGACCTAGTCAAGGAGTTATCTCTAAGGCCTAGGAAAAAAAAGGTTGTGTTTCCTGTTTCCCTACCTACCCTAGAAAAACCTGCCGACCCTAGACTTTTTTTTTGGTGGGCAGTGGAGTCACATAGCTTCCAATTAGAATTTTGTTCAGCC
Source organism: Branchiostoma floridae x Branchiostoma belcheri (assembly GCA_019207045.1). NCBI lineage: Eukaryota > Metazoa > Chordata > Leptocardii > Amphioxiformes > Branchiostomatidae > Branchiostoma > Branchiostoma floridae x Branchiostoma belcheri. Next base: position 30,394,894 of record CM033025.1, on the reverse strand, counting down.
TGCTTCATACTGAAGTAAAAACACTGCTTTGTCCTATCTAATGAAGGATAAATTTCATCTATAAATGCACAGAAACACTTAGTGTCCTCGTGCACTTCAGTTTAATTTGTTATGTATCACTAGAGTCTTGGCCAGCCTAAAAAAAGTTACAAGAAAAAAAGATAATCCCTACCTACCGACCCTAATTTTTTCAGGTCTGAAACAGGAAACACAACATAGATCACTAGATGAATTGGCCTGGGTTATTCTGATGGTCTTTTGTGACTTTAATTTTGTGTTTTTTTTTTTGCTATTTCTATTAAAAACACAGAAAAGGTCAAACAAAAGACCAACAAAACAACCCTATCATTCATCTGCTTGGAGATAAGTCAAGGAGGATGTCCCCAAGATCTTGTCTAAACTGGGAAATGGCCATATCAGTCCCACCCTGGTGTTAAATACCATAACGATCCCTCCCCCACTGTTTGCGTTGTTCCTTCACACCCCATTGTGCCATCTGTGTACACATGTCCGCTGGGTTGTTTTGCCTCACCCCTCCAACCTAAGGGTGGGATCAGGTGGACACTTGACCCTCTGGCATGCAAAACACCACAGATATACTCTACTGTAGTCCAAGTTTTGAATCATGGTTTGGAGAACATATTTTTGTCCAAGGCTGGTCATGGAAATATCCAACTGCACCTCGCAGTTACCCTGAATAATCGGAGATGTAAAAATGATAATTATCATTTCAAATACAGATTCATTATTATTGAATCATGTAATGTAGATAACAAAAAATGATTTGTATTGAGCTTTGCAAAAGGTAACATACCGGTACCTCCTTTACAACCTGCCTTAAGTGCCTTCTTTTGGAAAAAAATTCTCAAAGGACGAAAAGAATTAGACAATAGACACCAAAAAAAGTTAACATTTACCATAAAGATGAATTCAAAAGCTTGTTTTTTGCTTTTTATCTATAATATCCTTTTCCTCCCAGTTCTAGCATTGTTTCCATAACAGAAAAAATGTGCCAAGAAGGAAAAGGTGCATCTTTATGCCACTGTACATGATAAAAGGCACAGGTGTGCTTGCTTTGCTATACAGCCAATACGGCAATAGTCCTGTCACACAGTGCCTTCATTGTCATAAATGTTGTGGTTTTCTTTTATTGTTATTGGGGATTAGACTGGAGAATCTCTTGTCAAATACACGTAATGTAACTTCACGGTTTTGGCACGCTTTTTTGTTGATATTTTTAGTGTACTATTATGGCTCCTGTAATAAAATTACTTGTTTTTCAGACAGCTTAACAAAGCTAGTTGCATAGTGGAAGGCTCTGAAATTATGGTTATAGTGCCACTTAAAATCCTTGAAAGGAACCTTCTTTCCCTAGAAAATTTTCCCCAATCTGGGGACGTCTCCGAAACAAGATACTGTAAATACATTTAAGTTTGCGGGGATTTGATTTCGCGGCAAAGGGAAAAAGAACTTTCGCGGTGGTTGCGGTAGCACCATACACTGTAGTCTCTTACTGCCATGGAAAATGTTTGCAGTGGTTTTAAAGTTCGCTGTGAAGCAGCCACCGTGAAAATCGCTAACATTTAACCTCCGCGAAAGTTTCTGCATTTACAGTATTTGTTTTGCTTGGCCTAACTGGGCTTCCTCAGTGGCACAAGATAGTGTCCATCTTTTTCACTTAAATGATCAGACCAGAAGTTAATGTGGTGTGGTTGAACTGGTATTTTGACAGCATTATCTTAGTAAAGAAAGCTTGGAATAGAAAGAAGAGATGGTGCTTATCATCAAGTGATGGTTTCCAGTCTCTATCAAACAACTATGATTGTAACATCAATTCAAGGATTTCTTAATCTATTCAATGATGAAGATCGGTAATACCTGAGGGTTTTAAAAGTCTCGCTTTAGTTTGTTTTAAGACAAGTACATTTACATGTAGGTCTTGGTTTTGACTTGCTACTGTAGTAACTGTACTAAACTCGGCACAAAAAGTTTGGAATATCAATTTTGGCTGATCATATTTCCGTTGTTTCTGCATCAATTTTAATGTGTTATATGTCAAAAGAAAGCGTGTGTGATTTTCTTTCACATGGTATCAAACTCCTTATGATTATAAATTCGTGAAACGAGCACCAGGGCTACTCACGTCAGTGGGTCGCGAAAAAAAAGTGCCCAAATTTCAATTTTTGTGTTCAACTCTGTATCATCCTGCTGGTATGGGTGCGGTGTCAAGGATTTAATCTATCCTTTTTTCAGGTAATCTTTGGTATACAGAACATCCAAGTTTATCTTTAACATTTGATAAGAGTATATGTGCCTTTTTGGTTGTTGAATGACCAAATCGAGACGTGGAGGCGGCAAGGAGAATGCCACGCTGACAGTCGTATGGATAGGGCGTAACAGCGCGTAGCACTTGGTGTGGTGTATGTATGGCTGCCACGGGAAAAACCAGGTTCACTATCATCCCAGACAAGACAACCATAATGCTGTGAGATGCAGGACACCATTCTCCATTCAGTTGAAATGTCATACCCCTCCAATATGAGGCCGATGACATTCTCATGATTCTGCAAGAATACACCGCCTGTTCACGCACACAGTCTGCACAATAGACCTTGCTCCGTGTGGACGGGCGTTGTAGTCTAACACTTGCAGAATTGCATTTGGTCCCCCACTAGCACACGCTGACGAGGTATGACATTGCGACTGAATGGAGAATGGTGCCCTGTATCTCACAATATTAAGGTTGTCTTGTCTGGGATGATAGTGAACCTGGTTTTTCCCGTGGCAGCCATACATACACCACACCAAGTGCTACGCGCTGTTACGCCCTATCCGTACGACTGTCAGCGTGGTATTCTCCTTGCCGTCTCCACACCTCGATTCGGTCATTCAATAGCCAAAAAGGCACATATTCTCTTATCAAATGTTAAAGATAAACTTGGATGTTCTGTATACCAAAAATTACGCGAAAAAAAGGATAGATTGAATCCTTGACACCGCACCCATACCAGCAGGATGATACAGAGTTGACCACAAAAATTGAAATTTGGGCACTTTTTTTTCGTGACCCACTGACGTGAGTAGCCCTGGTGCTCGTTCCACGAATTTATAATCATAAGGAGTTTGATACCGTGTGAAAGAAAATCACACACGCTTTCTTTTGATATATAACACATTGGAATTGATGCAGAAAGAACGGAAATATGATCAGCCAAAGTTGATATTCCAAACTTTTTGTGCCGAGTTTATTTACTATGATGATCATTGTTTAGGATAATGATTTGGTAAATAAAAGTAGCCCAAAGCAAATAACTATTTCTCCTAGGGCTAGAATTCGATACCTCAAAGATATCTGTAATATTTGAAAGCAGCATTTCTCCTGGTCATCTCCAAAACAAACAAACGCTGATGGTCCTGATAATCTGGTGCTTTCCTAATATAAAGATTTAGTTTAAATCCTATTTAATCCAGCAATTCACTGCTAGCTACACCTCACACAGTAGTCACTTCCTCTTGTTGATATGGGGGAGGAGGGCTACTCATTATCAGATTCACTTCATAAAGTTAATGAACAACTTTGATCGTAAAATAATTACTCTTCTCACCAGCTTTACTGTAAATTTGACCACTCTAAGAATTTCATATATATGTACATGATGTATGGAACAAGGGTATAAAACTTAGCCCTTCTTTCTTTCTTTCTTCTTTCTTTCTTTCTTTTTTTTCTTTCTTTCTTTCTATCTTCTTTTTCTTTCTTTCTTCCTTTCTTTCTTTCTTTTCTCTTTTCTTTTTTTCTCTTTTCCTTCTTTTCTTTGTTTCTTCCCTCCCTTTTCTTCCTTTTTCTTTCCTTTTATTCTTTCTTTTTTCTTTCTTACCTGTTTTTTTTCATTATTTCTTTGTCTTGCTGTTTTCTTTTTCATTCATTCATTGTCTTTCCTTCTTTCTTTTTCATTCAGTCTTTGTCTTCTTTATCTGGCTTTCTTCTTTCCATTCATTTCTTCCTTCCTTTGTTTCTTTCTCTCTTTCAATGAGAACAAAAAAAAAGGAATGTTAATCAATCTTGTACAAGTTCATTGGACTCCTGTTTCTTTATTGAGAGAAATCAGAGAGTGAGAATTTATAAATCCCTGCATTCTTGGAGTGACAGCGGTGGTGATACCGTCATTACTGAGTCTAATGAAGCCAAGCAGAGATGTCAGGGACAAAGAACTCTGGAGACTGTAGCCAGCAGGCCTGCGCTATCACAGGCGATTTATGGTGATTTATGATACCCCATTTTGCTGAATGGGTCAGTCTTCCCTTTTCTTTCTTCCCTAAAGCTATGGGTATTGTACAGTGGTAGTCATTTCACCAAATAGAAATGGGAACTAGGATATATGAGAATTCCAAATTGGTTGTGCATAAGAATTCTCATATATCCTATATTCTACCAACCTGATGAAATTATTTTCGGAAGAAATGGGAACTACTGGCATCTTATTATGTAGCCAATATTTTGCTTTGGGTGGACTATTTAGGGCTTAGGTCTTTAGAAGATACAATAGTCTGAATAGACCATGATCTTTATTTGCATGTTCTTGAGCTAAATGCAATAGTTGTACTCTTACTAATTGATAGCATTACATTGAAGATTAAAGGTAAAAGCGTAGAGTCTGTAGTATATGTATTTACAGTGTAACAATTAGATAAACAGACAACTGAAGCTACTTCACCACTATATCTGTCATTTACATTTCTTCTATGGAGTTGCAAGTTTTGTTGCAGAATGTTTTCTGGTAATGTCATTATGTATACAAATGATTGTTCGTTTTCTATTGCGTAACTGTTTATATCATGCATGTACCTACATTCGGGGCACTGATAAAAGAAATGCATGAACTATACGAATATCACTGTGTCATGAACTCTCTGATAAACAAAATGAACTTCGTTTTCTATACGGCTGATGTTACCAAAAGTTTAATGAATGAAGAATGAATGAAGACCTTTATTGCACATTTTTGCCCCACTGGGCTAAGTACAGGTCACACGGTAAGAATCACATATATGTAACAATGGAAACAATCATACACATCTATATATGCAGATGTGCGTCTAATCTATTCTATGACATTCGACTTCCTCTCGCTTCTTGGTAATTGCATAAATGTAGCTAGCTGTATGGTTAGTTAGAGTTGGTTTATCAAAAGCTGTCAGGAATATAAATTTCTCTTTACTGTTCAAGTGTCTAAAGTGGGGATATTTACTTAACACATAGTCAAATAAAATGTTCCTATCGCTATCATAGCTTTAATGTAGGATACTCATACCTGGCCATATCTATGCTATGCAGACACACAATTACTATGTGATATATGGTCAAGCAAAATCAATATGTTGAAGGGACGTAAAGAAAAGGACTTATGTCGAAGACATGTAAAGACATGAAGAATAAACTGAACAGACTACATATGCTGTGTTATAACCAAGATTTCATTGAACACCTGTACCAGTAATACATCAATTGTCTGTTGGATTTAACTACCAATAGGGGCTATGTTTGGAATTATGCCTTAGGGCTAGTCTGAAAGGACCAAAATTGGAGCGCAAATCGGTAACTCTTTGATCTCAAAGATAAATAGTAATTATGCACTTTCCAACCATGATTATCTTTCTACTGGGTGCAAATTTGTCATGCATAACATTTCCTTTTGTTGAGGAAATTTCATGGTTGCATTGTTATGTCTATTAAGGTCCAATGTTTCACTATTGATGTTAGAGTCTATAAGGTTGTATCAAATGTATCACTTTAACTTAAGCTAGCATTAGGAGAAAGAACTTTTGGGGATTTTGTCAGCAATATTATAAAAAGTTTATTGCAAATTCTTGCCGTGGGCTAATTGCAGGTAACACGAGAGATTCAAACAAAATAGCAAGTGTCTACTCTAGCCGAAAGGCTAACTCTAGAGTCTGGGTTATTGGGTTTCGACTTCTTTTCTGAAGACTATGGAAGACGAAAGATCTCACCTTTTCTATTATGTGTGGGTTTTGTGATGTTAGAAGAAGATTATGAATTGTTTTCTTGTTGTCACTGAATGTGAACAAATTTGGGTGGAATTTGGTGGCCTCTTCAAACAGCTCTTTTCTTTTAGTCTCTACCAGACTCCGGATCGCTGGAAAATCGTAGAAATGGAACAAATAGAGAGGAATATAACCGGCCAGGGAACAGCTCGCGTTACTGTTGCCTAGCCGGCTATATTCCTCTGGCCGGCATACTCCTCTATTTGTACCATTTCTACGATTTTTTCCAGCGACTCGGAGTCTGGTAGAGACTACTTTTCTTTCGTGATCGTAAAACAAGCAGTTTTATATAAGATTTGTTATGTCTTCCACCATGTTTGACATGCATTGCTTGCAAGTTCTTTCACTCCCCAGGTAACTTGTTGCACCGCCCGTTCTCAATTTCAAGAGGGTGGGCACTCATTACCTCCATGAAATGTCATGGAGGTTATATTTTACCCTGCGTTTGTGTGTCTGTCTGTGTGTGTGTGTGTAAACAAGATAACTCAAGAACGGTTGGGTGGATTGGTTTCATACTTGGTGTGTTGGTAGTGTGTGATGAAAGCTGGAAATGATTAGATTTTGGGCCCCCTAGCAACTCCCCTTGGTACTGCAGCGCAACTTCCGGTTTTGCTATCTCAGTGTCCTGAACATGCTATGGTCACGATTTTTGCGTGTTAGACAGCTCTTGTGCTCAGGAAGAAGTGACATAAGTTTGGGCCCCCTAGTGTCTAGTTCTGGTTTTATTATATACAATCAAACCTGTACAAGTACAAGTGATTTCCTCTACTACTACATATAACCACTAGGCTATTGTGACCACTCTTTGATTTTATAGTGACTTAAATCTTTTAACTTCTTAAATTGATTCATGCCATATTGTTTTTTGTGCATATACCTTCACCCCAGACATAAAAAAAAAATTTGGACCTGTCTGTAATTTTTTGGTTGTGGCCTAAACAAAACATATAAGATGAAAATCCTAGTAAATGATACAGATTACAAAATCTACATCTTGTTACTAGACTAAGTGTGACTTTGCCGTGTAGGTTTTAAGTTCTTCAATAGAGAGAAAAATACTTCAACCCAAAGTTAAACAACTGTCAAGAAGGTGCGATTGAACCTTCCGGAAAACCTCAACAATGTCAGGCAAAAGGGGTTCAAAGCCGCAGAACAGACCGGCTAATTCAGGGAGGAAATATTTGGAGAGCGTTCTCTGCTTACTGGACAAGCAGGCTGTGACAACACAGCCCTCCCCTTCACCTTACCTGGGTTTGTTCAGCCTGGCTGTGAGAGTCAACATGGGAGGGGGGAAAACATTGTTGGAGAGGCATAGATCACTGACTGCTGTGTATTAGCACCATACTTCACTTCTATTGCAACTTGTCTAAGGCAAAGTATGTGTATAACCTCCATGAAAAATAGAGGTATAAAATGTTTTTTGGTTTGTCTGAGTGTGTTCCCGGATAGTTGTGGTCAGAATGGTTTAAGATCCTTTGTAAGGATTGTGATGACGTTTGGTATGGGGGTAGGGGTTGGGAATACATAGATCAAGGTCAATTTTGAGCCCCCTGGTGTGTGACCTTGGTACTGCAACAGGACATTCATTTTTTTTGTATCTTTTATCTTGGGCATGCTATTGTCTTGATTTTTTAGTCGCCGCTTTTGATGTAAGGGGGAAGTGGTATAGGTTTGGGCCACCTACCAGCTTGCCCTAGAACTGCAGGGTCATACATAGGTAGAAGACAATAGCAATAAAGAGCCATGGTACAAAGCATTATGTTCAGTTCATAAAACATTCACAACACTTCATTACACTTTTACTGTACATATTCATTTTTTGTGTGTGGATTTTATTTGGTGGCAGGAATGAAAAGGGGGTGACAGCTGTAGTCAAAGCAATACCGTGTCGCAAAAAATACATTTGCAAGATTTTCTGTAGTAATACTAGTACCAATATTGGTTCACTTCAGTTTCTTCCATCTGAAAAGCTTCAAACTATCTCTGTCAGTTCCCCAGTGTTGCACAGTAGCTTCCTGAAGGTGTTGTTGATACAAGGCACTTGTTGTGCTTCTTGGCCCTTTGAAGGATTCACTCACAGACATTCAGCTTTTGCTCTAATGTCTATTCGGGTAAAGTGTTAGTAAAATACAGGGTGGATGGATGCCCGTCTGCTCAATGCTCGGGTCCAGGCGCAAAGAGATCGAATGTCCTTGCTGTCTTGCTATCAGAGCACATCCTGCTTAATATTCATGTATTGGACTATTCTAAGTTCACAGAGTTTGTAGGGGTGTTAACGGCTATCTTACTTCTTGTAACAATACTGATATCACAACATCCCCCTTCTTAAGATGTTAGTTTCTATGATGAAAAACAAAACATGCATTACCTATAGTTTACTCACTGAAGCATGCATTAACATTCTATTCTATTGTTCAGGATCAGTCCGTATTCCGTGTCCATGTTCGATATCCGTTCAGAGCATTTACTCATGCATTACAAATTCAGCTTTCTTGGAGGGTTGACCGCACGTCCTGATCGGGTGACGTAGGGCGACTGTTGTGTTGTTGCTGGAACAGGTGCCGCTGCAGGTGTAGTAGATGTCTCGAGTGCAGGTGTTGTTGACACTTCAGGTGCAGGTGTTGCCCTTAGGTGTTTACGATTGCGTCGATACTCGGTACCCTCTGGTGTTTGCACGACATATGATCTCGGTTGGTCGCACTCTCTGATCACGTTGGCAGGCGTCCACCTACCATCTTGTTGCTGAACTCGAACAGTGTCTCCTGATGTTAGAGTTGGGAGACTCCTGGCACTTTTGTCGTACCAGTTTTTCTGCTTGTGTTGCCTTGCTTCGAGCTGTAGCTTCACGTTCTTGTGATCTACGTTTCTCGGCATAAGCTGTTCATTCGTTGTGGGTAGTCTTGTCCGCAGCCTTCTGCCCATCAGTATTTGAGCTGGTGACTCAAACTGACTGTCGATCGGTGTGTTACGATACTCCAACAATGCCAGGTATGGGTCTTTCTTGTCTGCTTCTGCTTTGCGTAACAGACGCTTGGCTGTTTGGACAGATCTTTCTGCCAACCCATTTGACTGTGGGTACCTGGGGCTCGCTGTGACGTGCTTGAATCCCCATTCTTCTGCGAATTTGGCGAACAGCTCGCTTGCGAATTGTGGGCCGTTGTCACTTATGACCTTCTCAGGTATCCCGTGCGTTGCGAACAGTTTTTTCATCTTCGTGATGACATCAGCCGACTTGGTTCTATTGAGCTTCATGAACTCAAAGAACTTGCTGTAATAATCTGTGACTATGATGAATTCGTCACCGTTGTAGCAAAACAGATCTGTGGCAACGTTCTGCCATGGTCTCTCTGGGACCGCGTGTGGTATCATCGGCTCTTTGATGTTGGAGGCTTGGTGCTCCTGGCAAATGGAACATTGTTGTATCTTCTCCTCAATTTGAGCATTCATGCCTGGCCAGAACAGAATGTCCCTGGCCCTTGCCTTGGTCTTCTCTTGACCCATGTGACTCTGGTGCAAAATGTCGAGCATCTCCCTCCGCATGGCTCTCGGGATGACGATCTTCTGACCTTTGAAGACTATCCCTTGATGGACGGTTAGTTCGTCTCTGTGATTCCAGAATTCGGCTATGTGGGGGTTGCACTGCCGTCTCGTTTCTGGCCATCCTTCTTTCACTGCCTCTGTCAGGATGATCAACTGTGCATCCTTCTCTGTTTCCTTGCGGACTTCTTCTAGTCGCTGTGTGGAGACAGGCAGATGTGATGTAACCAGATGTATTTGTGCCTCGAAACTCTCGCTCATGTTGTCGGTTTCTTCGAGGTATAGCCTGCTTAAGGCATCCGCGACAGGAATTTCCTTGCCCGGTTTGTGTCTCACCTCAAGGTCGTACTTCTGTAGCCTCAGCAGCATTCGCTGCAACCTTGCAGGCGCTGTACTCAGTGGTTTCTTCATTATCGATTCCAATGGTTTGTGATCCGACTCTACGCGCACTTTCCTGCCGTATATGTATTGATGAAACCGTTCACAACCAAACACTATCGCGTATAACTCTTTCTCGATCTGCGCATAGTTTATTTCCTCTTGCATCAGGACTGCGCCAAGCCCGTACTTCGATGCGTCCACCTGCAGTGTCACTTCCTTGTCGGGGTCGTAGTATGTCAGTGTGGTTGCTTCCGCCACTAACTTCTTCACCTTATCCAGGGCTCTCTCTCTGCTGCTATCCCAGACGAACTCGACGTCTTCTTTGAGCAGCTCTCGCATAGGAGCCGTGACCTCCGACAGATTTGGAATGAATTTTGATAGGTAGGTTACCATTCCTAGCATGGTCATCAGTTCAGCCTTACTTGTGGGGCTCTTCATGTTGGTGATCGCATCCACCTTCTTGGGGTCCGGTTTTAACCCATCCCCTGTCAGAATATGACCAAAGAAGCCTACTTCTTTTGCCGCCAGTACGCACTTCTCTTCATTCAACTTTACGTTGCATTCTCTTGCTCGCTGTAGCATGTTCCGGAAGCGTCTATTTAGCTCCTCTTCCGTTGGGCCATGGACCAGTACGTCATCCACGATTACCTCAACACCCTCGAGACCTCCGAAGATGCTGTCCATCTTTTTTTGGAAAACTTCCTGCGCCGAATGGACGCCAAAAGGAAGACGTGTGAAGCAGTACCGTCCGAATGCCGTGTTGAAAGTGGTCAGCTTGGAACTCTCTTCGTCCAAACAGATCTGCCAATATCCAGATCTCGCATCTACCACGGCAAAGTACTTCGACCCTGCGAGACGCGTGGAGATGTCCTCCAGCGTGGGAAGCTGGTAATGCTCGCGCTTTATAGCCTTGTTCAGATCCCGTGGATCTAGACATATCCTCAACTTCCCTGACTTGGGCTTCTCTACTACAACTAGTGAGTTAACCCATTCGGTGGGTTCATCTACCTTCTGTATGACCCCTAGAGATTCCATGCGATCGAGTTCTTTCTTCAGAGGCTCCCTCAGTGACACTGGGAACTTCCTCGGTGCGTGGACTACCGGTTCTACGCTTGGGTCCACTTGAATTCTGTGTTCGCCAGGGAATCGTCCTATACCCTGGAACACGTCGCTGTACTCTTGCTTGATGCTTTCCGCTGTCTCGCTTGACTTAACGGTGAATACCAGCTGGATCAGTTTTAGGGACAGACATGCATTTAAACTCAGGACCGGAGTCGCATTGGCCTTCACCACAAAGAAATCCAACGTTCCGGATCTTCCCTGGTAGCTGCATCGTAGTCTGCACTTTCCTTTTACTTCTAAAGGAGTGTTTCCGTAGCCAAACAAACGAGTTTTTGTCGGTTCAAGACTGGAGTTTCTGCTCCTCAGCTTGATCCACTTATTTTCAGGTAACACATTGACTTGTGCTCCTGTGTCCAGCTTGCACCTGAGGCTTTCTCTTGCCCCGGCGATGTGGAGGTCGACAAAAGCCTGGTCTCCCTCGACCTGCCTCTTGTTCACGGTCTCGATGTGGAAGTCCTGTAGATCTTCTTCTGGAGACCTGACTTCGTGCACACTCTTCGACCGGCACACTGCAGCGAAGTGGTTCTGCTTTCCGCACTTTCTGCATTCTTTTCCGTTTGCAGGACACTTGTCTGCTGTGTTGTGGCCTTTGCCACATCTTCCACATGTGTTGGTTGGCCTCGTGTACTTGGGCTTTCCTCTCCCGCCACCCCCCGTTGCTCTAGTTTTTCTGAAAGGTCTGGGCGGGACGTAGGGTGCTCTGTGTTGAGTCTTGACTCCATGCACGTCGTTGCTGGGAACTGGTTGGGCGATCGATTTCAAAGTTGATTGGTCGGACTCACAGGTCCTGGCCACCTGTATGGCCTCATCCAACTTTAGTTCAGACCCCTTGCCGATCAGTTTCTTCCTAACTTCGCTTGAGTTGGTCCCGAACACTAACCGGTCTAATACCATTTCGTTGGTATCCTTGAAATTACAATCTTTCGCTAGATTGATTAATGCTCTAATAAACTGTTCCACTGGCTCATTCGTGCCTTGGGTTCTGTTGTGGAATTTGTATCTTGCCAGCACCTGGTTTGATTTTGGCTTGACATACGTTGCAAATTTGTCGTAGTACGTTTTCAGTTTTTTCTTGTCGTCGTCTTGTGCATACTCAAACGTGTTCAATATGTCTCTACCAGACGGGTTTATCCAGATCTTCAAGTACGAGATCTTGACCTCTTCGTCCTGGTCTTTTAATGGACCGGAGAACATCAGTTCTACATGTTCCTTAAATCTCTTCCATGCCTCATCTAGGGCTGGGCTGGTCCAATCAATTTCCGGACATTTGCCACCATAGGATTCCATAGTTCGTCTGTTTTGTAGACTAGCACACCCGTTACACAGCAATCTTCCCCATAAGCTTTTGCTTAGACTTCTGCCTGGGCGCAGCCATATTTGTTTTGAACTGACAAACTTGATGGATTAGCTAGCACCTTTCTGGGACAAATCCCAGCTTGACCTCTCAGCTTGAGCTGTCCCTGCTAACCAGCTTGATTGATGGGACATCCGGGGTATTTCTTACAGCTCCGGGACCCCTGTCTAGACTTGTCCAGGCACGCTGTCTGCTTACCTCGTGCACCTCATGGTACGGAGATTTCTCAGCAAACTTCACCTGTTTCCTCCTTCTTTATGATGGGTTCGATCAGTCTGACACCATGTTGTGCTTCTTGGCCCTTTGAAGGATTCACTCACAGACATTCAGCTTTTGCTCTAATGTCTATTCGGGTAAAGTGTTAGTAAAATACAGGGTGGATGGATGCCCGTCTGCTCAATGCTCGGGTCCAGGCG